>CM068732.1:4905172-5252672 GCA_035136125.1 Quercus rubra
CCACTGATGGGCTGAAAATGGCTGAAAAGTCAAAATTTTTGGTTACTATTCATGCACAGTACATGAACAGTAGCCTTTATCTCCCATTACGCGTGCAGCAAAAAAAAAAAAAAAAACGCACCGCAGGATTCAGTGGAAAACACTAAATCCAAACGAGCACAAAGTAGAATGAAATTCCCTTGAAAAACAAGGCCATGAGTCAATGCTTAGTGTTACTAGGAAAACGTGTAAATGTTAGTTTACATTATTGAAGAAGAAGAAGAAGAAGAAGAAGGGAGGTTGACATATACCATTATACCTTCCAAACATGAAAACCATATTTACCTTTTCTTCATTGCCCTCGGTTTCTATTGTCTCCAAACTTCCATTCAACTGTTATTAAGTTCCGTAACCTTTTTAAAAAAAAAGAAGAAGAAGAAGAATGGAGGTTAACATCATCTAGTATACAATCATGACTCTTACAATTTGTTTATGATTTATCATCACAAAATAAATCTAGCTTTTCTCTTTTTGCAATTCCACATCAATCAGTGAAAAAAGATCCGCACACTAAATCATAATCATACAAAAAGGGCATCCATAATAATTTGTTAAATATATATAGTAAATTTATATATGATACACGCACATATCTCTTCTTTTTCTCTTCCATTAATGTCTGTTTATTTTTTAATTGAGCGCATGGGCGATAAAGAGGGACCCGCGTGGCACTCATCTATGGGGTGAGTTTGGCTACAATTTTTTTGTTTTTAATTTTTACTCTGTCTTAGTGGTTTTTTTTTTTTTTTTTTTTTTCCAAAATTTCTAACTTTTAACTCTTTATAAATAAACTACTTTTTAACTTTTTGTTACACTTTTAACATAAAACTTACCAACAACTATATCTTTTGATAAATACCATATAAATAAGCTATCAAAAAAGCAAAAGTCAAATGCACTCATGATTTCATCTAATATTTATGCCACTTCTTTTCTTTTGACTTTTTTTTTTTTTTTTTGGGAGGGGTTGGGGGGGGGGGGCCTACAATACATTGTCCTTTTTATTGAATCCATGAATTATCTTCATATGTATATCTTCAATCCACCATACCATCCATTAATGGGATTTCTAGAGTGTCTAATGGGTAGGAAGTATAATAGTCTAACCAAAGGTTCGAAGTTAGGACACTACTTTCGTGTATAAAAAACTAAAATAATATGCATATATATTCCCTTAGCTCATATATAATTATATAGTGCTCTTTTTTAAAGGGAACAACATATATTTCCTGTCCCTTTATCACATGTGGCATCCTACAATCAATAGACAAAATACTAAAAGTACTATAAATTTTATTATATAAAATTTTACAAGCTGAAGCGTCACAAATTATAAAAGAAATATATAACTTAACATGTGTTTACTATATTGTTAAAATGATACCAATAAAAAATTTAAGTTATTTGCATTAAAATTTGTAATAGTTTTAATATTTTCTTATAAAAATAAAAATAAAAGTCTCTCAACAAAAAAAGTTGCAAAGATTTTTTTCACACCCACCTCTATGTTTTGTGTTTTGGTTGGTTGATGGCTAGAGTATGAAGTATGATATTTTTATTTATCAATTTTGATATTTTCATGTAATTTTCAAAATTTTAGGTTTAGGGTTATTATTTCCTTGATTTTATGTGCTTTTAATACTTTTCTAGTCAATTAAGATTTGTTTTAGAATATTTGATCTTGTCAATCAAGTTCTATAGAAACTTTTCAATAGGTCTCAAAGTTTGTAAACAAATTCTCAATGCATAATACAAATTTCTCATCAATAAAATTTCATAGAGTTTTCTTCTTTATTTTTAGTGGATTCATGAGTGAATCTCTTGTGGATTTAGGGGTTATCATCTTGAAGCAAATGTGTTATGTTTCTTGCGGCATTCTACTTATGTCATTGTTCTGATGGAGTACTATCTCAAATGTTATGTGATTAAGATAAATTCAATTATTTATCCCGTGTCCATAGCAAACTATTATTTTATAACAAATTCATAAGATAATTTCCTCTTGAGAATACAAAATCTTTTAATTTTTTTACAAGGCCTTTGTTGATGGGTGCTCTTGTGCACTCATCAAGGAAGTTTCAAAATGGCCTCACTTGTATTGCAAAATAGCAAAAATTGATAAAAATATAGACTTTGGATTGAAAATGGCTTGATTCCCTATAAAGATTCAATCAACTGCGTTATAAAATTCAACTTTAACGAGTATATTAGGACACCCGTTATTAGGACCCTTTTTACCATTAGCTCAAAAGATAAGTTATTTTTTTGACGAATAATAAGACTTCAAAAGATAAGTTATGATTATAAAGGAATATAAGCCCAACATTATCTTTACATTTTCATCTATCGACCATGACCTACCACTACCACGTAACTCATGAAATGTTGTATGAACTACCAGTGGCAGAGCCACTAAGATGCTAAATAATAGAGGCTTATTTTGAATATTTTTTAATACAAATGTTAGGTGGAAAATTAACTTATATATAATATATATATATATATACCTGAAAGTTAAACTCACATTCTCCTAAATTATATCATTAACTTTCTTTTATAATGGTTCATAACGCACGATTTTATTCCAGCTCTTAACTTTACATTCGATTGATATATTAACATAAAATAGGACTCCTCAAAAAAAAAAAATAAGACTAGTATGGCCTATTTCTCATGACTCAACTAAAAAGTAAATGCAAACAATATTTTTCTTTTAAGCTATACTCAAGGAACAATATTTTTCTTTTAAGCTATGCTCAGGAGATAAAGCCGAGAAATTCCCTTTTTTTATTTTACACTGATTTTTATCTAAGATAGGTAAAACGTGTAATTTTATTCTTAATTTTAAGATATATCTATTAAGCTTGATTCAGACTTGTTATACAACTATTAATTTGTAAAATAATTCTTTTGCATGTTAAAATATTATGTTTTTTTGGGTTGAACCTTTTACATTTTCTATTTTATTATTTTGGCTACCACGGATGTCTAAAGCTATTCAAGAGCATGACTATTCCCTTGAGTACGTGCAATTCCCCCTTCCCATACACATCAAGTAATTACAAAGAAGAATCATTTTGACTCCATGATGGTGGTTAGGAGTTTTGAACTCAATATCTCATTGATCTTATGAGATCTTATGAACTACTAGACCAACCATCTATGATTTTTTACATTATTATATATAACATGTAATATGTAATGATTTAATTGTTACATTTTAATTTGGCCCCCCAAGGATAAATCCCTGGCTCCGCCATTGTACACTCTCATCAAGGAGGTTCAAAATGTTCTCACTTGTATTAGAAAATAGCAAAAACAAATAAAAATATAGACAATAAATTGAAAGTGATTCTATAACAAAAAAAAAAAAGTCAATCAACTACGTTATAAAATTTTGCTTTAGCTAATATACAAGAGTACTCATTATCATGGCCCTTATTTTAACATTAGCTCCAAAGATAAGTATATTTTAAAAAAAAAAACAAATAATAAGACTTCAAAAGATAAGTTATGATTGTATATATGAAATATAAGTCCATTATTTTCTTTACTCTTTCATCGATCACCATGACTTTGCACTATCAAGTAACTCGTGAAAGTCTTTTAAAAAAAAGTAACTTGTGAAAGATTGTACAAACTATCATCCTAAAAACGAGATTTTACGTCAATAATAATTTCACAACAAATACTATGTAATAAGTTGTTATTGATAGGCAAAAACGTAATTTCAATAATGGACTCATATTAGAACCAATAACAATTTATCATCTAAGATTTGTTATAAAAATGTTGTATGACTCATGAAAGTCTTTTAAAAAAAAGTAACTTGTGAAAGATTATATAAACTATCATCCTAAAAATGAAATTTTACATCTATAATAATTTGACAACAAATACTATGTAATAAGTTATTATTGATAAGTAAAAAAGTAATTTCAATAATGAACTCATATTAGAACCAATAACGATTTATTATTTAAGATTTGTTATAAAAATGTTGTATTTAACATTACTCTCCTAAAAATTGGTTTTAGTCTTCTTTTGGAGTAACCCCGCTAACATGGAGGACACTCAACCCACACGAGAAAGTCCATAAATACAAAAAAAGAATTTATAACAAATTTGATCCGTGTTGATGTAGTAGATTATTATTAATCGGTAAAAAAAAAAAACTAATTATTGGCATAAATGAGAAATAATACAAACTTGTCACATCAACGTTTACCAAAAAGATTGTCAAATTTTTGTGGATGCAGCACTGCTCCTACCCCCGCACGCCATTTCAATTTTGCCGGTATCTCTAGTGCTGGGGACAGGGTCCGAGTCTCTCTAGTGCTGTGGCCAACCCACCGACAAAAAAATATATATTTATTATCCAATTGGTTCTGCCATCAATTGGGCCTCACCTGACATGGCATCATCTAGAAGCTAGTTTTTTCACCTCTATAAAACCCACCAAACTAACTCAACACACTTCATATTTGCTTCCACGCCTTACACGGTTATGTGAATATATATTTCACACTGATATGCTTTTTGAAATCAAGCTAGAGGGTGAAAATTCATGGATAGTTTGAGATTTTGCGTGTGGCTGATACTGATCATATTGCTTTTGTTTTTTAGATCCCAAGCTAGCCTTCCTAATCCAAACATGGAGGGGAACCAAGAGATGAGTGGTGGTCATAATCCGATGAGGGTTCATGGTGATATATTTCATGCTGCACTTTATAAAGGTCCCGTCGCACCTTCTGCCCCTTCTGCATGCACTGGTGAATACCACAAGATGAGTACTGGAAAATGTCCAGCTGGTGCATAAAACTTGCTGCTGTTGCTCTCTCTGCCCTTTGCTTTTGATTACAAATAAGGCTAAGAATATTAATATAGTTTCTTTTTTTTTCTTTTTTTCATGACAAACGTGAATATTTAGACCTCTTTGAATATCTGACTATTTACTTAAGTGTATGCTGTCTCTCTACTTCAACAATAAAACAGTGACAATCAAGTCCAACAACAATAGACATCAAAGCTTTGCAAAAGCATATATATGGTGTTAGAAGGTCATCGTTTTCTTAGTATATTTTTATTAATATGTGATAGCAAGGCAGAAAGCTAGCACCTCATTATGTATATGTTCATCCTCAACCTGTGTACTTCTGTTGAAAATTATATATATATATATGTGGTTCAGCAAGAACTGTCTGAATTTTTCTTTTTTCCCATTTAGTGTCCATCTTTTATTAGAAAGATCGAAGTTAAAGTTAAACCCTAGCACATACATACGTTCTTCCAAAAATATGACGCGGACTATGTTAAGTTTGACAAAATTAACTAGTGGTTAATTGATATCTAAGACTAGGAGCTTCTTGTTTTTATGGTATTTTAATTCATTATTTGATAGCAACGCAGAAAATAAGTCACCAGGTTCATCTTCAACTCTTGTGTTTTCTTGAAAGTATGTGGTTGAGCAAAGCGGCCATTGTTTTTTTTTTTTCCATTTTGGTTTCCATCTTTTGTTAAAAGAGTTGAAGTTTAAAGATAAACCCTAATTATATTTGAAGAACATATGGGTACAAAACATAGGTGCTTCCATTTATTGATTCTTAAAAATGATGCGGACTATGTTAAGTTTAACATAACAAAGTAGTGTTTAATTGATATCTAGGAACTCATTGTTAATTTTCTTAGTATTTTAATTAATAATTTGATAGCAAGGCTGAGAGAGTAAGGCATCATGTTCATCTTCATCTTTGTACTTTCTTGAAAGTATGTGGTTGAGCAAGAACGGTTTAAATAGTTCTTTTTCCCAGTTGGGTTTCCATCTTTTATTAAAAAGATTGAAGTCAAAAGTTAAACCCTAATTATATTAATATTTGGAGAACATATGGAGACGAAACATAAGTTCTTCCAAATATGTAGTGCTGAAGCTTAAAAATGTCAAGGGCTATGATAATAAGTTTGACAAAAGCAAAGCACTGGTGATTTCATTAGGTTAAGATGAATGTGCCCAAGTTGTTCACTTTAGAAACTTATAATTAAGAATGGAAAAGATTAACCCTAGTAAACACCTCATTTAAATCAGTTCTTCTCCGATCACAATTTTTGCTGGCAACAACTTTTATTATAACTTATTCACGTGCTCAATTATAAGTGATGAACAATCTTTTTCTTCTATAACCACCACTGTTTTTTTATCTAATATGTACTCACAGCTAATCACTTCAAAATTGTTGTAATAATTGTTGTAATAGTTGTGACTTTGTGTGAGTTTTGCGCCACAAAAGTTGTCTCTGAAGCTGACTTCTTTGTTTCAATTAAGCTAACTCGGACTGTGATAATTAGTTTGATAATTAATGATTTACTTGCCTCTTGAGAGATTTTATATTTTCCCTATAAATTCATCAACACATCAATGCAAATCCTAGGCTCTCCTAGACCACGTTGTCACCTGTCAAAATGGCAAGCCATTCCAGAGGTTAAAAAACCTCTTGTAATGTAATCTTGAACATCTCTATGTTGGATTTCTAATGTGTTTATTCAATAATATTTACTGTACAAAAGTAAATTAGTTGTAATTTATATTTTTGTATATTTCCAACGAAAACAGAATCCTCTTACGCTAACTGTCAATTTATGAAAAAAAATGTAAATTTTGTTTCAAGGTGAAATTAAGCTCACCAGACATGTTGACCGTTTTTCACTAATTTGCTTCCATCATAACATTGTTGCTCGAACTTTAAAGTATTGTTTTTGGGTTAGCACAATCATCAACCCCAAACCCTATATATCTCAGCATCAAAACTAGCGTCAAAAAAGATCTTTAGCGTTCAACCATTCATCTTAAATCTTTAGAGTACTTGTACACGCTTAAATCATAAGACTGTTGAAAATGTACACACTAAACTATGAGAGTGTTCACAATATTCACCACTAAATTGGACTATAACTTATTTTCGAATTAGAGTATTGATTTGTGTGCAGTACCTAATAATAATAGAAATATTATATTTACAATATTTTCACAGCATATCCTACATGGTAAGTTATTATTAGTTCTAATTTGATCTCATTATTGAAATTACTTTTTTGTATGCCAGTAACAGCCTAGCACTTACAATTATTGTGAAAAAGTTTTCGACATAACATCTCTCTTATAATATATAGTATTATATTAAAGCTGAAGTAAAGATAAAATTAAGTTGAATCCAAATTATTTTTCAATTAATTACCAAAAAAAAAAAAACATTACGACTTGTACCAACGGTTTTAAAAGTAACAGTGTAGCTCACCTGAAGCTATTGTCTCACTTTTTGATCAGCAATTAAAATCGCAAGCATTAAAAGGGTCGAGATAGCCCAATCAAGTCTATATCGACACTTTCTAGACCTATAGCGGCGGTTTTAAAATGCCGGTATAGGTAAATTTTTTTGTAGTGATTGGAGTTTAATTTTGCATCATGTGTCTCAATTTTGGTGCCAAAGGTAGGGACCACAATAATTATACTCATCTCATAAATTTTTTTTTTTTTTTTTTGGTTTCCCACGGGATATCCAAGCCAGCTTAGGCACACTCGACTAATCCCCACTCACAATGGGAGACTACCACTAGTCACAAGGTGTTGAAGTTGCTAGGGCTCGAACTGGGGAGCAAACCCAGTCAAACCCCAGAGCCTTATCTGGTGGTGGAAAAGCCACTAGGCCACACTTTGTGGTTCTCATAAATAATATCAACTCATTGTCTCTCCATCAATCTCAATAAAATATTTATTACTCTAACTATTTTCTTTTTTCTTTTTCTTTTTTCTTTTTCTTTTTCTTTTTTTGGTTCTTTTAATTAGTACATTAATTTGAATTAAGTCTGATACACCAATTTCATGATAAAATAGGGGGTACACCATTGAATTGCACCATCAAATCAATCCTTGCATCATTTTGGTAAGATAATCTTTTCAATATCAATTTTACATGTTTCTCTTTCTCTAATATTTTGTACTTCATGATTTTGGTTTGATGTCAAATGCCCAAAAATTACCCATTTATTTGAAAAGTTTATGGCAATATGAGACGGTATAAAAGCACCTTGGATGGTGTTTTTTTTGCAAGGAGTGTAATTTGTGGTCTATATTAAATGCAACCATGCATATATGCATGGGTTACTAGCTAGTAATTTATTATAGATTGCAAAAATTACCCCTTCCCCTTTTGTATTTTTTATGTACACACAATGAAAACTAAAGCCTATTTGGTAAAAGATTTCTAGTAATATTGTTTGTATATTTTGGAAATATATGTAGGTGAAAAAATGTGTAAAAATACATATAATATTATTTAAACACTGAAAACTGTTGTTTAAACAACCGTAACAACGGGTCTACAATCTCACAAACTCCTGGGTTTGGATATCCTAATTTAAGTTTCTTGATGGTTTGATTAGTCGACTTTTGACAGACTCAAGTTTTTAAATTCGAGAAGGCAAAATTTAAAGAAATGTGGACAGCGAAATTTTCCAGGCCCAATTGTAAATTTGGAAGAACTGGAAAATGCATGTGCAGATGTGCTAAGTTGAGAGGTGAAAAGAAAATCACCGGCACAACTACAAAACTAAATACCAAAGAAAGGACAAAAGAGAAATGTTAGTTAAAAGTGAAAAAAAGTGAAAAAAGTGGAGGGTAAATTCCATTAATTTAGGCTTTAGTATATGGTTAATTGCTAGGCCCATTGCAAGCAATGCAGTCAGCAAACTGGCCATTGTTGTGCAAATGATTTTTTTTTTTTTTTTTTTTTTCCTTTTTTCCTTGCCATTGTTGTGCAAGTGATTCCGTTGACAAAGACTTCTTTTATATTAAGCTTATTAAGCTTTTCCCTACTCCAATCCTCCACACACACACACATAAAAATTAAAATAAATAAATAAATAAAAGAAGAAGAAGAAGAAGAAGAAGAAGAGAAGGTATACTAGACTTATGACTTATGAGAGGACCCAAGTGGGCAAGTGGGGATCCACAAATGCTCCCTCATGCTAGTTAAATCATAGCCTTACATTAATCCCACCCAAGAAGTTAGCAAAAATAATTTTTTATAGACAACATTTTTATTGACAAAAGAACCATAAATATCAAGTAAGAAACTAAAACTCTAGCTTGCTCAAGAACTAATGTATTGCAAAAAACAGGAGCAGAGTTAAGAACAAAACAACCCGAGTACTTGTTTTTTAAAGACCATAAAGGCAACACATGGGCAACTTAATTTGTTTCTCTAGAATCTCATTTAAACTGAATAAACTGACAAAGAGCAACTCAAGTGCAAACTTGATAGAGTTATCAACAATAATAATATTAAACCATACCAATATTACATTTTGCTTTCCAGATCGCATAATATGACTTTAAGGACTAAACTACAAACTTGGATAGTGTTTTATTAAGCTTCATGTAATCTTGTTGAATCATTTTCAAAATTGAGATAATATTAAGTGAATATAATTTTAGTCATTATATCATGGGCCATTCCCAAACTCTCTAAAGCTAAAATAATTTAAATAGTGGGACCAAAATTCACAACACTGTCTCTCATGAAATCACCTCACTAAAAAGTTGACAAATTTCTTTTTTGCTTTAATCTTTTATCACATTAACCTTTAGCATATAATTAACTTTGTATGGTACAAAAAATTGAGATTATATTATGTGAATATAATTTTAGTCATTATATCATGAGTCATTCCCAAACTCTCTAAAGCTAAAATAATTTAAATAGTGGGACCAAAATTCACAACACTGTCTCTCATGACATCACCTCACTAAAAAGTTGACAAATTTCTTTTATGCTTTAATCTTTTATCACATTAACCTTTAGCATATAATTAACTTTGTATGTTACAAAAAACCGAAGGAGAAGTTCAATAAAGATCACCTTCTCTTTTTCACTTTCTTTGGATTTTTCAAAGTGAGAAATATACGCACTGTTTGTTTCATTGGAAAACCTTCTATAAAGATAGTTTTTCTCATTTTCCAGTGTTTGGTAGTATAAAAAAAAATAGTCTATGGAAAACTATCTTTAATCAATGGAAAACTCTTATAAAAATAAAGCTTATTTTCTATAGGTTGTTTTCCAAAAAAAAATTGGAAAACAATCTCTCTCTCACACAATGCATAACTCTTATAAATATTATCTTCTTCTAACCTAAGAAAAAATATTTTCTTTCACTCATTCAGCCTTTCTCACAATAAACTCTCTCACTTCTTCTCCTCTCTTTGTTTTTTTCTCTCTTCTCACACTCTCACTATCACCCCCTCTAATCTCTTCTCTTCCCACAAACTTCTCTCTCTATCTGCATTTCTTCTCTTTTTTCTCCATATTTGTTCTCCCCTCTATAACATCGTTCTCTAATAAGGTTTGTATTTTTTTTCTCCTCACAAATTGGTCAACAGTTCTATAACAATTTTTGATATATTTATCAAACTATTTGTACTGGATTAGTTTGCCAGTAAAACTATTTGGCCTATGTGGCATTTTGAACTATTTAAAATGGAACTTAAGATTATAATGGTTATTTTGAATTATGAGAAGTATGGTTTATATATATATATTATATATGAACATTACTGTTTATATACATGAGTAAGATGAGTATTTGAGATCATGAAAATTGGATAGTTAATTTTAATTGTATCCATTGTCAAAATTTTAGTTTGAAAACCAAATTCATTCTTAGTTTGTATTATTATTATTATTTATTTATATTGATTACATTAGGTGAGTTTATACAATACACATATTATATATGTTTTAAATTATACAAGAAATGTTATAAAAACTGTGAATACCAAATGCTAGAAAACATTCTTTAGCTCATTTTCAAGATTGTTACCAAACACTGAAAAATAAGATAATTTTCCAGAAAATACTCTCTGAAAAATGACTTTCAAAGCTCAAGCCAAAATTAACTTTTCATGTAGCAAAAGTAAAAGCAAAATACGACAAAAATGGCCTCCACCTATTGGATTCTTGTTCTTGTAGTTTTTTTAAGATACAAGCAAATTAATTTTTAATTTTTGGTTGTTGGAGCATTCACAGCAGAGTTACTAAAAAATAAAGGTTTTTTATAGTAATTGAAAACACTACTTTATCTATTTTAACACTTCACTTTATAATTTACCTAACATCAAAAGTTTTATTTTAACATTCCACATATTAAAATAATATAAACAACACACTAAAATAATATATCTAACACAATAAACAACAACCACAATTATTAACACATTAAAATACTATTTTTTTAACATCCTACATTAAAAAATATATATTTGTTTTGAGTTTAAGATACAGTGAGCTGCTATCCCTAGCAACTCACTGTAGCTCAAACTCAAATTTTTTTTGAGTTTAGCTTCTTTGCTGTAGAAACAGTTTATGAGGAATTGGTTGCTAAATTGAATTTTTAGTCAAATTAGCAACCTTATTGGGATGCTCTTATAGAATAATTTTAATTGACCAAACATCATAAAATTAAAATACTATTGAATTTTGTTATTAAAAAAAAAAGCCAATTAATTCTTGGGCTTTGGTTTCTAAGGAATGTTTAGATTAGTGTTTTAAACTTATTGGAGCATTCACATTGGGTGATACAAAACTCTTATAGCGTTAGCATTGGGGGTGTAACCCCCCCCCCCCCCCCCAAGTTGCAACTTTACAACACAAACCACTAAAAACATGCAATATAAAAAATTATACCCTCTAGCTACAATAAAGTTGCTAGTTATACGAAAGTGAATCGACATCCTAGTTTGTAAAAAAGTATTTATTTTGCAATTAAAAAAATTACTTTATCTATTTTGCCAAACCATTTTACAACTCACACAACATTCCAGTTTTTATTTTTACATACAACTCATTAAAATAATATAAACTACCCTATCAACTCATTCTTTCTCTCTTCTCCCATCTCTCTCTTCCATCTTTTTTGTACATTTATATACTTTTATATTTACTTTTATGTTTAGCATTCATGAATGGTAGGTTGTATATATACAAACCTTCTATTCATAGTTGCTAAAAAATTTTAGCAACCCACACCCAAGTATAACTTAATTTGAGCATGTGAGTTGCTAAAATAGCAATTAGAGGGGTTTTACACTCCCTAATGCTAATGCTCACTGTTCAAGGTTGGGAAACTTAAAATTTTTTATTTTTTTACTCTTCTCTCTCTCTCTCTCTCTCTCTCTCTCTCTCTCTCTCTCTCTCTCTCTCTCACTTTGTTTCTCTCTTCTCTCTCTTTCTCAGATGAAATTTTTGGTTGGGTTGATCAATGGTTGCTAGATTGGGATTGGTGGTGGGTTTTGGTGGTTGTTGGGTAGGTTTCAGTTGTGGTTGTGTTGGCTTCGATGGTGGCTGGGTTGGCTTCAATGGTGAGTTTCGATGGTTGTTAGGTTGGTTTAAATGATGGGTTTCAATGGTGGTCGTTCCAGTGGTTTCGATGGTGGTTGTTCCAGTAATTCAGTTGGGTGGTTGGTTTAGAAAGGTGGTTTAGGTGGTGGTTTTTTTTATTTTTTCAATCTGGTGGTGTTTCAATGTTGTGAGGGTTTGATGGAGGAAGATGGGGGAGAAGAGTGGCTATGTGGATTTGATGGAGGAAGAGAAGGAAGACAGAGATAGAGGAGAAAAGTGACTGGTGGGTTTAATGGAGGAAGAGAGGGAAAAAAGAGATGGGAGAGAAGAGAGAGAATTGAATTGTTTATATTATTTAATAGTGTATTTTATATTATTTTAATAAATTGTATGTAAAAATAGAAACTAAGATGTTGGGTAAATTGTAAAATGAGATGGTAAAATAGATAAAGTAAGTTTTTAAGGTGTAAAATAGAGACTTTTTTACATTTCCAGATGCGAATGCCCTTACAAATGCAAAATGCATAACACTAATGACATAAATACACAAAAACCTAGCTCCATTAGATGATGCATTTTGCATCTAAATTTGCATGCTTACCACATACTAGTATTATGTAAACATACATAGTACTATAGCATCATTCTTAAGAGAATTAATTATTTTTATATTATATCTTCTTTCTTTGCCCTACTCTCTCCTTGCTATGGTGCAAGAGCATTCACATCAATTTGTTTAAATTATTCTATCTATTTTAGCATAAAACCCTACTTTTTTTATTTTACATACCCACTGTACATAACACCACTAAGACATGGGAGAATGCGTAAGTAGTTGTATTTGGACTCCACACGTGGAGCAACTGTAAGGCAATGGAGGGTAGGTGTGGTTAAGAGATTTTGTCTTGGTTAGTGTTGAAGGCGTGACTGCCCTGGGAAGAAAGTAAGATTTACACATGACATGGTACTCAAGCACTCACAACAAGGGAGACAGTGACCTTCTAAGGTCAAAGGCTATAAGGACGCCCCTTATTAGCTAAATGCACCATGAGTCACCTTGGGAACACGTGTATCAATTACAGTACTCTTGATATCCCTCTTAATGTCTAAGACTTGTCTTCCAAGTAGTGGCAAAGCTACCTACCCACGGGTCCTAATGCCACGTTGGTGTAGTTCTTATCTCTTGGTCAACAGATAATATCATAGCTGTAAAAAGATCCAAAAGAGAAAATATGATGACTTGACACCTGTCCTTATATCCAATCATGTTCCTTATAAAAGAGTTGTGCAATTAGGGCAAGAACCCAACCAGATATTTGGAAATGAAAGTAGAGAGTTGGTAGGAGAGAAAAGCAACTTCATTGTAAGAGCATTCACAGCAGTGGAGCTAAAAAGCTATAATGCTATTTTAGCTCCACTGATATACCAAAAACACCTTGCAGCAGTGGTGGTAAAGCAAAAATTTTTTGCTGATTTGCTACAGTGCACATCTATAGATAGATGTGCACTGTAGCACTCATCTAAAAACAAAAAATAATTTTTTATTCCATCCTTCTATTAAAATAATACTTACCTAAATATTTTATTCATTCTTTTTTACTCCCAACCTGCCGTGCTCCTCTCAAAGCTTCTGAACCCATTTCTTTTTTTTTCATCGTGCTCCTCTCAAAGCCTCTAAACCCATCTCATCAAGCTCATCAAGCTCTCTCATCTCTCAAGCTCATCAAGCTCCGATCTTCCTCATTAGCTTATCATTTATCATCAAGCTCTCATCTCCACTCAACACCAAAGCCGTCGCCATCGCCGTCGCCGTCGCCAACCCCAGCCCCCGGCGTCGCCGTCGCTAGCCCCAGCCCCAGCCCCCGGCGTCGCACGCCACTCTCACCTCTCTGCCTCACCGCTGCCGGCCCACCCACATCCTTGCCGTCACAGACCCATCTTCCCATCTAACCCATCTTCCAACCTTGCCGTCACAGCCGCTCCTCCTCCTTGCAACCCACGCCGTCCCAGCCCACTTCAGGTTAGTGCTCTCTTTTCATTTCTAGTTAATTTTTTTAATTGTTGTTTTGGGTTAATTTTTCTGGGTTTGGTGTTAATTTTGTGCTGAAAATGTTGATGGACCTATGTTGTTTTGGGCAAAATTAAAAAAAAAACATTTGTATTGGAATAACTACTGAATGGCTTTTTTGTTTTTTTTTTGGCTGTGTACGTGATTTTTGATTTGGCACTATATGAGGTTTTTGCTGTTTTTGCTGGGTATAAACATTTGAATGCATGAATGAATTGGAAATTTTCTGTATGCAGGAATTTGTTGTATGGTTTTCTTGTAATAGAAAATTTTTTGGTCTCTGCCATTTGTGCAGGGAAAGATTGCATGATAAATGTCTGAGAAATTTTTTGTGTTCTCTGTATTGGGAAATTTTTTGTGGTCTCTGTAAATGCAAATTTGTTGCGTAATTTGTTTACGGAATTTGTAATATAAATGTCTATAAATGAATTTGCTTATTTATCTATAATTGTAATATAAATGTAAGTTTGTTGTGTAATTTGTCTCTATAAATGCCTATAAATGTCTCTGTAATTTGTTGTGTTGATATAAATGTTAGTTTGGGAATTTTCTGTGTGCAGGGATTATTACATTTTATTTTCTAATTTTATGGAGTCACGTAGGGACACCGAGTTACGTAGAGACCTAACATATATCACGGGAATCATGAATGGGGATATAGAAATTGACTCACAATTTATTGGAACCTCTCAAACTACTCCTGTGTCAGTTTCTGATTCTCCACCTCCACCTCTACCTTCAGTTGAAAATGTCTCTTCTACAAAAGGAAAACGGGGCTCTAACTTTAGTATGGAGGAAGATAAACTCCTAGTGGCAGCATGGCTCAATACTAGTGTTGATGCCATAAACAGTAATGAACAAACCCAAAATACCTTTCGTAAAAAAGTTTGGGAATACTTCACGCAGTACAATACATCCGGTACCACACGTACTATTGTATCCTTGATAAGTCGTTGGGGAGCGATTAGTGAAAAGACAAATAAGTTTTCCGGGTGTATGGCTCAAGTTAATGCACTTCATCAAAGTGGTATAACCGAAGAAGATAAGGTATAAATTATATTGCAATAGTGTTAATATGTCAATTCACCAATAGTTTGAAGATATTAATCATGTTATATTTTTTTTAATTTTTCTAGATTACCAATGTGAAGGCTTTGTATTTAGAGAAGTACAAGAAACCATTTCTTCTTGACAATTGTTGGCTTATGTTAAAGGACCAACCAAAGTTTGCCGATCCTAACAATACTAGATGGAGATCATCTGTGCCTCCAACTTCGGAGTCAATATCTATTGGCGAAAGGGATTGTGGGTCTGGACTTGGTGACACTTCTAATTTTGAGAGACCTATTGGTAGGAAAGCCGAAAAGGCCATTCGAAAGAACAAAGCCACTGGAAAATATGTAGGAGAATATTTGGCCAAAAATTGAAATTGATTGAGGATGTAACTCGGTTGGAAGAGGAAAAAATGTGTTTTGAGAGGGAAAAACTTGCGATTGAGAAGGAAAGCAAGGAAGAAAAACTTAAGATTGAGAAGGAAAGAATCATAATTGAGAAGAAAAAATTTGAGATGACAGAAAGGTTAGAGGAGAGAATCATGATGATAGATACAAGTGGCTTCACCGGAGCACAAAAACTTTTTTATGAACAACTCCAAGAGGAAATCATGGCAAGACGAAGTTCACGTAATTAATGGATGTAGCTTAAGCTTTTATGTATTTTGGATGTAGCGTAAGTTTTTATGTATTTTGTAGTGGCTTATGTAGGCCTTTATGTATTTTGGTAGTAACTTATATATTCTGTAGTGGCTTATGTCACGTGACTTTAATCTTAAACTAAATGTCTTATGTCACGTGACTTTAATCTTAAATTAAATGTATGTATTTGTGTTGTGACTTGAAGTGCAATTGAACAAAGACTTTGAAGTGCAATCTTTTTTATTTTTTGTTAAGTTTCATTTAGTTTTGTGAAGTGTCTTTGATCCAATTATTTTTATTTATTGAACAATGAACATTTATAGTATTTCCAAGTTCGATATTGTGGATTTATGGGTTTATGTTGTGACTTGAAGTGCAATCGAACAAAGACTTTGAAGTGTAATATTTTTATTGAACAATGAGCATTCATAGTATTTCTAAGGCATTAGTGTGTTTTAGATGTATGTGTTTGTGTTGTGACTTGGCCGTGAATTGGTTAATATTCATTTTGTTGTGGCTTATGTTACTTGGCTTTAATCTTGCATCTATAATAATTGCTTTCCATTTGTCTTGAAGGTTGCATCCATGAATCACTATTTGTTTCGCAAGTTCCTTCTTGATGACTCAGATGGAGATGAGATAATCGAAGAACTTCTTACGGAAACATCACAACCTAAACGTCGTCGTTCTATCCGACGTAATCATTTGGCAGGCCATGAGAGGCTTTTTCTTGATTATTTTGCTCCCACACCAATATATCCACCCGGTTTATTTCGTAGGAGATTTCGGATGAAGCGTTCTCTTTTTCTCCATATTCAATCTAAGGTAGAAACTCATGACTCTTATTTTGTCCAAAAAAGAAATAGTGCGGGAAAACTTGGTTTATCTTCATTACAAAAAATAACTGCTGCACTTAGAATGCTTGCATATGGAGTATCGGGTGATTTTATAGATGAATATGTGCGAATTGGAGAAACTACTGCATTAGAAAGTTTGAAAAAATTTGTTACTGCGGTAATTGATGTTTTCTCTGAGGAATATTTGAGAAAGCCAAACAATGAAGATATTGCTAGACTATTAGCTCATGGCAAACGCCGAGGTTTTCCAGGTATGTTAGGTTCAATTGATTGCATGCATTGGAAGTGGAAAAATTGTCCATCTGCATGGAAAGGTCAATATTGTGGTCATGTTCGTGAGCCTACTATTATTTTGGAGGCAGTAGCATCATATGATCTTTGGATATGGCATGCATTTTTTGGATTACCTGGGTCAAATAATGATATTAATGTGTTAGAGCGATCTCATGTATTTAATGAATTTGCTGAAGGACGTGCTCCTGCAGTAGATTACTCAATCAATGGTCATGACTACACAATGGGATATTACCTTGCTGATGGCATATATCCAAAGTGGGCAACATTTGTGAAAACAATCCCAACTCCACAAACACAGAAGCATAAATTATTTGCAGCAGCCCAAGAAGCGTGTAGGAAGGATGTTGAGCGTGCATTTGGAGTACTTCAAGCACATTTCGCAATTGTCCGTGGGCCTGCTCGATTTTTCCATCTTGAAACACTCCAAAAGATTATGAAAGTGTGCATAATTCTCCATAACATGATTGTTGAAGATGAGCGGGAAGATGAGCAGGATAATAATGAAGTGGTAGACTTGGATTATGAACAAAATGATGGAGTGGATAATCCTCCTCTGCAAGTGTTACGTGAACAAAATGATGAATTTTTGTCATACATTGAGAGGCATGGACGCATTAGAGACCGAGAAATTCATTTTCAACTCCAATCGGACCTTATTGAACATTTATGGCAATTGCAAGGCGAGTCGTAGGAACTTTCTTTTTTGTATGTTAAGAAGCATGAGTCATAGGAACTTGTGTGAGTGTGTGTGAGTTTTATTGTAATTTGGTTTGAGTTATGTATGTGAGTAAATCTATGGACTAAATTGTTCTTGCTATAATATGTGTTCTATTTTATATGTGTTCTATTTCATAAGTTTTCTTATAAAGTTCCTCCATTTCATAGTTCACATTGTTCCAAGATTGCTTTCGGATAATTGAGATGATAATAGACTATCATGATAATTGAGAAATTATTTTAGTAAAAAAAAAAAAAAATGTATAAGTATAATTTGGGTTAAAAAAAAAGGCGGTGGCGGTAAAAGAGGCGGAGGCGGCGGCAGCGACAGCGATAAAAAAGACGGCGGCAGCGGCACCGGTGGCGGTGGCAGTAGCGGTGGCGGCGGCGGTAGCGGTGGCGGTTGCAAGTGGTTGTGATTGTTGTTTATTGTAGTGGATATATTATTTTATTATAGTGGATATATTATTTTATTGTGATGTTTATATTATTTTATTGTGTTAAAAGCTAAAATAGCTCCACTGCTGCAGCATGTATGTAGGTAAAATAGATAAAATAACTTTTGGTGGAGCGAAAAAGCTAAATTTTTAGCTCCACTGCTGTGGATGCTCTAAACTGATATTTTCCCTTACATAATACAAGCTAAGCTAAGCAAGAATGTTTTGCTCTGGCTCAAATCGTAGTTTTTATCCATTTTCTAGGGTTTTTCATGTACATCCTGTGTTGTTTTCTTAATCAGTTTCTTCTTCTAGTTTAACTGTGCGTCTTTTTCATGTCCTACCATGGCTTTCTTTATTTCTTCTTTAAGTGTCACGTCAAAAATTGCATCTTCTCAAGTTTTCACATGTAAATGTACTGTTAGATAACTTATTTCACTCATATAAATAAGCTCAAATCTAACTTACACGTACATCCACTTTTACTAAACACACACATCAATCCATCTATTCTATCCTTCATTTTATTTAAATACTCATATTTATTCTTTTTTTAATATTACATATGTCCTCTCTTTCTCTCACGTTTCATCAACATCAGGCCTTTCTTCTCTCTCTTCTCAAACACTCATTCTCTTCTCAATTTCTTAGCTCTCTTTCTCCTGCTAGATCTCACATCTCTCTTTCTCCTCTCAAATCTCTCTTTCTCCTCTTAGATCTCTATTATCTTAACTCACTTTCTCTTCTCATATCTCTCTATTTACTCCTCTCAGGTCTCTCTTTTTCCTCCTCTTTCCCCTCTCAGATCTTTCTTTCACCACTAGATTTGGGTTTGATTTTGATTTTGGGTTCAGGTTATGGGTTTTCTGTTAATGGTTTAATTTTTCATCAATTTTGAGTTGAATTTCCATTGTTTGTAACGGGTTTTAATGGTAGTGGTGGTTGTGGTTGGGTGGTAGTGGGTGGATGAGATTTGAGTTTGGATATAGGTGGTGTTGAGTTGCAAAGGATTTGTGGGAAAGAAGAAGAGGGCGAGAGAGAGTGATGAGAGCACAAGAGGGAGAGGGGGTCTGATGAACTCTGTACAGGTGAGAGAGAAAATATTAAAATATTGGGATACAAAACTATAGTAAAACCATGTAAAAGTACTGTAACAATTGTGTAAATTTGCACAATCATAGCCTGATTGACATGAAAGAATTTTGAAGTTGAATGTGCAAAATGAAGCACATTTTCTATTTTACATTCACTTATATGTGAATACTCTAAGATTGTGGAAAAAAAAAATAATGCGGTGTAATGCTAAAAAAAAAAAAAAAAAACAAAACAAAAACAAAACAAAAAAAAAAAAAAAAAAAAAAGAAGGGTAGGGAGATATAGTGAGGGTTATAAAAATGATATTGTAAATAAATAAAATAATTTTTGATAAAGCAAATTGCTTTTTTTTTTTTCTAAATTATTAAGCTATAAGAATGATTTTATTTATGTTTATTTTATTAAAGTCTCTTTTTTCTCGAGTGTCCCACTGGTACTACATTTTCAAATTATGCAGGTTTTTTAAATAGCACTTTTTGTAGGTGCATCTTTTCAAACAATTTCATTTTAAAAAACAAAAATTAAATCATACCAAAAAATTAGGACAAGAATATAATTCCATTCATTCCCACTTCGGATTTATCCAAAGCAAAACTGAAAATGCAGACATAAATAAACGCATCGGAAAAAATGAAAACAAAAACCCGAAATATGACTGGCGTGACCTCCTCCACCGATTGGACCTCTTGTTGTAGTCTTGTTATAGGGAAAACAAAAATATAATCTCCAATTAACTCAAATAATAATAATAATAAAAATAAAATCTTTTATTACCAAAAAGAGACTATGAATTTGAATCTTGCAAATTCATTAGTATACTATATTGACCCTATGATATAAAGAGTATTTACATGAAACGAACATATAAATTTTGAAAAAAAAAATTTGTTACCGAATAAAATCAACTTTTTTTTTGGTTTCCGAAACACCAAAAGCAAATCAATAAGTCAATATAATGACACAGAATTTTGAGAGACATCATTCTTAATTGATTATAAAAAAAAATAAACTCAATTTCTTGATATAGAATATTAAGTAATAATGTACTGCTAATATAACTGCATTATTATTACAGACTTACAGTGTAGCTCAAATTACAAACATAAATCCCCAAATTAAAATGTTACCCGAAAAAAAAAAAAAAAAAAAAGTTCATAAAGCCGACCGACGTGGCCTCACCTCCTCCTAATGGAATACAACTACTTTATTACACAACAACGTACAAAAGAAGAAAAGTAAAACAATAATTAAAATAAAACAAAAACAAAAATTTGCAGATTGATCCACGTGACTGACCACGTGCTCATCCACCTCACTTTCCCCATCTTCAAAACTCTCAACAACACAGCCTTAGTTAGCTCCAACCAACATCGTCAACTCCAACCCGGCGATCCAATCGCGCACCGCCACGTCAGATCTTCGAGTAGATCTTTTACTAGATAGAGAGATTCTTAAAATTGAAAACATTGAAAAAGCTTTGCTATAGAGTGCATCCACAGAAGAGGAAGAAGAAGCCGAGCAAGGAGACCAAAGCGACGGACTCGAAGGCCGTGACGAGGCTCCAAACGACGTCGTCCACGATGTTCCACGACAGCAAATTTCCGACGCCGATGCCGCCGCGAGGGGCCCAATTTCTCGGAGCGAGGTACGAGGAGAACAGGCCCGACCACCTCAGGATCGACGAGCGTCCGAGGGACAAGTACTCCGTGTCTAACCACCGGAACGCTGACGTGGCCCACGACATCTCTCTCTCTCTCTCTTAAACTGTCTGGCTGTCTCTCTGTGTTTCTCTCTCTTGAACTAGAAATGTTCTAGGAGCATGTTGTGAAATGTGAGTGGAGAGAGATTTGTGGGTCTAATATATATATATATATATATATATAGAGAAAGAAAAATAATGATAGTCAATTGGATGAGAGGAGTGATGAGGTGCTTTTTGTGTGTAGATTTGAGTTTAAGTGGGGCCCACGTTTTTGGTTATCAAACGGTGGAGGAAAATTGGGGGACAGTGGACAGCCTGGATCATTTTCATGGGATGGGAGTATGTTTTTGAATGTTTTGGGACTGGTGGGTGGTGAATTGGTTGAATGATCATTTCCATCTCAAAAAGAAAAAAAAAAAAAAAATTTATATATACATATATATATATATAATCTAATTTATAATTAAGATCCAGATGCATTAGACACAAGCCAAATCTTTACTTTGTGAATCATAATAAGTACTATAGTTGGTGGGTAATATGTGGAATTAGAATCCTTGTTTTTCAATTTTAGAATTAGCTCTACAATTCTATGATGCGGATTTATAAATCTAAACATGTATTCGGTTTTATATAATTTAATATGGTTAGATTTAAAAAAAGAAAAAGAAAAAAGATTTAGATAATAAATTTTAAGGGTGAAATGATTTATAATTAATGTCACACCCTATTGTATATTAGAATTGTTAGTGGTATCTATGGGTTTATCAAAAAGTTCAAAAGTCAATGTACTATGAAATGTGAGGCGATGACTTTACACATGAGCCCCTTTTTCTTCCCTTAAAAATTATATATATATATATATATAATTTATTTATTTATTTATATAAAAAATAAATAATATCATCTTGATTTCACAGTCAAGATCTATTGTTTGTCTAGAGTATAAGTTTTATTTTTTTAATATTTGAAAGTGGATTATTTTAAAAGCTATGTCTAAAAAAGTGAAAATAGTCTTTCAAAAAATAATACTTGATTTTTTTTTTCCATTGATATCATTTCATTTAAAATTAGATGTTATAAAATATTTATTAGTGAAATAAAATTTCAAAATGCAGTTAAATTATATTATGTTGTCTATGTACTCTATCTTTTTATTTTTGGATAATATATTATGTGTATCTTTAAATTTATGAAAAATAAATATTTTTTTACTATAAAAATGAAGCTTTTAAAAAAAAAATTAATGTCGATGAAAACAATCAAATATATGTGACCAATGAATCGGTGCAGGGCCTCCAGGACATGAATTAGCGCCGAAACGTAGGGTGTGGTCGGGTGGGGTTGAGTTGCCAGTAGTGATGGACGGTTGTGATTGAAATTACATGCTTTGGAATGTGTGGAATATGGATATATTTGTGGACAAATTTTTCTAAGGAAAAGTTCAGCGGCATGTGAGACAAATGTGCATAGATATTAAAAGCAGCCAAAAATTTTGAAAAAAGACAATTGTTTATGGATATGATTTGAAATTTAACTTGGAGGGATATTTTCTTCTTAAACAAAAAAAAAAAAAAAATGGAGGGAAATTTAGAAACAAAACAAAATTCAAATTTTGTTCAAAAATTAGTCTACAAAATTATATTATTAGAAGGCATGACATCATGATCATATTCTAAGAGCAATATGCTTATTAAATAGCAATATGCTTATTAAATAGTATTATGCATCATTTTGGTTTATTTGAAGAGTCATCGGTCATCACAAAAATATAAAATTTGTTTTTACTGTTTAATAGGGGAATTGAACTTTAACACTGTGTTTGGTTGAGGTGATTTTAGAAAGGATGAAAAATTAAGGGAGGAAAATAGGGTGGAAAACAGTGTTTTCCACTGTTTGGCAACCGAAGGAAAACACTGAGGAAAGAAAAACTGGGAGAAAATTTTCTCTCCTGGGTCCACAATTTTCTTCCTCCTAAATTGGGAGGAAAATTGTGGGGGAGAAAAGTGGACTTGTGGCATTTTTACACAAATGCCTCTCTCACCTACTCTCTTCACAAACACAACGACTGTTCCAAAAAAAATATAAAAAAAAAAAAATAGAGTGAGAGATGGAGAAAGACCTAAGAGAATGAGAGCACTTCTTGAATGAGGAAGAAAAGGAAAGAAAAGAAGGGGGAGATAAAAAGAGATAAGGATGAATGTGTATGGAGAAGGGAAAAAAAAAAAAAAAAACAAAGACCAAGAGCTGGAGAAAGACCTGAGAGAATGACAGCACTTCTTGAATGAGGGAGAAAAAGAAAGAAAAGAGGGGGAGATAAAAAGAGATAAGGACAAACATGTATGGAGAAGAAAAAAACAAAATCGTATGGATGAAATGAAATGAGAGAAAGGAGAAATAGTATAAAAAATAAAAAATCCTAATTGAGAAATGTTACCATAATATTTTCACAATAAATTTTAAATAATAGATTGTTATTAGTTAATATTGATAAGTAAAAAAATAATTTCAATGGTGGGTTCAAATTAGAACTAGTAATAACTTTTCACATAAATTTTATTGTGAAAGTATGGCGAAAAATGTTGTAGACGTAACACTTCTCATTGAAAAATATAATTGTTGGTAAATATTATATTATTTAATGAGTACAAATAAATCTGTTTCTTACCTATTATGTAACAAGAGTATAATAGTCAATTTATATAAACTTCATTTTCTATCCTCCCACTTTTCTTTTCAACCAAATAAGAGAGTTTTCCACCCTCCCAATTTTCTATCCTTCCAACCAAATACACATGAGGGAAAACTAAATATTTTCCATCCTCTCACAATTTTCTATCCTTTCACTTTTCCACTCCTCCAACCAAACGGATCCTAATTCTCTTGAGGAGAAATTAAATAATATGTTTAAATCACTAATTATACTATTAATTACTTTACTTATACTATTAACTTGCAATTTACACACAAATGATATGCTATATATAATCATTCAATCGATATCTTTTTAAAAAAAAAAAAAAAAAAAAGGTTCAATTGATAAGAAAATTAATTGGATTGCATTCAAAACTAGCTAAAAGAGTTATGACTTATGAACATTACAGACACTATCATAATAAGAAAATATAATTGAAGTATATCCATGGTTCATGTTATTGTAGGAATGAAAAATAATAATGATAAAAAGTCAAGTTAACTATCAATTTGTGACTTTTGAGTAGAGTTGTGGTGTGTGCCTTTGTGTTAGAACCCCTTTCCCTCTCCCTTGTATGTGTGTGTGTTTATTTCTCAAACAAAAAAAAAAAAAAAAAAAAAATCAATTTGCGACTTTGACAAGTGGTTGAATGAGAAGACAATGGTTGGTTTATTACTTAATGAATTTTTTTTTTGTTTTTTTTTTTTGTGTTGATGTTTTCTAATACCTAAATTTTCTTTTCTTTTTCTTTTTCAAATTTGATTATAAACCACTAGGACTATATATTTTTTAATTAACAAAATAAAAATAGCATGTTATGACACAAATGTAAAACTAATTTAACTTTGATATGCACCAAGATTTTTGTAAGTTAATCCATACCTCCTGGTATTGTAAACAAAAACATTTATGATTCAAATTCTCATTTTCCTATAATAACTATTGAATTTATTAAAAACAATTTAACCTCAGGTCCTCAGCGTGCTATTTTCTCTCTCATTTTTTTGGATTTAACTTTTGACCCACACATCTCATCTCTCTCATTTTTTTGGATTTAACTTTTGACCCACACATCTCACCTTTAAAGGTATCTATATAAGCAAATGTTGTAAATAGAACATTTACACATTGCTTGCACATTTAGCACAACAAAAAAAGGGAAAAGAAAAGGAACATTTATACACTACCAAGCGGCCAAATATTTGACGATCTACCACTGTTTGCGAAATAATTAGGAATTTATAAATTTTTTAAAACTCAAGTTCCAAGAACTTGAGTTCCATGAGAAATAGTCACCAATTTTTTATGTAATTCGAGTTCTATAAAAAATAGCACAGCAAACTTAAAGGCTATTTTTTTCAAAGAACTTGTGTTACTGGAACTCGAGTTACATGGCAAACTCTAGTTTCACAAACACGAGTTCTAAAAGAGTGGTACATCCATATATATTTTCAAAAATAGTAATAGATTGCCAAATATTTTGGCCAACAATGGTACAATGGTATTTGGCCATTTTGGCCCTACCAAGCTCGTTTATAGGATAGGTTTATTTTTACTAATTTATTTTGTTTAAGGAATAGGTTAGATAAATCTTCTCCAAAAAAAATTAGATGAAAGTGTAATTTTACTTAAAAATAATGAAAGTTTAAAATTTCCACATAAACATAAGTAATTTGGAAAAATAGGTTAATTTATAAGTTTTACCAAAGAAGCTATTAATTTTAGCACTACCAATGTCAATGCTCTAAACATGAAAGACGGCACCTTTTAATATTGCAATTCATGCAAGAGTTTTTTTTAATGGATTTTTTTCCCTCTCATATACGGCTAGAAAAGGTATATATTTTTGTATTGCTAAATGCTAAGTCAAGCCTTTCACTTTCAATCCTTTTGAATATATATTCAATTATCTTATGGAAAACATATTTTATCATATAATGTACTTTCCCACCATATGTTTCTTTCAGTATTTCAAAATTCAAATTAGCATAGCAAGGTGGCCTAACATTTCTTCACTATCAGCTTGGTCTTCATTGTCAAGACCCAAAAGAAAATCATCATCAATGCAAAGACTCTCAACTTTTTAATCAATCCCCCTTCGCCCCAGAGAAATACATGTAACAACATTAGGGTATTTGTGCACATTAGTCTTTCTTGATTCAAGAAAATACCTCAAATTTTATACGTCAATCACATATTTGATATTCATAATTGTCTCTTTGGTCTTTACCAGTTTGAGCACATTTAGCAAATTAATACCAAAACAATGAGATGACTGAGTATCTACATGCATCAAATATATGAATATGAACCTTTTTCCCACAAGGAAAGGTAGAAATGAATGACATTGTCACATTGTGCAAACATTGTAAGATAATGTAATAATTTTTAGACTAATTAAAGTCATATTATTGTTGATGATGAGTTGTTCAAGCTGCCTAAAGCACAGTAATAGGCTAAAGTGAATCTCATAAGTAGTGTGTAAATTTTGATGTCTTGATTTGATGATAAATAGCTTCCATCAAGAGTGGATACTGTTGAAACTCTCCAAAAAAGAATGTGTGATTATTACTAAACAATGTATTAAAAAGTTGTAAGGTGTATAGTGAATTACCGGCTTTATTGTACTTCATATAACTATTTGAGATATAATTTCTTATGTTCTCCAACACCTTATTTATTTATTTATTTTTGATAGAACCTCCAACACCTTATGATTCTTGGACATGAGGTAAAGGTTTGAACTTTGAAGTGAAGTTTCTCAACGTTATTTAATTTTTTACTTTAGCCATGGTCAATGATTCCACCACAAAAGATCACTCACCATCGTCGATGACGGAAACAACAATAACAAACCCCTTGTTCCATAATTTTTGGGGTTGTTTTTTGATCCTTTGGAATTTAGCTATTGACGTGACTTATGCTTATTATGTTATATAATTCTTCTTAATAAAAATTTTGGATTAAGTGTAAGTCTGGTGCTATCAAAATAAGTGCATGTGTTATCTGAAAAACTTCATAAATTTCCATTAGCAAATAAATCATACGGAGCATGTGGACCATCCTCCAAGCTCACAAGTATCATTAGAGCGTGACCATTCTCTCATAGCACGTGAGAGTGTCACGGCCTCTAACTCTCTTGGTCAAAACAAAGTGTTTTGGTTTTAATTCGAGGAAAAATCAGACCTCCCAAAAAACTATCGTCTGGTATAATTTTCTCATTGATATTTTTGTGCAAAGCGTTAATCAAAGTAAGCAACTGTAGAGAGGGAAAAATTCGCGACCTATCACGAGCTGACACATTATACTATCAAGTCCACAAAATATAGCAAATTACAAAGCACCACGTATTGCTGCTAGGTTTTGTTATCACCACTCAAAAACCAACAGAAATTTGCCAAGTGTCATGCAAGAACCAATCACACCTCAGCACGTGTAAGCGATGACATAAGCACCTCAGCACGTGTAAGCGATGACACAAGCAGCCTTGCACGTGTAAGCGATGACACAAGTAGCCTCGCACGTGTAAGCGATGACACAAGCAGACCAATCAATCTGTGACATGTGTCACCAATTAGACTCTGCCACATGTCGCTCACCCACCCCCAAACTCCTATAAATAGAAGCCTTCCTAAGACATTTAAAAGAGGCTAAGGAAAAGGTAGGGAGAGGCTGAAGCTGAAGAGCTGGAGAAGATCAAGATTGAGAAGTCCAGAAGCTCTGTTGGAACCAAGCTTTGAAGCCTCCAAGAACTTCAAGAACTTCAACTTCGAATATAAAGAACATTCGAAGAGAAATCATCCAAATCATCTTCCTAGATCTCAAAGGTCATTGGAATCAAGCTCAAAAGCCTCCAGAAACCTCAACAAACCACAAATTGGTGAAGCTCTACGAATTCAAGCCTCTAAAGCCCCGAAGAACTTCCACCACAAACCTTCAAATACGAAGAACATTCGAAGCAGAATCATCCAAACTACCTGCCTAGATCTTAAAATTCACTGGAATCAAGCTCAAAAGCCTCCAGAACCCTCAACAAATCACAAATCAGTGAAGCTCTACGGATTCAAGCCTCTAAAGCCCCGAAGAACTTCCACCACAAACCTTCAAAGACGAAGAACGCACCAAGAACACGAAGAACATGTGAAGAACATAAAGAACACGAAGAACAAAGAATTTCTAACAAGCTCATAGCCAGAGATTCATTGTAATTCTGTTTCAAAGATCTTCGATCCATTCTTCAGCCGAACTGAAGGATATCTTGTGTTCAAATCAAAATCACATTACTACAAATCCAATCAACAAGTCTTTTAAGGAGATCGAATCAGAGGATAACTTTTTTGTAATTACAGAGAATTGTACCACACAATCATCAATACAAATTCTGGCACGCCCGGTGGGACATCTCTGCCTCTTATCTCATTCTCCTTCAAAGAAAGAAATCTTCATCATCTTGCTATCAACTTCAATGGCCTTTAGCAAGAACATTCAAGTTTCAACAATAACTACTTCAACTAAACTCGGTACGGCTACCACTAACAATTGCATTGGTGCAAACAATTGTAGCCAACCTAAAGCTCACAATCAACTTCAAGCTCAAACAACCAAGGAAGCCAAGGTCCAAACAATCATCTCCTTAGACCCTCTTACAAGAAATAAGGTCATCAACAAGGACATCTCCACCTTGGAACACCTTAAGTATGGGGGCAAATCCCATTCTTCCTTCATAAGAAGTTGGTCGCATGATTTCTCTCCCATCAAAGGGAACCCAAAAAATGAGATTTCACATGCTCACTTCAAATCACTTTCTTCTCCATCATCTTGGGAAGTTGTGTCAGTCATGATGACTAACACCTCTACCATGGAAGAAAAGATGGCTGAAATGGAACAAAGGGTTGTCCGTCTCACAAAAGCACTTGAAGATAAGGACCTCCAAATTGCAACTTTGATGAACAAACTTGAAGTACAAGATCTTGGTGAATCAAGCCACGGTCATAAATTCACATCTGCGAAGGATGGTGAAGGGAGAGAAATTGAAAACACTCCCCGACAAGAACAATCTACTTCGGTTGCTTCGTTGTCAGTCCAACAATTACAAGACATGATAACAAATACCATCCGAGCACAATATGGAGGTTCTTCTACAAGTTCCCTCACATATTCAAAACCCTACACAAAGCGCATCGATAACATGAGAATGCCGAATGGGTATCAACCCCCCAAGTTCTTGCAGTTTGATGGCAAAGGAAATCCTAAGCAACACATTGCTCACTTTGTAGAAACTTGTGAGAATGCGGGGACTCAAGGAAGCCTTCTTGTAAAATAATTTGTCCGTTCACTTAAGGGAAATGCCTTTGATTGGTATACAGACTTAGAATCCGAGTCAATCGATAGTTAGGAACAACTTGAAAGGGAGTTTCTCAACCGATTTTACAGCACACAGCGCACAGTACGCATGATGGAGCTTACCAATACTAAACAGTGGAAGGATGAGCCCGTCGTTGATTATATCAATAGGTGGCGTTCTTTGAGTCTAGATTGCAAAGATAGACTTTCTGAAATATCTGCTGTAGAGATGTGCATCCAAGGCATGCATTGGGGACTTCTTTACATCCTTCAAGGGATAAAGCCTCGAACATTTGAAGAGTTAGCAACTCGTGCGCATGACATGGAATTGAGTATCTCTAGCCATGGAAGTACAAACCTTTCCATACTTGACGAAAGCAGAAAGGAAGTAAGGAGTAATGACAAGAATGCAAAAGTCAACCTCAAAGACCCAATGGCTGTTAACACTGCTGAAGTCAACGTTCCAAGAAGAGGAGCAAATGCAAATGAAAAACAGCTTGAAGGACGGCAAAAGAACGAGGTACGTCGTCTGACTTTTAAGGAACGTGAGCAAAAAGTATATCCGTTCCCCGATGAAGATGTGCCAAATATTTTAGAACAACTATTGCAAATGAAATTGATTGAATTGCCAGAATGCAGGCGACCAGAAGACATGGGGAAAGTTGATGACCCTAACTACTGCAAATATCATCGCATCATTGGCCACCCAATCCAAAAATGCTTCGTCTTCAAAGAACAAATCATGAAGCTTGCCAAAGAAAACAAGATTGATCTAAACTTTGATGAAGTTGTTGGGTCAAACCATATGACCATTGCTTGTGATGTACTTTCAACTCTCAAGCAAGGGGCAAACACCAACCAAGCTCACAAGTTGCTCAATAATGATGATGCAAGGATCGACCCCATCAATGGGAATTTCCTCAAACGCTTCTATGCTTGAAAATCAAGGATTGCTCTTCGGTAAGAGCTTAAACTACCCATTATAACGCTGCAAGAGTACATGATGTCTTCCCATTACCCTTGAAAGCGTACCAATAAGGAGAAATTAATCCCACTCTATGTCACCAATTGCTAGTGTGGCGTAGTGGTTGGATGCCCATGTCACCCTTGAGGCCATCTCGGGTTCGATCAGTGGTGATACCCATTATTACACACTGAGCCCTCCTTTTTGCAAAAACACATCAAAAAAAAAAAAGTTATCAAAAAAAAAAAACTTTTTAACTACGTAATGACTTGATCCCTTTCGAGGGTACGTAGGCAACTTAGTATTATTTATTGAGTTCAGTCACGCATTGAAAAAAAAAATCATCAAAAAAGAAATCATCAAAAAAAAAAAAAAAATGTTAAACTATGTGATGACTTGATCCTTCTCCGGGGTATGTAGGCAGCTTAGTACTTATCACTAAGTTCAGTCACATGAAAAGAAGAAAGATTGCCAGTCTAGCTTGAAGAGTTTTCCAACGGTCATCAATATGCTTTTAAGATCCCTTTGTCGGCAAGACACTGCTTAAAGACAGTCAACTGCTCAATATGATGATCAAGGGTCATTGTAGTAGAAAATGAAGACTGTAAGGAGTTGACGTTGCTTAGCTTGAAATGATGATGAACATAACTTGATGCATGGTTGTAGAGTAAAATGAAATCTCCAACTTCTTTTGCAAGAAATGAAGTCTTCATGGCATTGCCTATCTTCTATGGATATTCTCTCACATCTTTGAAGTATGCTTGGCATCACTTATCTCTTGGGGGCATTTTCTTGTACCTTGCAAGTCTAAACTACATCATCTCTCTTCTAGGTTGTGCCACTTCATAGCTCTGAAATTTGAACCACATCATCTCCCTTCTGAGTGGTGTCGTTTCACATCATGTCTCTGAAATCTGAACGACGTCAACTTCCTCCGGAATGATGATAGATTATATATCCGAAGTCGGTGTTGCATCATCTCTCCTCTATGGGCATGTTCGTGCAATGTCAAAATTCTTGGTGGCATGTTTCGACATCTTCAAAGTCTTCGAAGCATACTCTGGCATCTTCAAAGGTTTGGTGTCATTTTTTCCGCATCTTCAAGGTTTTGTTGGCATTTTCTTGCATCTTCAAAGTCTTGGTAGGGACTCCTTGTATCTTCAACGTCTTGTTGGCATCTCTAAAATCTTGATGTCTGGCTACAGTACTATACACCATCAATGTCTAAGCTATGTTGCCTCTGAAAATTTATGCTAATGTGGAATGTTGTCATGACTTTATGGCAAAGATGAATGTCGGCACGGCTTTGGTGCAAATGGAGTTTTGACGTGGCTTCATGAATGTTGGCATGACTTCAGTGAAAATGAAGTGTTGACGTGACTTCGTGACTTCATGAATGTTGGCACGACATTGGTGCAAATGGAGCTTTGACATGGCTTCATGAATGTTGGCACATGGCTTCAATACAAATGAAGTGTTGTCGTGGCTTCATGGAAAAGATGGATGTTGGCACGACTTCAATGCAACTGAAGTTTTGATGTGGCTCGATGCAAATATTGGTGCAACTTCAATGTGAGTGCAAGTGCTAATGTGGAGTGTTGTCGTGGCTTTATGGAAGTGTTGAACGTTGGCATAGCTTCGGTGCGAATGAAGTGTTGTTGTGGCTTCATGGCAAAGACGAGTATTGGCATGACTTCAGTGCTAATATGAAGTGTTGACGTGACTTCATAGCAGATGCAAGTGCAAATATTGCTTCATGGCAAAAATGAATGTTGGCATGGCTTCAATACAAGAACAAATGCTGGCACAGTTTCATGGTAAAGGCTCATGATGTTGCTATGTTGCAAAGACTCTTGAAATGGCTGCGTTAAAAAGACAAGTGTTGGTGCAGTTTAATTGCCAAGGAAAGTGTGCTGCAAAACAAAAACAAGCAACAAAAAAAAATGTCAGGAAAAAGATCTCATAGCACGTATAAGAAAAAAGAAAAAAAAAAAATTCTTGAAAGCAAAAGAAGAAAGCTGAAGGTTGAGTATGTGCCTCAGTGATGAAGGAAGGAAATAACACACCTTTATATAGAAAACTTTTGAGATAGCAGACAAGAAAAATGAAGAAAGTCAGCAAATCATTAAATGGTTCCACCAATCGGCTTCTGGAAAATTCTACATTTACTTTCAAAAATGTGAAAACAATTGAAGTTTAAAGTCAGATTTTGCAAGCTCACAGCACTCAGCACTCAAAATCAAAGAAAACTGCACCAAAGGTTGAAATGAAAGATACGATACAGAAAACGGTAGCTTATCACCTACCTTCTGACCCTCAAGTCTAAGCACAGACGCCGCCTTGTCAGAGCTGCCCGCAAAAAAAAAAGAACAGAGAAGCCATCATAGACAAATTGTCATCCATGACTTTCTCTTCCAAATTTGTGAAAACCAAAAGATCATTTCACAAAACTGACCCCACAAGGACCTTAAACGGACTTCAATTTATAAAACCCTGAAAAATCAAGATCACCGGAGCTAACACGCGCCTCCACGCGCGGCTACAAGCTTCGGAAATCGCGGCCTCCTCCTTCAGACCTGTGCAAATACATTCTAAATTTCAGAAAACGGACAATACCAGGAGATCCACCATGCCCCGATCTACAAAACCTGAAAATTTCAGGCCCAAGTGATCATGCACGCGCCGCCACGCTCGCCCAGAATGTCCGGCGATCACCAGCATCAATTCTACGCGCTCTCACGCGCAACCATAACTCCTCACGCGCTGGCAACTCGTTCACGCGCGCCAAGCTCTGACAAGCGCACTCAGTTCCATGACGTCATGGATGACGTCACCCCCACTAACTGGTTTGACCGACCTGGAAACCGGACCCGGTCCAAACCGCCTGCAAAAAAAAAAAAAAAGAGAGAGAGAGAAAATGCTTTGACCAAGTGGACCCTTGACCTTGATCAAAAAGTCAAAATTTTCAAAACGGACCTGTCCCACTCAATTTTTCGAGTACATTCCGATTTTGGGGACCCGTTTCTTCATTCGAAGCTCAGATATTGCGTAAATGTCCAGTTTCCAAAAGTTGACTTTTGCACAAATATTGACCAAAAAGTCAAAATTTTCAAAAAGTACCTGTCTTGTCCAATTTTTCGTGTAGATTCCATTTTTGGGGTTTATTTCTTCATTTGAGAATCCGAAATTGCTCAATAGTGTGATTCTACAACTGTTGGTTTTAATGTGAACTTTGACCAAGAATCAAGATGTTCGAGCAAAGCTTGTCCTATTTAGATTTTCATGTGGGTTCTAATTGTGAAATTCACTTATTTTTTTTGGACTTGGAAACCACCTATGTGACCCACTTCCCCGAAGTACCAACAGTATCCAAAAGTTAAGCTCCCAAGATCAAGATTTGAGATTCATTCACTTGGTTTGGATTCCCTCAAGGTTATTCTCTAAACTTTATTAAGGCTTCCCTTCCAAAGTACAAATGAACTCTCACAAGTGTGTATTGAGTTTGAAATTACACTGGGTCGCTAATTCAACCTATCATTCCTCATTCGGTGGCAAACATTCTCGTCTACCGTTCAGTGCCTACCAGTCGAGAATCCACCAGTCTCACCAAAAATTCTCAACCGCCATTCTTAATTGCACAACCACCATTCTTCGTCTCTCCACTATAAATAGAAGGGTCGGATTCATCAAGAACTTATCAAGAAAAAAAAAAAAAAAACACACTGAATCATGAAATGAAAATTTGCTTCTTTCAAATTTTCAAGTCCTTTTTCTCACAGCCGTTTCTCACTATGGCCTTATCATTTTCAACACTTAGCAACCAATATTGCTTCATGATCAGTTTGAAATCAACCCTCTCATGGTTTAGTAGGGACCCTCCTCACTGTGTCATTGTAGTTTTGAGATCCAAACAAATTTTGTTTCTCCACCTAACGACTACCTTTGTCCATAAAATTACTCATAACAAGGTCTGCATCGTCCTTCCATGCTTCCGTGGATTTGGTTGGCCAGGAAATCCAAGTCCAGCAGAGACACCTGTTCCTAACCTCAGGTCTCTTGTAGTCTCTCTCCAATTGCTTGGTCTTCCAGCAGAAGCAGTGGTTCGGAACAAACACCAACTTGGCTGGTTTCTAAGACCAGAATCACAAGTTAGCTCCATCTTTCTTTTTTCTGTGCTTTTCCAACAAGTGGCAGTAGGAGAAGATGGTAAAAAGTGTTGGGGTATCCTACAAATTGTCTTTCATCCAACACTTATAATGATATCCAAGGGACCAACTCATCAGAATTCAACCTTTGGTGTAGATAAATGGTCGCCAAAGCCTCATTCTATGTTCCCACAAGCAGGGGACCCAGAGATTATCGTTGCTGGTACCTCAAAACACATTTTCTGGAATTACTCCAACTTAAATCCAGCTTGAGGTATTTCAGAAGGTATTCTTCTGAAATTACTTCAACTTAACGTCCGTCAGCATGGTCCCATCACGCAAGCACATTCTACTACTTGCCGTCGGACCTCATTCAGCATGCAGTCAGTCCTAGATCCAAAGGTGTACTTCCCAGGAACATCTACACCAGAGGGTCCCCAACATACAGGGCCAGCACCATGGAGGCGTATGTTTCACCCATTCGCTTTGCTTCATCCCCCTCATCTTCATCACCAACACCAGCAACCCCAGAATCCGTAAGCTTCTGAAACTACCTCAACTTAATTTGAATGATGCGATGACACAAGCACATTCAACCACATTCCCACATGGCCTCGCCGTAATCTGAAGTATACTTTTCTGAGATGACTTCACCAGCAGTTCTTAAAAACACGAGGCTAGCCCCATAGCCCTGCATGCTGTGCCCAACCAACATCTTCACATCTTCCCTATCTTCTACACCTTGTGATCGCCGCCAACGATCCAAAATACTCTTCTGAAATTACCTCAGCTTAATCTCTACTGAAATGATTCAACCTTGCAAGTATATCCAACTTCTTGCAAACAACTTTCAGCCTCACCAACCCACTTCAAATACCATGGAACTCTTTTGAAATTACTCCAACTTAAACTATGCTGAGAAGGTTCAGTCATGTAAATACATTCAAATACTGGCAGACCCTTTTTCGGTCTTACCAAAGCCTTTCATGTGGGTGGATCTACTCTTCGGAAATTATCTCATCATGCTGAAAGCTCCACCACCTTCAACTATTTCACTTAAAGAGTCAAGTGTAAAAAAAAAAAAAAAAAAAAAAAAAATCAGTTTTCGAAACTCATTCCCACATTACACTCCAAAACTGTGTGCGTGAACGAGTCTCGAGGGGGCATTTGTAGAGAGGGAAAAATTCCCGACCTATCACAAGCTGACACATTATACTATCAAGTCCACAAAATATAGCAAATTACAAAGCACCACGTATTGCTGCTAGGTTTTGTTATCACCATTCAAAAACCAACAGAAATTTGCCAAGTGTCATGCAAGAACCAATCACACCTCAGCATGTGTAAGCGATGACATAAGCACCTCAGCACGTGTAAGCGATGACATAAGCAGCCTTGCACGTGTAAACAATGACACAAGCAGCCTCGCACGTGTAAGCGATGACACAAGCAGACCAATCAGTCTGTGACATGTGTCATCAATTAGACTCTGCCACGTGTTGCTCACCCACCCCCAAACTCCTATAAATAGAAGCCTTCCTAAGACATTTAAAAGAGGCTAAGGAAAAGGTAGGGAGAGGCTGAAGCTGAAGAGCTGGAGAAGATCAAGATTGAGAAGTCCAGAAGCTCTGTTGGAACCAAGCTTTGAAGCCTCCAAGAACTTCAACTTCGAATACAAAGAACATTCGAAGAGAAATCATCCAAATCATCTTCCTAGATCTCAAAGGTCATTGGAATCAAGCTCAAAAGCCTCCAGAAACCTCAACAAACCACAAATTGGTGAAGCTCTACAGATTCAAGCCTCCAAAGCCCCGAAGAACTTCCACCACAAACCTTCAAATACGAAGAACATTCGAAGTAGAATCATCCAAACTACCTGCCTAGATCTTAAAATTCACTGGAATCAAGCCCAAAAGCCTCCAGAACCCTCAACAAATCACAAATCAGTGAAGATCTACGGATTCAAGCCTCTAAAGCCCCGAAGAACTTCCACCACAAACCTTCAAAGACAAAGAACGCACCAAGAACACGAAGAACACGTGAAGAACATAAAGAACACGAAGAACAAAGAATTTCTAACAAGCTCATAGCCAGAGATTCATTGTAATTCTATTTCAAAGATCTTCGATCCATTCTTCAGCCGAACTGAAGGATATCTTGTGTTCAAATCAAAATCACATTACTACAAATCCAATCAACAAGTCTTTTAAGGAGATCGAATCAGAGGATAACTTTTTTGTAATTACAGAGAATTGTACCACACAATCATCAATACAGCAACAAATAAGTATGCACAATGCTTATCAACTTAGGACAGCTCATCAGTATAGGCGAGGCGATCGTTTAAGGCTTTCAAGTAGAAAAAGACCCCTAAATTTTGATCAATAAAGTTGGAAAACTTTTATTAGTTCTCAATTAAATCCACCACTAATATCGCATTTTTACTTACCACTATCAAACTGTCATATTAAAAGTTGTGAAAAGTTTTATCAATTTTTTTCGTATCTATAAATTTTCTCAACAAATAAAAATCTTCACGGTTCATTAATAATTTTGCATCTAAAACAAGATAATAAAGTTTAAGTAATATTAAATTTTTTTAAGTCATATTTAAATATATATAAATAACATCAATTTAGTTTTTGGCTAAGAGCACTAGCATTGGGGGGTGTGAACACCCCCCAATTGCTATTTTACAACCTAAGTCATTCAAAACTCACTCCATCTAGATTTGTAAACTTTTTTTTAAAAAAAAAAAAATTGCAATTTATGAATAGTAAGGTTGCATATATGCAACCTTACTAATCATAAGTTGTAAAAAAAATATTAGTTTAATCTTGTGATTGTGTGTGAGGAGAAAGTGAGTGTAAGGAAAAAGAGAGAGAATAGTACTTTATTTTATATTATTTTATTAGGTAGTTTATATTATTTTATTGGGTTTTATGTAAAAATAAAAATTGGGATATAGGGTGAATTGTAAAATGAATTGGTAAAATAGATAAAATAGTGTTTGATGATGCAAAATAGGTCTTTTTTTTTTTTTTTTTTTTTTTTTTGCATATCCGAATTCTGATGCTCTAAGGCTTCCAAAATGCATCAAATCGCCCCTATTAATCAACTCCTATTCAAAGACTTCCTAACTGATAAAGATAATTTTCCTCATTATTCAAAGACTTAAGACAAATAAATAAAATATAATGATAATCCACAATTGAATGCTAGTAGTAGTATTGTGGACGTAACAGAGACCCGTACATAATGTGAAAGATATTTTACAAGACCATCTTGTATAATATATATATTTTTTTCCATCCATTGGGAGTCCTTTCTTTGTTATGAAGTGTGTAAGAGTCAAAACATGAATTGCATAGTGAATCGATTTATCATTTGGTTGTATTGTATTGTACAATATTGTGTATTGTTAAACAATTTATAACATTTATAGAAAAATGATAGATATGCACATATAAAAGGTATATTTATTAAAATTGAGAATATATTCATCTAATAAATAATTTCGTTATCACTTTGTACAAAACGCCCAACCTCACGAAACATTTTATTTTACTGGGCTCAACTAAATAGCCCATGTTAAACACAAGTCCAATAACTTGTTGGATTTTAGTTAAAGCACACAATTTAACCCCCCAAAAAAAAGTTCTAATTTAAACTCACATGTTTACATGTCATTTGATTTATATGATTCATATGATACATAATTATGTGTTGTATGATTTATGAGCACGATCGTTACCTACTTACAATATAATATTTTTATGATTTGATTTGATATGTATCGTCTACTACTAACAACTATAATGAAGTGTATTTAGAACTCTTGTGTAATTGAGGAGAATCCAAACCCATTCATCCAAATAGTTCGAGTTTCCTGGGTTCTCTTAATCAGAACAAAGCTTTGAAAGGAAAAGAGAAAAAGAAAACCTAATAAAGTTTATGAAAATCAAGAAAGACAAACTTTTATTTTACCTGTGCACATTTGGCATAATGATCACTACAAAAATCTTGTGAGATGGATGGCAAGCGTCGGGGTTTAAGTTTTCAAGAATGAGTTTCACACACATACATACTTAGATTGGACTAGAATATAATTCTATCTTGTATAAAAAAAATAAATAAATAAATAAAAAGAAGAAGAGGAAAATAAACTTCTATTTGATATATTCACATGGAAAGTTCTCACTCTCATCATAGTAAATATAACATTTACAATGAAATGAAGGATGCTTCGAATGTGGACTGTGGAAAAGAAATCTTTGCCAAGCCATTTGTTTTCATTAAGGGTTTGTTTGGGATCTGCTTATTTTGTTGAAACTGAAAACTTTTTGCTGAAAGTATTGTAAATAAAGGTAAAAATTAGCTGAAATAATACAGTAAGATCCATGAATAGTACTAAAAAGTACAGTGAGATCATAAATAGTAACAAAAATAAGCTGAATAGTAAAATAAGCTAACAACTTTCATCAATCCAAACCCACACAAGCTTGATATTTGATTTTGTCATGGGCTTAGATAATGGATCTCCATTCATTAAAGATAAAGGGTGGGCTGAATTTCTGTCAGAAGTATTTGGTGGGCTTAACGCCCAATAAGCATAAGTGACCCAACTAGTGGGGTTGGTTCATCCTTATATAAGTGGAAATACAAGAGAGGATTTGAAATTAAAAATTCACTTATAAATATGCATATCAAAAGATGAGGAAGAGTTGTTTGAAATGGTTTAATCATGAAAAGAACAACTATTGCACCAATAAGAAAGAACAAGTTAATTTGAATTGATGGAATGAAAAAGGGAATAGAGAAACCAAAAATAACATTAATAAAAGTAGTAAAAAGAGCATATCAAAATATGACTTAAAAAAAATAGAATGGAAAAAAAAAATTACATATGACCAAACTTGATTAATTTGTTGATGATCCATAATTGATATAAAAAATTTGTGATTAATTCAATTATTGTCATTATAGTTGTCAATATTATACGATATGCAATAAATATCGTATTATGTATAAAAAGATCTGTATCATAAGAATATGTCATAAGTGCTTATAAATCATATATGTTAACTGAAATTTGTAAATGTCGTTAATTTTTTTTTTTGGGTACACTTGTAATATTAAATAAGAGTGTGCTATTGTCAGTCGATTTATTGTAAAACTATAATTAACATCTCCCTGCTCGAAGCAGGAAATAACTATCATATCAATGCATGGATCATATCAATTTGCATTCCTATGTCATTTACATGATGGATTAATTGTGACGTGTGTCCTCCAAATCATCATATATTTGTTCGTTGAATTCCAAATTTCATTCTGACCAAAAAAATACATTTTGTAATATAATTTTGTTTACATATATATATATACATAATATTTACCTTCCTCGTAAAGGTGAAAGTGACATTACATAACAGTTATTTTTTTAATTAAAAAAGCTATCCTATTTTGGTCATTGAATTGTGTCAAGCGTCAACGTTTATTTTCGTTCACAACCTAGCAATTATATTAAATTGATTTCTAAATTTTTTGAGTATGTATCATATCAATGTGACAATGTTACATTTGCCCCCACTTCTTGTCAAAAGTAACTGCTAAAATCGTATAAAATCGTGCCTCTTTCTGAACTTATTGGTCTTGGATTATACCTGCTTGACTTGCTTACACTTTAATGGGTATGACAGATTTTGAAAATGCTAATGGGGAGCAAGGGTAAATTTGAATCAATTTTGATTTTCTTCAAAATAAAAACCAAATTGATTTTTTGAAATGATCCCCTTTCATTTAAATTCTCCAATTTCCTCTAATTTTTAGCTATATATAATTTATGCTTCATTTAAAAATGTTAATGGTTTTAAAAAAAATCCATGTAAACCACACAAAATCAAATGAAAATAACGTGTCTCATAAATAACTAATTATTGAAGAGGATCTTATTCCTAATTTATTTGACTTTATATGACCATTTATAAGATTAGCTATCATCCTTGAAGAAGGTGATATCTCATGAATAGATGATATATGAGAGTAAGATCATATGTATTGGTGCTAACAAAACTAATTAAAACACAATCCAACTGATTAGCAATGGCGGCTTCTAATAGCATTGGCTTAAGTGGTTTAACAAAGAGGGGAGGGATTAGCAGGTGATAGTTTGTCTAAAAAATCAACAATTTTTACACAAACCCTAAGGAACCCCAAACTTGGTCACCATGTCAATGTTGTCCGTTATATCTCCAAGTAAAAACTGGTCAATTGCACCACTTAACATCCCTAGGATATATGAGGTCCACATGTCTAAGTCTCACGTATATACATATAAACAAGGTAACATGTATGAGTCTCACGTGCGTACACATATTCAAGGTAGGCTTACGTGTATTGAGTCTTAGATATATATGAAATGAACAAAATTATGCATTACACACTATTTTTTTGGTATACATCATACCTACCTAATCTAAACCGTTAATTTCGGTATTACCTTGTATTGTATTATTTAATATATATTTTTATAATTTTATAGGAAATGTTAAAATTAGGTAGGTGCGTAGATGGCCAAAAAAAAGAAAGTGTATACCATAAAATTGACCTATGAAATGAGTATTGCATGTGCATTGCCTTCTTTAGGGAGTTCCAATATGAACCATATTCTGAGCCATTATCAATGAGGAGAATTCTATAGTATATACTTTTTATTTTTTGGTATGTGTCATACCTATCTAATCTTAACAGTTAAGGTTAGATATCATCTTTTTTTTTTTTTTTTTTAAATAATATATAGAATGTTAAGATTAAATAGGTAAAGTACATTAGAAAAAAAAAAAAAAAAAAAAAAAAGTATGCCAAGGAATGACCCAAGAAATGAATATTGCATGCTATAAGAAGCCCCAGTATCAGGCCTGAACTCTGAACCACATGCCATACCTTTGTCCACACATCCAAACACAACCTAAGGCCTCAAGCCCACAAAGTTTACTCCTTTTACTCCCCCCAAAAAAATAATAGAGACCCACCACCAAAATACAAGTTACCCAACCCGCCTTTTATATAATCCCTCCTCTGTCTCTCTCTTTTATTCTTTCCAGTCTCTCTGCGACATTTTTTCGAACACCTACAGAGCAATCTCCCCCACCCCAAATTCCGAACCCCAACAATGTCTCTCCGTCCAAGCAGCACTCGCGCCGAGGTGCGTAAGAAGTCGTACAAGACTGGTGTGGACGCCGACGAGGCTCGGAGAAGAAGAGAGGACAATCTGGTTGAGATCAGAAAGAACAAACGGGAAGATAACCTTTTGAAGAAACGGAGAGAAGGCCTTCTCGGCCTTCAGGCTCAGCCCATGCAGCAACTTCTCGATGCCACCCAAACCGCTGCCGCTTTGGAAAAACGGGTATTTTACTTTACCATCACTCTTTAACAAAAAAGAATACTTTTTTATTATTTATTTATTTATTTTTGAAAATTTTCAATTATGAATCTATGGGGTTTTGGGGTGTTTTGATTGATGGGTTTTTGTTAATTTAGATTTTTGTTTATGGGTTTTTTGTTTTTGGTTTGATGAACTTTGTGATATTAGGTATTTGATTGATGGGTTTATCTATTTCTTAATCTTTTTGTGGGATTTGGGTTGCGGTTTGTTTGGTTGATTGGGGAATGTGTGATTAGGATTTCGAATCTTATTGTTTGGAAGGGAAAAAAGTTATAACAGCTTGGTTCAGTACAGGTTTATTGTATTGTTTGATGGTTTTTTTTCTCCCCTGCTTTATATGCTTGGTTGCTGAGATATATAAAGATTAGTAATCTGAATCTTGGGTTTCTTGTTGTTTGGAGCTACGAGAAACTTGAATTTCAAGTCAACTGTGATAAAGACAAACAACTTTGGCTTCTTGGATATGTATACAGCCCACCAAATTTTATATCAATCGGATTTTGTTTACTATTCAATACACGGGCATGAGCGCGCACACTTGTTTAAAATTGTGAGGGGTTATTGAATTTGAATGTGGGAAAGAAGAAGAAATTGATTGTATTTTGATTTGTGGGATCCAAAAAAAAAGCAGCTTAGATCTGAGTATCATGCACATTCAATTGAATGAGCTCACCGTTATTGTTTCGTTGTTTGAATTTTCTTGATGAAGTATAATGTCCATTGATGTGATCTATTTGGAAACTGAAGTTTCAATGTTACAGTTAGTGTCATTTGATTTTAATATTGTGGTGTTGATGTTGGGTATGTTATGGTTGTTTAATAGCTGGAAAGCATTCCTGTGATGGTACAAGGAGTATGGTCTGATGATCATACTGCTCAATTGGAATCAACCACTCAGTTTAGAAAGTTATTATCGATAGGTATGACTGCATCTCCTAAGAATTTACTTTTAGGTAATAATCCTGGAATGTTCTTGACTGTTGATTTGCATTCTGTATATTTGTGTGCAGAGCGCAGCCCTCCAATTGATGAGGTAATCAAGGCAGGTGTGGTTCCTCGGTTTGTGGAGTTTCTTGGAAGGCATGATCTGCCCCAACTGCAAGTAGGGACTCTTTGTAGCTTTAATTTTATGTGCAAATGAATTTTTCAGTAAGAAATGCTAATGTAATACTGGGACTGACTTTTCTTTTGTGTGCAGTTTGAAGCTGCTTGGGCTTTGACCAATGTCGCATCCGGAACATCAGAGCATACACGAGTTGTCATTGAACAAGGTGCTGTTCCCATGTTTGTGCAACTTCTTAGCTCTGCCAGTGATGATGTCAGGGAGCAGGTTGGTTCACTTCTTTTATTGTATAAAAATCAGGAAGTCCTTAGCTTGACATCTCTTTAGGCTTTTTTGTGTTCTAAATCCAGTGCTTTTCTCCCTGTCAAAATCATTCTGGCCCTCTCTCCCTCTGAATTTTTCTGTACTCTTTCTTGATTGTGCTGGCCTTATTCTAATTTTAGAGTTATTCTGAGAGCTTAATTATTTTCCCAATTGTTATGTTATCTTCTTAGATGTGATTCGTACTATGTTTACAATTCTCACGTTCTTTTGTCTTGAACAGGCAGTATGGGCTTTAGGTAATGTTGCTGGTGATTCCCCAACTTGTAGGGATCTTGTTATTGGTCAAGGTGCGCTTGTGCCACTACTATCGCAGTTAAATGAACATTCAAAATTGTCCATGTTGAGGAATGCTACATGGACTTTGTCTAACTTCTGTCGTGGCAAGCCACCAACACCATTCGAGCAGGTGAGAAGTGATCCATGGAATTTCACTTGTTAATCATTTAGACCATTTGGAGTATGTTAGATTATGAATGTTGACTTGAATCTTTTCTACCAACATTTATGCTGAAAAATTATGGTGGTTGTAAAAACATTCTTTGGTTCATGTCAGGTCAGAGCTGCCTTACCTGTCCTCCGGCAACTTATATACATGAATGATGAAGAAGTTCTTACAGATGCTTGCTGGGCCCTGTCTTATCTTTCAGATGGCACGAATGATAAAATTCAGGCTGTTATTGAAGCAGGTGTCTGTCCACGCCTTGTGGAGCTTCTGCTGTAAGTTCTAATGCTCTCTACAAACCTCTTTAATATTGTTGTATGAGTCTGTTACTGACAAAATTTTCATTTTCAAGTCATCCTTCACCTACGGTTCTTATACCTGCACTTCGGACTGTGGGAAACATTGTTACGGGTGATGATGCACAGACTCAGGTATTGATAATAATTTGTATCCCTGTTTAAAATTCTTACCATGTTGTTCATATGTTGAGGCTTATTGCTTAAACTGTTGGAGGTTTATTGTATTGTTTACTGAGCTTGATTATCTTCTTTTTTTATTGCCTTTGGCTTATCTTAAATTTTGCGTACCCATGTTTATTTGTTTGGTGTGAATTAGTTAGGGGCTACAGAATAGTTACTTTAGTACAATTTACTGCCAAGCTGTATTTCAGATTCCTGTTGTTGAACTAGGATAAGTAAGGAAATAAAAATTTTCTTTGATAAGCATGTATTAGAAGACTATATTAATTAATAAACAAGCCATATTGCCCCCCCCCCCTCTCTCTCTCTCTCTCTCATGTATACATTTTTAATGAAAGTGCTGTGTTTCTTCCCTATACATGGCAACAAAGTAACTTTGCTATGTATTTTCCAGTTTGTAATTGACAACCAAGTGCTCTCTTGTCTCTATCAACTTCTCACACAAAATCACAAAAAAAGCATCAAGAAAGAAGCTTGTTGGACGATCTCAAATATCACTGCTGGGAATAAAGGTCAAATACAGGTATGCGATTCACTTTCTATATGATTTAACATCAAGATTCTTCCACTTGTTAAAACTTATTTATGGCACCCCAGAAATCCACAAAGTACTAGAGTCTTTGGATTGCATGACAGAGTCAATTATCGTCAGCACAAAAAAAGAGATGGTGTGGCGTACTTGGTTGAAATAGTGCTAATTAAAAATGTACCCTTTAACAATTACTTGATGATTATTATTATTATTATTATTTTTTTTTTTGGGGTGGGGGGGGGGGGGGGGAATTGTGTTAGCAATTGCTTTATCAAATGTGCTGGTCTTGAGTCATTACTCCTTGTCCTTTATTGCTTCTTGGGTTTTGGAAATTCTGGATTTCCATAAAGATAGTGGAAGATTACTTACTAAAAAAAAATAATTTGCTTATTGGCACCAATAGGCACCTCCCTCCCTGTTGGAGGGGCATGTCCAGGTAATTCTGGATTTCCACAAAGAGTGGAAGAACCACACACAACATGGTATTTTGTATGTAAACCCTTTGGTTTTCATTTTTTTAGATGAATACAAATTTGCATTTGAACCTTCTTGTTCACTTGAATTGATTTCCCTAAGAGACATTTTGTTGTTGGGAAATTAATCCTTCTACAAAACCTGCTGTGGATAGGCTATAAATACTGACAGTTGTGGGCTTGCTTGTGCTTCTCATTGAATAGACAACTAGTTTTAATACAACTTGCATTAGGTTCTTCACAAGGGCAGTTATGGGCTTGCATGTGCTTCTCATTGGATGGACAACTAGTTTTTATACAACTTGCATTTGGTTCTTCACAAGGCTGCTAAAGTGCTAGATGAATTTAATGTGTAAGGTCTAAGGTGCCAATCATATTGTAACATTGACTCTAGATAGCAAATGAAGCCTTTTTCTTTTTCTAGTAAATTACTTGCTCACAGATAATCAAGGCTTTATGAATTTTAGTTGATGAGCTCCCTGGAAATATTATCTGTTATAATTCTGTGTCACAGGCTGTTGTTGAGGCCAATATCATTCTCCCTCTTGTACATCTTCTCCAACATGCTGAGTTTGACATCAAGAAGGAGGCTGCATGGGCTGTATCAAATGCCACCTCTGGAGGATCTCATGAGCAGATTCAGTATGCTTTACTCTTACAATAGCTTTTCTTCTTTACCTTTACTTTCTAGCTTAGATATGCTTGCCTATAACTTGCACAGATACATGGGTTGCTGATGCCTTTGTGGGCTGATTCACTTTATATACTTTCCCATCAGGTTGAAGGAATCTCCTTCAACCTATTGTAGTTGTTCAAATGACTATCCATGTGAATTTTATTTGGATGGGTCATTAAGTCACAAGTCTCATGACTTTTAAATAGATAATGTGACCGAAGTAGTTTGGAGGAAAATTCTTTGTTTTTCACAATATAATGCATCAGATGAAGCCTTGGACTTACACGTGCAATCAATGTTCTTGTAGATTCCTGGTGGCCCAAGGTTGCATTAAGCCGCTATGTGATCTTCTAATATGTCCAGACCCAAGGATTGTGACAGTGTGCCTAGAAGGGCTTGAGAACATCCTGAAGGTGGGTGAGGCTGATAAAGATATGGGACTGAATAACGGAGTCAACCTCTATGCACAAATGATTGATGAATGTGAGGGTTTGGATAAGATAGAGAATCTACAGTCCCATGACAACAATGAGATTTATGAGAAGGCCGTGAAGATCTTGGAGAGATATTGGGCTGAGGAAGATGAGGAAGAGCAGACACTCCAGGAGAATGGGAATGCAAATCAACAGGAATTTAATTTCGGAACAAACCAGCCCAACCTTCCCCCTGGAGGTTTTAAATTTGGGTAAATTGGCAGTTTAGGATTCTGGTTTCTAGCTTTGTAGGGTTTCCTTACTTTCCCTATTTTGGTTTATTTTCAAACTCATTCTCATTTTCCCCTATTGCCAAGGGTCAGGGTTTTTGTTCTGGCACATAGGCAATTATTTGTCTATGAAATTTGGTACAAGTGTTAAGGATTCAACTTGCGGCTTTCTGTCTTGATTTATATTTTTATGATCAATAGGTAAAAAGTTATTATTGTGGTTGCATTTACTTGAAATCAGCTTAAGCTTTCTGCTTCCTAGTTTCTGTGGCCGTGCTTGTGATTCTTGGATTAGTGATTTCTATGCAACTAGTAATGGGTAGTAGAGTCAGTCTGCTTGGACTGGAAAATATTAAATATGAGACAAAGTGAGACGTTTTGATTGGAAGTAATGCAGCACAAAAACTTGGATTTTGCCTGGCTGCAATTATATCGCAGTATCTCACTCTTATAGCAGCTTTCAATGCCCCTCAGAAATTTGCCGAAAATTGAAAATTTATGAACTATGGACTTTCTAGTTACTTTTCTGATGAGAAGAATCACCACATAAATGTATGCTCAGTTCACTGAACACCACAATAATGAGGGAAATAGAGAAATTAAAAAAAAAAAAAAAAATTATTCTATGTTTTACACCCTTTTAAGACAATCGGGGAATAAAAATCTCCAATTTCATTAATTTAACATCTTTGAATGAGAGGGAAAGTAGCACTGGATTATAGGACCATTGATTCATTCCAATAGATTTAACATGTTTAAATATTAACCATTTAGCATTACTCACAAAACTGAGATTAAATATTCATAAGCTGAAAACTGCAGGGGAAAAAAGAAAAAGAAAAAAGGGAGCGAAGGAGGTTGACTGATTTTTCATGAAATTCTCTTTACAACTTGACTTATTCAACTTGTAATTAACTTTGATCGTTAAAGAATAAAAGGAGATATAATTTGTAATCATTTTTGTGGTCAACTTGGACGAGATTAAAAAAAGAAAAAAAGAAAAAAAGAAAAAGGATTACATCAATTAAAAAAAAAAAAAATTATATTGCACTCCTACAAATTTTAAAGGAATGATATCTGTGCGGGTTGAAACCAAGCTAGGAACTTAGTTAGGGTCACAGCTAATTTGTATTATGGGTTAATAGTAATCCACAATTGAAGATTTGAACCATAACAAGAATAACAAATATTTTTGTAAAAACCACGTAAAAAAAGGTATATTATTTAGACTTATGAATAGTGTTACAAAGTCTTTCTCAAGAATAAATCTTCTAAGGTATTCTAGGAATTCTCTCTCATTTTCTACAATCTTTTTCTCTGTTTTTGTGTTATTTTTTTCGTGTAGCCTCCATTCCCCCCCCCCCCCCCCCCCCCTTTTCTTATATTTGCTTTACTTCCAACTCAAGGATGTGTTGTCTTTGTATAGCTGGAGATATTCCTGCCTCAATGAGCTCTTCCTTCCTCGTTTTCTTGATGAAATGAGACTTTTAGGGCTTTTTGCACTATTCAGGTTAGTCATTCAGTAATAAATGTGACTTTGCCAAGTAGATGAGCCTCATTAATGTAGAGATGATTATAGATTTATTAGGAAGTTTCAGCAAGCTTCCTTGGGACAATTCTAAACATTTCAGCAATCCTTTTTTGGTAGCTCGGTAGAGGGTTTATCTTGATTGACTTTGTAGATGTCTGTCCTCAGGTGAGATCCTCAGTGAGCTTCATCCTCGAACTCGAGATAATGTATTATTCAGTCTATGGTCCAAGATTTTGACTTTGTCTTTGAGGCTTGTTCTTAGAATGGGCCAGCCTGTCTTGGGCTCATTTTTAGTCCTTGGCCCACAGTTATTTGGGCCAATAAATCATTTTCCTACAATATTAATTGTGATTTTAATGGTGTATTTTTAAGTATTTTAATCTTTATAATTCTTTGATGAATATTTTAAAAGAATTATTAAGATTAAAACATCTAAAATAAATTCTTCCAGTCCTTTTGTAGGTAGCACAAAAGATTGTGATATAAATTTAAATTTTATAGCAAGATAAAAGGTATATCAGAAAATTCTCAAATAGTTATCTATTTTAACATTAAAAAATTTACAATATGACATGATAATTAATTATATTAATGAATAATTTTTTAAAATTATGTGTTTGTTTTGAATTTAGAAATTAATACATTATTGAGTTTCAAATTAGCCTAATTTATAAAAAAAAAAAAGTTGTTATTGAAATTCAATAGTATCTATATAAAAAATATTTTCAATAAATCAATTTATGAATTTTTAATTTTTTTTACTACTCTAACATCATTCATATCTTAAAATGACTATCTTCTTCATTTCAAATATTGTCTATTTGTCTATTTTATGGTTCAAATTAATTTTCACAAATCTAAACTCTAAGGTGTATAAACGTTCCTTAAAATTAAACATGTCAGTCCCTATATAGTTTGATTCAAAAAATAAAATCTAAACTTTGAAATAGATTAAGTTTGTAAATGACAAAAATGCCCTCAAGCAAATACTTCCTCATTTCTCTATTTTTCATCATTTTAAAAACTGAACTGCCCAGTTCAACTAGAAGTCGGACTTTATTTTAGTCCAATAAATACCTCCAAAACTAGAGAAATTGAGGACCTGTTTGATAAAAGAGTTTGAATAATATTATTTATAATTTTTTAAAATATATATAAGTAAAAAAGTGTGTAAAAATATTTGTAATGTTGTTTAAAAATTAAAAAAATGACTATTTAAAATTCTCTTCGATTTTTTTTTTACTATTCCAATTTTTAAAACCATGTCATCCGCTTTATCTTCCCCACAGCTCCACTCTATGAATAAATAAAGAAGACATTTAAAAGCTAAAACCCCAATCTCTGCAAACCCAACCCCTCGAAAGCAAAACCACAAAACCCTAGCAATGGCAGACACCACTCCCCAACCCCAACCCCAATCCCAAGACGAAGACCAATACGGAGTGCTCCTCTATTACAAGTACGCACAGATCACCGACCTAGACTCACTCTTCTCCTTCTACGAATCCAACTGCAACTCCCTCTCTCTCCTCGGCCGTGTCCGCCTCTCTCCCCACGGCGTCAATGTCACTGTACGTACTGTACTGCGCTCCCTCTTCACATTTTCTATATATGAATTTTCGGTAATGCTGATAAAGATGGGTGTTTGAAATTTGAACAGGTTGGTGGGAAGCTATCATCGTTGGAGAAACACATTGCTGCTGTGAAATCAAATGTTTTGTTCGAAGGGACTGATTTCAAGCTCGCAACTTGTGATCACCCGGTAGATGATAAGGTTGCTAAGGAATGTGGATTCACTTCTCTTTCAATAAGAATAGTTAAGGTAATTGTCTTTGGTTTCACCTTCGTGATAGTTTGAGCACGGACACGGATACTGACATGGGCACGATATACGACAATGATAATTAAATATTGAGTAATGCTATGATCACAACTAGTGTCATTGGTGAGTACGAAAGTGATATTAGTTGCGGCAAATTAGAACTGGTAATAACTTACTTGATACCAACTAAGCTTTAGTATCACTCTTAAATAATGTGTACTTTTAGATATATTTTATGGTTATTTATAAGTTTTCACTTTTCAAAATAACTAATAACTATCAATATCTTTAAAAACATATCTAAGATTAAAGGAATTTCTTTGAACATAACGAGGACATGCATGCAGGCAGCAGAAGTGTCTTCTTAGGTTTCTCCTCTATAAAATTTCTTGTTACAAAAGAAAAAATAGAAAATTTGTATATGCAAAATTATTTTTCATAGTTTGTGCTTTTTAGAAATGTTTTTAGCTTTGATTAATTTAGCTTAATTTGAGTTTTTTATTTTTATTTTGTTTTTTTAAAGTTTAAGAGTATTAGTTTTTATCTCTATTATGTCATGGGATATTAGGGAGATTTCTGCTTAGGATATGGTCATATGGCATGTATGCTTCTACTTGCATAGGTAGAAATTTTGCTTGCTGTGGGGGTTTGGTATTGCAGTATGTGCACTTCCTTAAATTTTCTTATAGAATCATTGTTAGGTTTTTGATTTTTGGAAATGAGGTAAAAAGGAGGGGAGGGAGGGGAGTGAAGAGCGATGCATTAATTTTGCAATTTGCTTCTTGTGTTAAATTAGAAGTCAATGCCATCCCTTACATTCCCCTATTTTTGGAGAAGGTTGGATTTCATCCTAGGTCTTTAGTACATTAATTAAAGAGATTTTACTAGCTAAACTAGTTGACAACTTCAAGGAAGGAAAATGAAGAAGACAAAGATTGTTCTCCTCAATTGTAGTTTTCCAAGTTGGAAGTAATGTCTATGTTTTTTAATTTCTACATTTGGTTGAGAGAAATAATTAAGCTGCACACATCCTTGGAATTACTCGATCTCACATATCATGGGAAATGACACTATCTCTCTCTGAGAAAAGCTTGTAATATCTCATATTACTATGAATTATACGACCCTAATTCCTAGTAAAATAGGAATTAGAACTAGAATGAAGTTTATGAACCATTAAATTGATACTTATATTCTATAAAAATAAATAAATATTTTATTCTTGTAGCAGGGTCTGGGATTAATAGGAAAGGTGATTTCATTATAGTTTATTCTTTTACCATGAACAGGACATATCATTAGAATATTAATTTTTAGTAGGGTGATTGTTTTTCTTTTTTCTATTTTTTTTTTGGCTACTTTAGGAGCCCCACTGTGGGGGATTGAACCATAGAGGTGCCACTCAATCACTCAGGCTGTTAGCTATTTTTAGTAGAGTGAAGTTTTAAAAGGAGTAGTTTCGAAACAAGGATTCAAATGATTAGGTGTTTCTTTTTCCCTTCAATTTCAATATTCCTTTCACAGATACACAATTTCAAAGTTTGGAATTGATAACAAAAAGATCCATTCATTTCTATTGTGAAATGTTAATGTGCCTATGACACTTTCTTCTTAATAATCGAACAGAGGGAAAGGTCATGTGTTCAAGACATCCATGGCATGCGTGTGTAACTTATCAATAAATAAAAAAAAATGCTTATGCAGTAAAAGTAGGGGTTGGTCACTATTTATTCTAACTGAAAAAATGGTGCTTTTGCACACTTACTGGAGATAATGGTTTTTCCTGCAGTTGAAGAGAGTTTAAATTGGATGGATTTGTCTCCAATACCTTTGGCTGAGAATGATAGTTCCCATAAATATAATTTTTAATATAATGTCATGAGTTTTTGGTTTTTCAGGGTTTTGTTTATTTATTTCTGTTAGTATTTTGAGTATCTTGACATATTGGTAATCATGATTATGGGTTTTCAATATAAGTCAACTACTTTTCCTTGTTCTCAGGAGTTGGTTACTCTTAGTTCTGACCCTCTGTTGAAGTCACCTGAAATTTCAAATGCTGGGAGGCATCTCTCTGCAGCTGAGTTTCATTCCACTCTTCAGGGCACTGGTAAGTGTTTTTTTTTTTCCTACTTATAAGATATAACATGATAAGATTAATCTTTTCTTAATTTATTAAGACTTGATGCACTGTTTTAGAGGAACTAATTGGGAATTGATGGTCACCTGCTGTTTATTATATGTTTGCTAGGACCACTTTTAGAGAAAGATAGCCCAACATGCAATGAAGACCTTGTTCTATTGGATGCAAGGAATTTATATGAGACAAGAATTGGGAAGTTCCATGCGCCAAATGTGGAAACTTTGGATCCAGGAATTAGGCAGTATAGTGATCTGCCCTCATGGATAGATGATAAGTCTGAGCAATTAAAAGGGAAACGTGTTCTTATGTGAGTGCCCCTTTGGAACCAAGATGTCTCCTGATATTTCCTTTTATTTATCTTACTGCACAGCTGGGGTAACATTATCATATGATTGAAATGTTATTTTCTAACTGGTGCCTTGAGAACTGTCTTTGGTTCTCTTAGCTGCATAAGATATTTTTCATATTTGTTTTCCTGTGATGCAAATTGTGTTGACACATGTTGCTTTTTCCATAGCTGAATGATTTAACTTGAACTGCAGCCTTAATTGGAGACTTACAATGGGAAAACATGATGTATGTGTGTCTTCTCTATAGCCATGTGTGGAGCCTGTTTATTTCCTAGAATTGCACTACAGCCAAGTTTTTCTTTCCTCAGTGTGCTTGTGTGTCCTAGTATTGTTTTAGCCTTTTAGGTTTCTTGCTTGTGTTTTCTAGATTTGTTATAATTATTTATATTCTTTTTGATAAGTTCTTTTTAAAATTTTTTTGATAAGTAAATATTTCTTTGATTGAATCCATGAGATTATGGCTTTTTGAGAAAGGGCTAACGATGCTGTTCATTATAGAACCTTTTTGTTTGCATTTGAAGCCAGAATACTAATCTAGTTTTGCTAATGCACCTTGCTCAGAATGGTAATATAACAAGGGACAGTATCAAAAAAAAATTTCTCCTTTATGCACTTTCCTTGTATATTGTCCAAACTTCATCTGAAACATTTCTGTTTCTCTAATTTTGCAATGCGTATATCATTTTGTCTCTTAATCTCCATTTGTTGTTTATGTTATAGGTACTGCACTGGAGGGATTAGGTGTGAGATGGCTTCGGCATATATTAGGTCTAAAGGTGCTGGGTTTGAGAATGTGTTTCAGGTTAGCTCCTGTAGAGGAAATTTCTCCCGTAAATATATTTTTTTTATAACAAAAATAATAATTTGTGGCTGTTTCTGTTGATTTGTTTGAAAATTGTTCCTGAACTATCAGCTATAATAAATTTATTTGACAACCTCACAAAATTTGGGGTTGTCATTTTTGGTTATCATCTTTGCAAGATTTGTATGTGGTTTAAGTTATTCAAGTGACCATAGACAAGGAATGCATTACCATATTTATGTCTGCAGTTTTGTTGTTTGGCTGTCATATTGTTATGTGATATGGCATGTTTGTACTAGAGAGATCTGCTAGGACTCAAGTAGGAAGTTATACCTCTGTCTTCTATTTGGTTATTTACGAAAAAATTTGGTATGTTTTAATAGAAAAATGTACTGACCTTGGTAATATGGCATGAGGACATGGTTCTTGTTGATGATGATAGTGATTATATTTCTTGTTGGTGTGGAATTTATTGCAGTTATTTGGTGGGATACAGCGTTATTTAGAACAATTTCCAGATGGTGGTTTTTTCAAAGGAAAGAATTTTGTTTTTGACCATCGGTATGATGTCTTAATCTCTCAATGCCTCTAATTATTTTACAGGTATTATTATCTTATTATCATGTAAAGACTGGCATATGGGACAGATTTGGAATTGGCAAATGACAACGGTGTTATAGTTTCGGCACACCTATTTGCTTCACAGTATACGAGAAGATTTGCCTTTGGTTTCTAGGTTCTTTTGAGAATCCTATGTTTGCTTACCTAAGAAGTGGTTTTCCCTTTGTTTTTCCCATTGAGAAAACTTTCACTTCAAAAAGGATCACAGGTCTTATGTTTAGATCTGTGGGAAGTCTTTGTTGTAAGCAGTTTGAAAATTTTCTTTGAAAATGACATGCTGACCTGGTTTATCCTTCCATAGATATCACTGTTTTTCAACTTTTGGATCTGATTTTTAGTTTCCTTTTTTTTCCTTTCTTCCTTTAGGATCCCTGTTATGTACAACCCCTTTTTGATCAATTTATACAATTTTAAGAATTATAAAAAGTAAATTATATGTCCCCTTGAGTGTGCTAGTAAATTTACCCAGAAAAAAAGAAAAAGAAAAAAAGAAAGAGAAGAAGAGAGCAAATGGCATGTCTACTTTACCCTATATTGCAAATATGCTTCTTCATATGTATGTGATTAATGTTCTGAGAACTGGTGAAAACAGCAGTATCCTTTTGCAAATTTTGAAGTAGTAATTCGTACTATTTTTGTTTTCTGTCTGGTAGGATATCAGTTGGGAGCTCAGATCCAAATATCATTGGTACCTGCCTTCTTTGTGGCTCCTCATTTGATGATTATTCTTCACGCTGCAGATGCGCCCATTGTAGGATGCTTGTTTTGGTCTGTGATAGTTGCAGGGTACACACAAATAATCCTATTCATTATTTGAAATTAGCTGTGCAATTTTAGATCTAACCTTGACTTGTTTTATATGAAACTGGTGTGAATTGGGATTGAATTCTTTATTCTATCTATTTTTGGCTTTTAGGTGATAGTCTTTGTTTGTAAAAAAAATTATCCCTTTTCTCCACTAATCTATCTGAACAATCTGTCCAATACTTAAGTTGAGCTCCATATCTTGTACTTTTGCTTCTGAATTTTTTGTTATCATGGTCCACAGATGGAGGGTGCTCTATACGTTTGTGAGCTATGTCAGAAATATGGCAAGGGTGTTCAGTCAGTTCCATCACTTGAAAATGGCAAAACTCAAGTATCGTCATTACAAGAAGAGCATAAACTGGTTTCCTTGGATACCAAACTCTCACCTCAACTGCCTTGGAGCAATGGTAAGGTCTGTAATCTAAATCACTTCAAATAACCTTGCTTTCCCTTCTATCAAAGAGTAAATTGATCAAAATTACTGATTCTGTTGCTGGTAGTTAAAACACCATACGTGCATACACAGACTGCATGTACTTATGGCCAAATCTTATTAGCCTTCAGAAAGTTTTTTTTTTTTTTTTTTTTGACAACAAATCTCTACAAGTATTTCCCGTTTTCCCACATTTTGTTGTTCCCCCACACCCTAATAAATGCTATTTTACAGGTAATGAATCTCCAAGAAAACTAAGAATCTTATGCCTTCATGGGTTTCGGCAGAATGCCTCCAGTTTCAAAGGAAGGACTGCATCATTAGCCAAAAAACTCAAAAACATTGTTGACCTTGTTTTTGTTGATGCACCTCATGAGTTACCCTTCATTTACCAACCCTGCATCACAGAGTCACATGGAGAGTGTGCATCATCTTCATTACAGCAAACACATCCTCCACCATCCGAGAATTGCAGGAAAAAGTTTGCTTGGTTAGTATCCCCCGATTATAATATAAGTGGGGAAGTTGATTGGAAAATTGCAAATGGTTCATTTGACCCTCTCCAGTACCTGCAGCAAACTGATGGCTTTGATGTATCTCTGGCATATTTAAAGTCTGTGTTTTCTCAGAAAGGGCCATTTGATGGGATTCTGGGATTTTCTCAGGGTGCAGCAATGGCTGCGTTAGTCTCTGCACAACAAGAGAGGCTCAAAAGTGAAATGGATTTTAGATTTGTGATTTTGTGTTCTGGGTTTGCTATTAAATCGGCAGAGTTTGAATGTCAAGCGATGAACTGCCCTTCACTTCACATTTTTGGTAGTGACCATGGCAAAGACAGGCAGATTGCAAACCAAGCTAGCAGGGACCTTGCTTCTTTATTTGATGATGGATGCTCTGTGATAATTGAACACGACTCTGGTCATATAATTCCTACTCGGTCTCCTTATATTGATGAAATTAGAAATTTTCTTCATCGTTTTCTCTAGCAGAATTAAACATCACACTTGGTACTCTCAGTGCAAGATTTTGACTCATTTTGTTTGCAGTTATGAAATATCAAGGGTGGGTTAGTGATTACTGTTTATAAAGGAATCTGCATAGAACATTTTCAATATCATCTTTACGTCTGGGACTTTAAAATTCAAAAGGGGAGGAAACGGTTTCATAATTCACACCATATGAACGTTCATTGATCATGATGATGCTATCAAATCTATGCTTGAGATGAAATCTTGAAATCTTGTTTGGTCTTTACAAACTCTTTTAGTTGCATAAGATGGATTTCTCATTGCAAGGAAATAGTGACTAATTGGTAATATAGGCAATTATATACTCAGAAGGTGTTGATACTTGCCCTATTTTTTTTCTTCTTCTAAGGGTGTTTAAGTTAGTTTATTTGCTAATTTGTTAAATGTGGATAAAAGTAAAGTTGGACCTAAAAAAAGTGATATATAAAAAAAATAGGGTAAATAATCTCCAGATAAATGCATAAACAGACGAAATCTTATCACCTCCCAAACTTGGCAGTCTCTAGTGCTAGACACAACTCACGCCTAGAATGGTACTCCGTTTGAAACAATTGTCACAGTTGGTTCACAAGAAATATCATTGCTAGAAGGTCGTGATTCTCAGTAGGCTATCTTCACAAGAAGCTACCCATGGCTACTAAGATAAATGACACTAAAAAGTGAGCTAGGGTTATGAGTATGTACTTTGTGCATGTAATTTTATAATGCAACAAAGTACTTGGCATATCTAAAAAAGAGTGATATTAAGGAGTAGAAATTGATGCATCATCAATCATAAAATATTAATTAAGACATTTATTTATTATGTGTTGTGTTGAAATGACACCAACTGTAGTCATCACCATATGCGGCACAAAATGGTCTAGATATAGGCCAAATTTGGCTTACAATACACATAGGAGGATCAAAATGCAACAAAAAATGTTCCATAGAGAAATTCCTTGCCTTTGCCAAAAGGTTAGCATAGAAGTTTCCTTCGCGGTGTGTGTTGGAGATAAATTTCCTCAAAAAATTGAATCTAAGATATGCAGTTATAAATTGAAGTATTATAAGTTTTAGCTAACTTGACTACTTAACTAGTTTTAGATCCTTGCTCACTATAAAAAAAGTTCAAAAAACACATTAACACTTCTTCTTTTTTTTTTTAATTTAATTTTTTTTTGGGTCTTGAAATGCTCTTTAGATGAACCATTTATATAAAGTTACCTTGGATTGATATCTCTAAAATTTCTAGAGTAACTCTGTTATAAAAATTTTATAATTTTGACCATTCATTAACAGATGAGTCATTTAGATTTCGTTACATTATTAACAACTTCAAATAGATGCTAAAATAATAAATGTTAGTTTTTTTTTTTTTTTATCAAAATAATAAATGTTAGTTTAAATATTGATTATATGACAAACTCTAAACTATTTACTTATCAATGAATGGTCCAGATTTTAAGAACCCTATATGACTAGATACTCGCATCCGTAACCCTCTTGACAATATATGAAAATTATTATACTTTTTTCTTCTTTAAAATGGATGCTGTTTATACTTTATCCACTTTCATCTATTATTATGGATAAATAGTGTATCAGCTCTTACACATGTCGTTTGGCCACTTAAGTCCGACATATCGTTTTCTACAACCCTTATACATGTTAGGTTTACACCCCATGCGGCTTGTCGTTTAGAAGACAGGAAGGAACGCTAGAGGGCTTCTATGAAAACGCGCACCGTTTTCAGTTCCCGACCACCTTAACCTCCGAAAAAGTCAGAAACTTTTACGAACCCTTAAACCCTTTCAAACTGAAAATCTCAGTGACACCAAAGTTTAATCACTTTGTAGTTTGTACAGAGAAACAGTGTATCAACCAAAGTGAGTGAGAGAGAACATCAAAAAAGAGAAGAAGCAGTCAGCAGCAAAATGCAGATTCTTGTAAGAAAACTAATGCAGAGAATCTCTCACAAACAAGTATGTGCTTTGAGAACTCAAAAAGTATTCATATTAGTTTCCTTTTTTCTTTTCATTTTTTTATTATTGAGTTTATTTAAAATTTGGACTGAATTATGAAGTGGGTATTTCTTAAAATGTCCCATTTGTATTGAAAGTTGGTAAAGATGGTAGCTTTAAGGGACGGACTTGTATGTTTTGGTCCATAACATTTTCTAAAGCAATTTTCTTGGGATTTTTTAACAAAGAGTTCTTATTGCTTTTTATTTTTTTGGTTTCTCTAATACTGGGATTGAAATAGCACATTGGTACTGCTCAAATAGTCATTTAGTATCGTGGACTAAAGGCTTAAATTTTTGTTGAACAACTACCGTTTAGCTTTTGGTATAAAGCTTGATGAGAATTTGTTGAGTATGTTAAATGGAATTTTCAAAGTTGTATTGGGATTGGTAATATATTATGTTTATGGAAATTTACAAATTTGGATTTTGCTGAAGTGTAGTTTTCTGGCCTTGTCTCAATATTGTACTTGGTGCTTGTTTTAATTCTTGCATATGAAATAAGAGTGTCAATCATCTACTCTCTATGGTGAGAGTTATTCATGAATTTGATAGCAATAAGTACTCTTTTCTCATGGTCCTCGTTGTTGTTGCTGCTGCTGCTTTTTTCTTCCTCTCTTAAACATTTTGTCAAAAATGTAGTTTGTGGGTTCACTTTTCGTGTAGTCTCTGATGCTTGTGGGTGTCTAGTGTGTTCCAGTGCAAGTTTTATATTGTTTTCTCCCTCCCTTTAGTTTCTATTCAACATGAAGAATTCAAGGTTTTCCCTTTAAATTCACATGGTGCTCCCTCCCTAGAGTAGAAATGTTCTGTCAATAAAATCGAGCAATTGGTGGTCTAGTTCATGTTAATGATCCAACTTTTTATGATGAAAAATTGGATAACTTGTTTGTTATCTTCACAGTTCTATTCTAATTTGGTTTCATATGAGTTGACTTTGTAGGCTACAGGTTGTCGTGCATATTGTACGAAGATGGTTGCTGATATTGGACAGCCAACTCATGCATCTCATCCTCAGGTTCTCCTACTTAACATCTATGTGTGTTTATGTGCATGCACAAAGCGACTAGGAAATTGCACATACTAGTCACATCACTATGGCCACCTTCTTGGGTAGGATAGTGATTTTCCGTGCATATATATATTTGATGAATGATTTTGCTTTATATATTGGTATTGTTATTAATTTTAATTTTCCCCAATAAGATTTTAATTTTCCCTAGTAAAATTTATGGACTTGATTTTGTTTGCCTTTTCACTTTTCAGTTACTGAAAGAAGGGGAGATGACACCTGGAATAACTACCGAGGAATACATCTCAAGAAGAAATAGGTTGTTGGATCTTCTTCCAGAAAATAGTCTGGCCATAATTGCAGCTGCCCCTGTAAAGATGATGACAGATGTTGTGCCTTACACATTTCGACAAGATGCTGATTATTTGTATATTACTGGCTGCCAACAACCTGGTGGTGTGGCAGTTTTAGGTCATGACTGTGGTTTATGCATGTTCATGCCAGAAGCAGACTCTCATGTATGATCAGTCTTCTATGTGACAATGACAGATTTTTCTTCATACCCTATGAAGTTCTGTTGCATTTGCATATCTACTGCCATTGTGGCATTAGATTCCTATGATTTTTGGTTGTCTAGACATGCAATCTTGCATGTAATTATACCCAAACATGTATTTTTCTCATCATTTTTTTTTTTTGGTAAACCCAAAGTTGCATATATGATACATGATGTTATATTACTATCCCTGTTGCAGGGCTGAGAAAGCTGTCATTTAGCAAGGGTAGTACATTAATCTACAGATGTTTTCTTAATTTTGGCTATTGTATATAATACATAGATAAAGCAGTAATTGAAGAAGTCACTAAATTGTTTTCTTTATTATTCGTATAGGATGTTATTTGGCAAGGGCAAATTGCTGGCGTTGATGCAGCATTAGAAATTTTCTGTGCTAAGAAGGCATATCCAATGCGCGAATTACATAAGGTGTGTTGACTACTGAGGTCACATTGAAAAGTAGAGAATTTGATTGAGGAAATTGTCTCCATTTTTTCTGGTAGTAGGCATTAATCAATTAATATTTTGGCATGGAAGGTTAAGCATTAAGGACATAGAGGTATCATTAAATTGGCTGCTATATCTCTTCTTTTCCTTTTCAATATGACATGCATCTTCCGAGCCAAGTAGCATATATATATATATATATATGGATCCATGGTGGTGCACCATACTGGAATCACAATACAATTTGTTTGAAACAATTAACATAGTTGTAATTTGTAGTAAACAATGACATTTGATCAACTGTCATCAGTTAACTACATGGCCAGATCATTGTCCTTTTCTTTTCTCCTCTCTTTTTTTGGGCATTTGGTGAGCTTACTCATTCATACCAAAGTCTGACAGCTGGTCTCACAGAAGAATTTTGTCTTTATCTTATTTTTTAGTAATCTGAATTGTAAATGCTACTCTAGTGTTTAATCAGAAGTTGACATGACCTATAAACTAAACCTTCACAGTTTTTCCTATCCTATAATCTTGATAAAAGTTCAACACTATGGCTGCTCATGTGCTTATAAATAACGGTAACATTTTTTTTACTGACTGCAGTACCTTCCAGATTTGATATACGGACGCTCCAAATTGTTCCACAACAGGCAGACAGCCATACCAACATATATGAAATTGGAGTACTTTCAAAAGTTTGCTAAGAATGGCAAAGTGGGAGACCTGTCTACTTTCACTCATGAGTTACGTTGGATAAAGTCACCAGCAGAGCTCAAGTTAATGAAAGAATCTGCATCAATTGCTTGCCAGGTACTCATAAGTCTATGCTATATCTAATTTGGTCTTTGTAAATGAGCAGTTGTTGGGCATCAATTTTTTTTTTTTTTCCCGGTTGAATTGGTGTTATAATGTTTATATAACATGACAGTATTACTTTTCATACCATAGTTATTATTACTTGTTGGAAGGGATCAAAATTTTCTTACATAGAGTTAGGTCACTTAACCCTACAAGTCTGTTTTTTCCTTGAAAAAGATAGACCAGGTTTGATTCGCAACCATTCTAAGAAGAATTTCTACTTTATGGTTCTGTTTGCTTTTACAATTAGTTCTGTAATTAGTTAAGCCAAAGAGCTCTAGCTCACATGGCACTTTTTTATCCCATAAGAATGGGTAGAGGGTGTGGTCTTGGGATAAACCCACTAGGTGCATGCATAACTTAGAACAATAACAACAAAAACAAAGTCTTAGTCCTAAAATTTTGCAATCGGCTATGGATCCTCAATAGATTAGTTAGGGCCGGCCACATGTATTCTTTTCTTCAATTTGATTCTATTTGAAGTCAAACTAATGAGGCTTCCCTCCTAGATTAGTCCCACTGTAAACCTTAAGCTTCACCACCTAAGGTTGTTTGGATTCACGACCAAACGCAATGCAAACTTTGTATGAATAATCACTGAATAATATTAATAATTGTCTAAATAGTCTGATTACAAAATAAATCATCTAGAGCTTTATATAGAGCTTCCAGGAATCTGTAGAGATAAAGATAAACATCCTAAAACAAATTCTAATCGAACTCAAATACTAATCCAAATACTAAAGTAATCCTTATCTAAGGATGTGAAATTCCATCCCGATCATAACTCAAACTAAATAAATAAAAACATTAAAATATAAAATTATCCAATGAAAATCCAAAATAAAATAATGAGATAGTTTCTGGCTATGCTCCTGCATCACATACTCTTTGTTATTTCCTTAATTGACATATAATAATTATAAAGGAAAAGTAAACAAAGAACACAATCATGTAGCCAACAAAAATCAGTTGGTTTACTTATTTTAAAAAGAATTCATGTAGCCAACACAATCAGTTGGTTCAAGGCCTAGTTAATTCAAATAGATGTCACATAAAAATTTGGAGCCAAGAAATTTAAATTTTGAGTGGGATATGGGTCAATTATTGTTTCTTCAGTCTTGCTGATTGTGCTGAAGTTCATTCATTTACACAAAAGAAAGGGGATTGGGCACTGGGTGGGAAGCAAGCGTTCTAGTAAGTTAGTCTTGCTTCCACTGTGAAATATATTTCTTCACCATCAAATTGTAGTACTCACAGTACTTTAAACTGATGCTATGTCTTTCTAAAACATGAATAACTAGGTAATGTAAATTGGATTATTCCTTGTAATAAATTAGATATATAATATGTATTTTGGTCTTGAATAGGCGCTTCTGCAGACGATGTTTCACTCCAAGACATATCCTTATGAGGGCATGCTGTCAGCAAAGGTTGAATATGAATGCCGAATGAGAGGTGCTCAAAGAATGGCGTAAGTTCTTTTCCTTTCTGGATCATTGGATCCAAAAGAATGATTTAGTTTCTAACTCAGTTTATATGTCCCACTTTTGTAATCAAAATTGCTTCCCGAAGTTTCAAACAAGCCTGGATGTCTGAGTTGTCAATATTATTTAATGCTAGGTTCTTGCCAATGATTTATTAATTTTATAATCACTGACCAGATTCAACCCTGTCGTTGGTGGTGGGCCAAATGCTAGTGTTATACATTATTCTCGAAATGATCAGAAGGTGAGTCCATTAATCAAAGCTGGTATCTAGTTTTTATTGTCTTCACAAAATCAGTGAACTAAATGATATTTTATTATATATGAAAAATCCATGCTTGTAATAGTCTTATAATTTATTTTGCAGATTAAAGATGGGGAACTTGTTTTGATGGATGTTGGATGTGAGTTGCATGGTTATGCCAGTGACCTTACTCGTACCTGGCCACCCTGTGGAAGATTTTCTTCTGCTCAAGTATGTGCCATCAAAATTTGGTTTCTCTTCTGGAGTAGAAAGAACTGCTGAATGTTCTTCCATTATCTGATATATGACAAAAGCTTGATAAGATATATTTGCCCCATCTTGTACATCAAATTAAAAAATATTAACCAAATTTTTTATGAAGTTTGTTTCATGTAATTTTCTAGTGTTTTTGATGCAGGGAGCCAAGATTTTATATTTTAATTTGCAATTAATATTTTTTTTGAATTTGAATTTTGAATTTGGTAATTAATGTTGAGGGTTTTTAGGGATTTAATTTAGATGTTTTCCATATTGGTGTAATCCCCTAAACCATATATAACTAATACTCCTGTAATGGTGAAAGACAAATGAATTTGAATAAGATTAATTGATATGAGTTGAGAATGTCTCCTCCTTTGTTTTCTTTGTTTGGTGGTGATGCCAAATGCCCTTAGGTGGTGATGCCTAGGGTTTGTAGACAGGTTCTAGGTGGTGAAGCCTAGGGTTTGTTTTGTTGATACTTTTGTTCCTCTTTTATTTCCAATTTCCTAAGTGCATCAGTTTTTGTAAACAAAATGACCATTCTTGAAACAGTTTTTAAAATCTAGGTTCACATGCATTTATTTAAGCACCATGGTAGGAAACAATTGTTATCATTCTAGGCTTATGCACTCCCCCCATTCTCCTTCCCTTTCTGGTTGGAATTTGCCAACTGCAAACCAAATTGCATTGAAAAGTTTCATATAATCTTAAAATTCCTTGTAATCATTCTCTGTCAGTTTTCTTTCTTTGAGTTTTTCTATTTCATATCAGCTTTTGTTATCTGAATATTCTGTTATTACAACCCCTTATGCCTGCAGTGTGTTTATTTCAGGAAGAACTTTATGATCTTATACTAGAAACAAACAAGGAATGCCTGAAGCTTTGCAAACCTGGTGCTACCATAAGTCAAATACACAATTATTCAGTATGATCATTTGAACCTAAATTGTTTCCTTTTCTATGGTTTTGCTTTTCATCAGCTGTCTTTAGAAAAGATCAAAATTTCATCCATTAAGAACTTATCCAAAAAAGGGGAAAAAGAAAGAAAAAGAAAATTCAGAAAGTATAAGAGCAAAGATTAGCAATTTCTCTATGCTGCTCAAGTTTAAATATTTGTTTCTAACTTTTTTTAATAAAAAAAGGGTTGCAATTTTTGTTTTTGTTGCATTGTGTTTTATATCTGTAGTTTTCTCTATTTTACGTTGTTACATTATCAGTTGAAAGGCACCTATATATGTAGGGAAATTAAAATTCACAACCATCCGACCTACAAAACATTTTTAACTTGTCAGGAATTATGCCAATGTTTGTGGTCATCACAATATTTCGTTGGCATGGAAATTACCTAGTTGGCCCTACTTAGTGTAGTCAAAGGTGAGCGCCCAAGTGCCTTAAACAGGCTGTAGGGCACTTGAGGTGAGAGCCTCAATGAAATTCAGCCAAAAAAAGGTCAGTTTTTGTAATTTGGTGAAAAAGGATAGTTCTATACTTAAATTCAAGTTAGCGGGTGTCTCTTTCGCTTGCTTTGTTCTCTCACCTCTCTTTCTTTCTGCATCAGCTTAGAAATAGTTTTTTATTTATTTATAATTTCAATCATATAAACTTTTGACTGTAATAGTTGTTCTCCTTTCCTTTTTTTTTTGAATTTTTTTTTTATATGAGATTGTTATAAATTCTGTTCTTAGATTAATTAATAGGGCCTCCTACCATTTGAAAAAATTTAAACTGTGCCTAATAAGCATTAGTAACAAATGATTTGAATTCATTATATGTATATTAACTATATTTAGAGTTTGGCATATTGCTTCACTCGGGTGAGCGTGTTTTTGGTGCCTCATGTCTTAGTTTATACAAGGACTTAGCACCTTAAGGTCGCCTTTCACCTTTGACCACACCCTTACTCCTTGTGGAAGTATATATTACTTTATGGTCCTGCCTTCTATCTACTATTTGCTTGAAGGTTAAATACTGTTGAATTGTAAATAAATGATGTAATCTCTGTAGAACTGTATGGTTTTCATAGGTTGAAATGCTGCGCAAAGGATTCAAGGAGATTGGAATTTTAAAAGATGAGGGAAACAGTTTATACAATCTGCTGAACCCCACTTCTATAGGTTTCTCTATGCCCCTCTTTACATGCATTCAAGTTAATTTATATATTTTTTATTCTTTTTATATTTGGTCAAATGTTAGGAATGCAAAGGTGTAGCCTTAAAATATTGATTACTCTTCAATGGCCACTTGATGCAGGACACCGTAGGCTTCCCACCTAGATTAATCCCACGGTAAACCTTAGGCTTCACCTCCTAAGGTTGTTTGGATTCACTATCAAATGCAATGCAAACTTTGCATGAATAATCACTTAATAATATTAATAATCATCTGAATAGTCTGATTACAGAATAAATCATCTGGAGCTTTATATAGAGCTTCCAAGAATCTCAAGAGATAAAGATAAACATCCTGAAACAAATCCTAATTGAACTCAAATACTAATCCAAACTAATCCTTATCTAAGGATATGAAATTCCATCCCTATCATAACTCAAACTAAATAAATAAAAACATTAAAATCTAAAATTATCTAATGAAAATCCAAAATAAAATATTGAGATAGTTTATGGTTATGCTCCTGCATCATCACTATAGTATTTCAAATGTGTTAGTTTATTATATTTAGAATTGGTTCATTAAGAAGATAAGAATTACTAAATTGTTTATGCAATTGATCACTTATTATTATTATTTTTTATAAAAAAATTTTGCTGTCCAGGTCACAATCTAGGAATGGATGTTCATGATTCTTCTATGATCAGCTATAGCCAGCCCTTGAAGCCGGGTGCTGTAAGTTCCCTCCCTGATTGAACAACAACTCGACTTTCTCTACCTTGGAGATATTGTATTTTTTTGGCATATTGTGGCTGAAACGGTGATACTTTAATATTAGCACATCCTTTTTGGGTGGGGTGAGTGTATACTATTTGTTTTGTTTGTTTGTTTAAAGTGTGTGTGTGTGTGTGCTCTTTTTTATTTTTATATATATTTTTGTCTCAAGATGACTTTTTTAGTATTGGCACCTAGAGGAAATTATTCATAAAAATGAAAAATAAAAAAAAGGTTCAGGGCCCTCCCTTTCTTAGGGCACATTTCTCTTCAAAAAAGAAAAGAAAATACATCGTATTAAATATCCTTGTGATATAATTGATCACATGGGAATGGGATAGAAAAGCCAGCAAATTATGTGTTTTGTGATAAACAGCCAATTGCAAGTATGTCTGTGTCCACTTGTATCACTGTTAGCATACTTTGATTTTTTTGCTGCAATTTTGACCTTATTTTTGTTCATGGGTAGGTGATAACAATTGAACCCGGAGTCTACATTTCATCTTTTTTGGATGTTCCAGAGAGGTACTTGTTGAAATTCATGACATAATTGCTACATCTAATTTTGTACTTATATAATGAGACTTTTATGAACTTGGCTGTTAGCACAGTGTGTACTTTGTAGCTATCTTCTTATTTGCTCAAGCAGTGCAAAATTAAAGGGGTTTTGCCCACCAGCCTTAACTGCAAGAGTATTCTTTATGAAAGAAACTGTAAATTGCTTGAACATTCAATGTTTCTTTTGCTCTTATCTCCTCTCATCCTATGTGGTGGCATGCCCGCTATAGCGAATTGAGTGGGAAGCCTTGTCCAGCTTTAAATTTTCAGCCTTGTTTTTGGTGACTAAATTCCTATTCCTTCATAATTTGCGGTCTTCCAATGTCAGATATATTTGCCTTGAACTTTCATTGTAGGTTCCTTAATATTACTCTTGATGTGTAGCTAATTGCCAATTAGTTGCTTTTATTGTCATTGCAATTAGCTATCTATCTCTTTCATGACATGTTATTCTTAATTTCCATCTTTCACCGAATATTAAATCTGATACCTCCTACCTGGATGTGATAACATTAAACCATAGGTTTCTAGTTTCTTAGCATTGAATGTTTTGATAAACTATACATGCTATTCATATATGGGTTGTGTTAACGGTGCCCGTTAACAACAGCTTTTTGCACATCGTTTTTACTTTTTGCAGCTTTTTATTCTCTTTGACAGTTTTTTAGCAATTTTTTTTATCCTTTTTGGCAATCCTTTTAATAATTTTTTGTCATTTTTATTAACACAACCCATTAAGGGAAATCTTAACAAGCACTGCACGGTGCATGTTAACATTTCCCTTCATATATTGAGGACTGAGAATGTATGATGCAGGTATCGAGGCATTGGGATAAGGATTGAGGATGAGGTTCTCATTACAGACACTGGTCATGAGGTATAAATTAGATTTAAGTTCGTAATAATTTTATTGCTTACCTGCCTGCTGGAGAAAATTTGGTTTTTCCAGTCCTTTTGAGCCTTACAATTATATATATTAAAAGAAGAGTGTTCTTTATTTGTAGCAGTTGCAGCTTTTACTGATGTTTACTGACTACCATCTTGGTCATTTTTAATGACATTTACTGTGTTTCATCTTTTACATAATTCCTTGATAATGATATTAAAGTAATATAATTATTTCATATTATCTTTGTTTATTGGTTGAAACCAGAGAAAAGCAACAGTTTTACCAACAATATTATCGTTAATGAGAACCATCATTATAGTTTGTAGCTTGATCTAGTTGATAGAATTCACACTGTTTTGAATATCAGGTCCTCACTGGGTCGATGCCAAAAGAAGTTAAACACATTGAATCATTGCTAAACAACTTCCACCCTGGAATGGGGATGGAGAGCCATAACAATATCAGGGCTGCATCCAATAGATAAATTAAAGAGCTCAGACAGTGATTTATTGTAAGAGGAAATCAATCCCAAGGCTTTCTCCGGCGCCTGGGTTTCATTTTTGAAGCATTTGGGGGGGATGGGGTGGGGGGGGGGGGGGGGGGTTATATTGCACGTTGAGGCATATTCTTGCACAAATTGTGCACCGGTTGGGTTTAATTTGTAACCTTATTTTTGTTTAAGAAAGTTTTTGGATGATACTTGAACCATTAATAAAGCTAGTTGAACCCCCAACATTCAACTAAATTTTGTTAGGTTTGCTTGATGTGCTCAACTGTCCAATTTTGGTTTTATATTGAATATATTTCAGGGTTGCTTCTATATCAGTGTCATGGTCCTCAGAGACCATAAAGGAGGCAGTTGGCTGGTTTGGGTTGTCATGTATGTACGAACATGAGTTCTTTGGTAGAATTATTTAATACACATTCTTCTCACCTAAATGCAACTTTAGGTGTAGGTTTCATCCATGAAATCCACTTTTATATGAGAGAGAGACATAATACGTATATGGTTCAATTTTTAGTTATTTGTGTATTTAAGGGAGGGGGTGTCTTGCGTATCTGAGATATGTATAATCTCTGTGACAAATGTGTGGATTCCATACAGTAGAAAAGCCAGTTTTTTTTTTTTTTTTTTTGGGGAGGGGGTGGTGGTGTTAACCTTTAGTCTTGTATATCCATTTTGAATTGATATGAATTATTCTAAATCTAAAACAAAACAAAAAATAAAATAATTCTTTTTATAATACTAATAAAAAAGACAAATGTACGTATATCGCTTCAATTTTGTCTATTTTCTAATCACCTCATGCGTTTTACTATTGTTTTAATTATAAGCATGCGACTTAGGATTTCTTTAATCACTCCCATAAAAAAAAAAAAAAAGAAAAAAAAAAGAAAGAAAAGGATTTCTTTAATCACGCCACTTTCAGACACTGCACTTGATTATTAGTATTATTATTATTAGTAAAATTGGAAGACATGCTATCTACTTGTAATAGGATGGTAGCTTAGGGTTTCAAGGTAGTAAAATGTGGGCACGAGTAGTGGTATGTCTTATTGTGCACTAATGGTACTCTTGAGCTTACCTAACCTGCACCTTGGTGCGTGAGGCGATGATTACATAAGTAAGTCACCTTTTTCTTCGTTGAAAAAAAGAAAAGACAAAATGTAGGGACCATTTGTTCTATGGAGTGTCCCCTCTCTTCGTGCATAGAAGCGAGTTGGTGTTGTCTTGGTAGAAATGCCCCCAAGCAATTGTTTAGAGTTAAAACAATGGGACTATTTCCAGCTGAATAGTAAGAAATTTGCAACAAGAGTGGGTAAAGTTTCTATGGCAACAACATGGAGAAAATGGGCAAATGCCCATTTAAAAAAAAAAAAAAAAAAAAAATCCAGCATTTTGCCATATTTTCCAAACTAATTAGGGAAATACTTTTATTTTGAAATTCGATTTTCTCAAAATCGAGTTATAAAAAAAAAATAAATTTTGGAGTCCTATAGTGGCATTTTAAGAAGTCTATAGTGACGTTTTAAGGACTTATAGTGGCGTTTTGTAACTCGATCTCCATGAAGTCAAGTTATATGCAATTTTTTTTTTCTTTTTTTACCTATAACTCGATTTCGTAGAGATCGAGTTATAAAACGCCACTATAGATCCTTAAAACGTCACTATAGGCTCCTTAAAAACGCCATTATAGAACTTAACTCGATTTTGAGAAAATCGAGTTTCAAAAGAGAAGCATTTTCCTAATTAGTTTGGGAAAGAGAGCAAAATGCTGGATTGATTTTTTAAAAAGGGCAAAGGCCAATTTTTTCCGCAGCAACAGTACATCACATTTGGAGGTTGAGAATTCAGTTACTGCATCAGGGGCCCTTGATTTCATAGGAGCTCTAAATAAAGAATATCTTAAATGATGTGAGATGGAGAGGACTAGAGTTTTTCTTCCTCTTAATCCTTCAGTTACTGATCATGCTCTATGCTCTAAATTAAGAATTCAACCATAAATTGGCTTTGTTTGTTGTCAGGCTTGAAGCTTTGCTCTCTTTTGTTTTGTGGTCAATGTGGCAAGAATTGAAAGTATGTCTGGAGTTTGGGAGATCTATTTGTGTGACCTTATTTTTTTATTATATATATATATAAATTTTTTTTTTTTGGAGGTTAGATGGGTAGGGGATTATGAGTATCTGGGATTTCTTTGGTGTTGTTTTGTCAATATGGTGTTTGCAGCTTAGCTGCTTTGTTCTTTGAGTTGTTTGAGCTATATTTGTTCCACTTTTATTTAATAAGATTTGCTTATTCATAAAAATAATAATAATATTTAAAGAACTATTATTATATTTGATTTTGTCTCCTTTTTAATCCCTTTATTTGTAAAAGTGAATTATATATATCTTGCTAATCATTATTTGTCATGTACATAATGATTTAAAAGGCATATGAATATAGTGTCAAACACTTTGGTTAACAAATTGCTGAAAGCATATTGAACTAAAATTTTGATTAAATCAATTCTAATTTGTAAAGACATGATCAAAACAATTGAAAACTAAATGGCATAATAAAAAATGAATGGAAGTTTGAGAGATATTTAAAAAATCTTTATATAAAACAACTTATATATAACATCACTTCATTTAACATATATTTTGAGAAGAGTATAACTTAAATCTATTTGGGTGTTATACTAGTCTATAAACACGTTTACATTGAACATATATTTTGAGAAGAGTACAACTTAATTTATTTGGGTATTGTCTATAGACATTTTTACACTAACAAGAGTACGATCATTTTGACAATTTTCAAGGGAGTCATTATTATATATTTTTGGTTAAATTGTAATTTACATTATTAAAATTTGGGATTGTTTGGATTTTACACTATGAAATTTTCGAATTTGAATTTTATTCTTGAAATTCTATTACGTTTGTATCAGTAGCCTCTCCATCTATATTTTATGTTAAGTGTTATAAACTTGCCATGTGTGTTTAGTTTGCCTAATAAAATGATGTCAAATAATTTTTAAATACTAAAAAAAATGTTAAAATTTAAATAATTAAAAATGACATGACATAATAAAAATGATGTCACATCGTTTTATTGGACAATTTAAACAAGAGTGGTAAGTTTATGTGGCAGTAAACCAAAAATATGGACGGAGGGACTGCTGATGTAAGTAGAATAGAACTTCAGAAAGTAAAATTCAAATTCTGATACTTTACAATATAAAATTCAAACACTCTCAAACTTTAGGAGTGCACTTTATAATTTAACATTTTTTTTATAAAAAAAATTCTTGTTATCTATAAGTATATAATTATCAACATAATATTTACTAAATGAAAATGGATTATCACAACTAGCCTCATCACACGCGCTACGCGCGTGTGGTGAGGCTTTTTTTTTTTTTTTTCCAGCCAAAAAAAACCCTATGTGTTTTTATTTTGAGAATCTAATTTATAAGTTTTTTTTTTTTTGAAAAATGAATCTAATTTATAAGTGGATAAAGCAGTTTGAAAAATTACAGGAGAGTAGTCCTATTTTTTAGGCAATGTTTTAGTGGGAGTTAAAGTTGCATTTTTACCGGAATATTAATTTATAAGTTTTTTTTTTTTTGAAAAATGAATCTAATTTATAAGTGGATAAAGCAGTTTGAAAAATTACAGGAGAGTAGTCCTATTTTTTAGGCAATGTTTTAGTGGGAGTTAAAGTTGCGTTTTTACCGGAATATCCTTTAGTTTTGTTTCTACTTAAACATAGAGGTGTAGGGGCATTTTTGAACTAAAAAATGAGGAATCCAAACAGGGGAAGCCCCTTAAATAGTAGTATAGATAAGCCGACCAATAGAACTGTAGAAGTTCATAGGTGTGTCCTTCAGTTAGATAAAAAGTGCAAAATTCAAATAAGTTCTTTCTTGATAGATAAATTACTTTTTTTTTTGGTCGAATAAGACAGTTTAATAACCATCTTTAGCAGTTTATATGTTAATACGTGTGCCTTAAAGATTCACTTTAAAGTTGGTCCCGCAATTAATTATTTTTCAAGTTGGAACCAAGAATTTTTTTTCAACTGTCAAACTTCGATGTGATGATAAGTACTTTCTCCCCAAAGCTCAAGCTATACATTGCAAACTTGAGCTTAGAAATCAAGACTAACGTAAGGAAGATTCCTGTACAATGAGTAGGACATTAAAAAAAAAAAAGAATACCCTACCAATATTCAAATTATATATATATTTTACCTCTCACAGCACATTTACTTTTTTAAATGTAGGATATACACATTTTATTTTGAAGTGAGTGTCATATATTATATATATTTTTGATAGGATATGTAATATTAATATATCATAATTGCTTCATACTTTTTTTTTTTTTTTTGCTTAGAAATAAAAAAAGGTAAATCATAAGAGTAAGACTCTTTATAATTCTAATTAGTAAGATAAATCCTACTCGTGCATGATCTAGCTAGCCATCCTGATATCAAACATTATTCGAACTCAAGCAGTAAATGCGAAGTAAATGATGTGTTTTACCACTAAACTTAACACTAAAATTTCGCTAACATGTTTTCATATTAAAATAATAATAATAATAATAAAGAGACGTAGAAGCATAATGGAATGCAGGTTCTACGTACTCATACTCAACTTGTCAAAAATGTTTTGACAAACAAATAAAAAACCAAAGAGTTATTTAGGTGGGTGTTTGTTTTTTTTTTTTGATAAATCTAGGTGGGTGTTTGTTAGTGGATGCTTGTCAACTCTAATAAATAGATTAGTGTACCCAACTGTATTACACGTGGAGTTCTCTCATTGGCTACTGCCTCATCACCACCGCCTCCCCCTTTAATTCTGCCATAATTGTTCAACCGTATCATAAACACAAGCCCATACTCGGTCAAACTGCCCCCTATACTTCACTGTTCACCTAAATTATAATGTTGCCTCTCACTTTGCTTGGTTTTTTTCTTCTTCTATCTTTTAAGAAAATTTTAATACCATTTATCTGATAAATATAAAAAAACAGTTATAAATTAAAAATAACCATTAACAAAACTTCTTTTTTTCTCGACATTTAAAAAAGAAAACTACCACACCAAAAGTGTGTAGCTAAACAAACCCAAGGAGCATTCAATAAATTTTTTTAAAAAAAAAAAAAAAAACAACAACAACAACAACATTCACACCAAAAGTGTGTAGCTAAACAAACCCAAGAAACATTCAATCCTGATGATGATCATAAATTCATGATCTTGGTCTAGTGCTGGAAAAAATTTAATGGCATAAATCAATGTTCACCTGTATGGTAATAAATATAATAATTACAAAAGCATTTCTTGTCCAAATTGCCACGACTTATGTCGGTAATGGCATGATGGGAATTTTGTGAAAAAACCAAGGGCAAAAGTACAGCTTCACCACTATATATCTATTACCAACCCCACCTCCATCTCTCAATTCAATTTACTTTATTCACAAACACAGTCACTATAGAATAAACAAAGAATACAACCCAGAAGAAGTTTGAGGAAAACCAAGAAAAAATGTCTCTGATCACAGAGGAACTCAAGGCTAAGGCTGAGTACTACCAAGGAGATAAGCTCTGTCAGGAGAAATCAAAGTTTTTGCTCACAGAAATGGGCTTGCCTAATGGCTTATTGCCTTTGCAAGACATTGAGGAATGTGGGTATGTGAAAGAAACTGGCTTTGTGTGGCTAAAGCAGAAAAAGAGCACAACCCACAAGTTTGAAAAGATTGGCAAGCTTGTTTCTTATGCTACTGAAGTCACAGCCTATGTTGAGCCCAAAAAAATCAAGAAGCTAAGTGGGGTTAAGACCAAGGAGCTTTTGGTTTGGATTACACTCAATGAAATCTTTGTGGATGATCCTCCAACTGGAAAGATTACTTTCAAGACTCCTACTGGGCTGTTCAGGACATTCCCAGTTTCAGCTTTTGAAGTTGAAGAGGAAGTCAAGGAAAAGGAAGCTGTGGGAGCTGTCAAAGAAATCTGATTTTCAGGAGAAGCTTTGAGTTCTAAAAAGACTTGGTTCCTAGTTTCTTAAAATTTCAATCTTGATAATGTTGTGATGCTTTTTTTTTCTTTTTTTTTTTTTTTTAAGTCTTAATTTACTAGTGTTACTGATAATAAAAATGTGAACTTTTCAGAATTTTATGAAGAGATTCATTGTTTGATATTATAGCTGTTAAAGATTATAGCTCGAGATCTATGGGTGGTAAAGGGTTACCAAGATTTGCCTTTTTCAACTGGTCCCCAATTAAAGAATAATGCTAATGAAGCAATCAAACTCTTTGAATAATATGCGTTTGGATTCAGATGTTTTGGCCTGAGTTTGCTTCTTTTTTTTTTTTTTTTTTAAACCAGCGCCTCTTGCACCGGAATATAAACAGTATATTTAGGCAAATAAATAATAATCGTACGTAAACAGTAACTTTATTATTATTATTTTGGTTAATTAAAATCAATTATATAATTGTATTGAGTCAATTGACCAGTAAGTTACACCATTGTATTTAATTATTCATAAATGAGAACATTATTTTTGTTAATGAAATGGTACTTTAGTTATAAACTTAAAATATTTGGGAAATATAAATTTAAAGAAATTTAAACTATCAGTGTATAATTTTTTATTATTAAAATTCTGCAGTAATTGTTCAACCGTATCATAATCACAAGCACCATACAAAGTCAAACTGCCCTGTTATGGTTCACCTAAATTATCATGTTGCCTCTCTCTCTTTCTTTTTTTTTTCAGGAAATTTTTTTGAAATGTGTAGATTAGTTTTTATAAAGCTATCAACATTTGAAAAAAAATTGACTATATATATAAAAATAGAAAAATAATTGACTATCACAAACTTTTCATTTCACAATTACAATTTTATATGTTAGATTTGACGGTGGTAATAAATACACATTTAAATTTATAATTTATAACTTGAATTATAAAATAATTTATTTTCAAATGGAGAAAATTCTAATCCTTACCCACTTGATATTTATTTAAAATTTTGATGATGTAATATAACCCAATCTAGTCATTTTAAAATGGATGAATACAATTCTTAGTATTTTAGGATGAAGTTACTTAGGAGATATAGGCGACTTCAGTCCTTATTTTTTTTTCACCCAAATCTTCATGATGTTGTCCATTTTCTTCGGCTAGAGACACTTGCTTAAAATGATACACACACAAAAGAAAAATGCGTAGCTACTCAAACCTAAATTCCCTTCAATTTGGATTTGGATAAATGAATGATAATTATAGATATAATCAATATTGGATTTTGTTAATAAGTATTGTAAAGCCACATATTAACAAATAATAGATATTCAAAAACTGAATTTTTTTTTTTTTATAGTAATTTATTGATTTGCACACACAAATTTGGACTCAGATAAATGACAATGATTATAATCCCACTTTCTATATTCCATTTTATACTCACCAATTGTGGTATATGTATTTAATTTTCTTTTTTTCCATTTTAAACTATAATTAATATGATTCTCCACAAAAAAAATAAAAATAAAAATTTATAAGTAAAAATAATGCATAGTAATAGTATTAGGTATTGTTAGTAACAAGGTACATATTAATGAATAAAAAGTATTTAATTATAAATTGTAATACACACCTAAAAATTTAGAAGAATTCAGTTTTCGTTAAATTATTAACACACATTTATCATCATTGTATGCACTTGTTTTCAATATTTAAACACAATTTAATTTCTATTTTTAAAAAATATATATATTTATATAAGAATATTAAGGGGGTGTTTGGTACATCAATTTTCATAACTCATAACTCAAAAATGGTGGAACCCATACCTAGAAGTTCGTTTGGCATCACTGTAATTTTGTTTCCATCACTCAATTATCTGATTTTTGAGTTATGAGTTATGGAAACTGAAAATACATTTTAGCTGTTTTTAGTTTCCATAACTTATAATTCAATGACATTTCCGTAAATAACAACATGGAGGGACCTACTGTCAGACTTTAGCTGCAACTTTTGACCATCTCTTTTTGGGTTCGGTGCGTGCGTTTCTTCATCTTTTTTTTCTTTTTCTTTTTCCTTTCACACTAGGTGGCTTCTTTTTCTTCCTTTTGATTTTTTTTTTCATTGGGTTCGGTGATACTAAATTAAAAAAAAAAAATGCACTTAGTGATAGGTATAGGGTCCACAAACAGTATGAAAAATATTGAGTGATGACAAGTGAATGATGGTGTCAAACGGGTAAGATATTTTGAGTGATAAATGATAAATGATGAGTGACGAAAATTGAGTGATGAAAAAAAATCCAAACACCCCCTAAATGTGTCTTAACTAAAGTTACCAAACCCATCAATATTTATGTCGGTTAATCATAATAGCATAATGGAATTTGAAAAAAGAAAAAAAGAAAAAGAAAGGCCAAAGTTCAGCTTCCCCACCACACAGACTACAGTATTTATCAATTATCAACCCTACCTCTTCCTCAAACCATTCTACGTTATTCACAAACACTATCACTTATTCACTTTGAACAAACAGAGAACACAAAAATGTCTCTGGTTACAGAGGAAATCAAGGCTAAGGCCGAGTACTACCAAGGACATCAATTCTGTCAAGAGAAGTCAAAGTTTTTGCTCACAGAAATGGGCTTGCCCAATGGCTTATTGCCTCTGCAAGACATTGAGGAATGTGGGTATGTGAAAGAAACTGGCTTTGTGTGGCTAAGGCAGAAAAGGAGCATAACCCACAAGTTTGAAAAGATTGGCAAGCTTGTTTCTTATGCCACTGAAGTCTCAGCTTATATTGAGCACAAAAAAATCAAGAGGCTTAGTGGGGTCAAGGCCAAGGAGCTTTTGATTTGGGTTACACTCAATGAAATCTTTGTGGATGATCCTCCAACTGATAAAATTACTATCAAGAGTCTTACAGGGCTGTCCAGGACATTGCCAGTTTCAGCTTTTGAAATTGAGGATGGAAAAGATCTCTGATTTTCAGAAGTAGCATGAGTTCTTAAAAAGCTCTGTTTATTGTTGTGATGCTTTGTTACCTTTTATTTCTAGTGTTACTGATAATAAAAAAGTGAACTTCACAGAATTTTATAAAGTGTTTTTGATGCCTTAGATAATAGAGATTATAGCTTGGAGGATAGTTGTTTGATCCATGCTTGTAAAGGTTTACCAAAATTTGCTTTTTCAAGCAGTCCCCACTTGAAGAATAAGTCTAATAAATTAATCATACTCTTTGGATAAAAATGCAAACTTTAAAAAAAAAATTAAATTAAATGATATATTATTATTAAATGTGTAAATTTTAGTTATGGTTTCTTAACGGTGTATATTACGTTCTCCGATTAAAATTAATACATTGATGTCTGCTCAATACATGAGTATATTATCAATTCATATGAAAATCTCTTTATAGTTCATGTATTAGTCTTCTAAAAAAAAGTTTATGTATAACTCGATCATTAGGTAGTATTATGTTTTAAAATTTTAGGATTCGGTTAATGTATGTCCTTAGGGTATATATTAACCTTCTATTTTGAGAAAGTTTTTATGAAAAATTGAAAAAATTGTCAAAACAGCTAATCACTTTTTTATTTTTCCATAAAATATTATCTAAAATGATTTACTAATGTATGTCCTAAGAGCATATATTAGTAAAACTAAGGGTACACGTTAGTAAACCCATTTATTATATAACAAATCATTGAAAAGAGATGAGATCAACAAGTAGATGTCTTGCTCAATGCATGGGTATCTTATAAGGTCAATGCATGGGTATCTTATAAGTTCATGTATAATAGATTAGAAAAAAAAAGTTTTTGTGTAACTCATTAAGTAGTATTATATTTGTTTAGGTAGAAGGTTAAATACAGATAGTCTTTCATTCTCAAGAAATGTGCCACATATCAAACCTTAGACTCTCATAGCTTTGAATAAACGTGTGGAATAAAATGATTAGTTGGGAATTTGGGATAACATAGAAACTTTTGATTTTGAAGATTTATCAGCCAATGTCTTATTATACTTGGCATTTACAAGTTGGCAAGCCATTTATGGTGGACAATATTTTGGAATTTTTTGCTACTTAATTTACATTCTTTGCTAAGTGGTGGCCTAAAAATGTTATTAAAATTTAAATATTATGGAAATAAATAATTTATTATTGAACATAAATAAATATTAAAAAACTTATTGATTCACTAAAACCATTGCTTGAGTGAAAGGTTAAATGAATCAAATTATAAAAAATTTTCCTTAGGTGGAAGGTTAAAAGAAGAATATTACCTACTTACCTTTCAAAGAAGAGTGACACATGGTGCTAAGGATGATGTTAAATCTTCTAAAAAAGAGGGGATGAGGAGGAAGACTAAATGAAAGAATTATCAAAAAATATATTACATCGCAAAACTTCATACTCTCACACGAGGCTCTTTTCTATTTATAAATATATATATTCAAACCGCATTACATTGTGTATTTATTATTAAATTTAATTGAGGTACTTAGTTACAATATCTAAGAAATGTAGTTTTGCCCCTTTAAAATTTATAGTAATTTAGATTAGGTAACATAGTTTAAAGATATGTACCAGTTTGTTGGGTACATTGCAGCAAAAGACACGGCTACAAATACAATCAAGGAGAAGTAGTGTCTTGCTAATTTTGACAACTTATTTTATTATTTAGTTTATTTTTGTTACTATTTATAAGTTCTATTGTATTTTTTGATACTATTTATAAGTTCCACTGTACTATTTCAGCTAACTTTTACCTTTATTTTCGATATTTTCAATAAAAAGTTTTGAATTTCAATAAAATAAATAGATTTCAAATAAATTCGTAATTAAAAAAAAAAAACAGATTAAAAAATTTTTGGGAATGGAAAAGAAACCAGCTGTCCTGTCTTTCTCACTTTTTGACGCATTATGGTCAGGAAATTCTTCTTCTGTTTGACTCTAATGAAGTTTCGCTTTTTGTCAACGATATATCTAAAATCTAAATGGATAATATGCTCCATGGACTAGTTGTAAAAAACGGGGACCATCGGTAAAGTTTCTATTATTGAACTAACCAGCAAAAGAGAATAGTGTTTTTTTTTTTTTGGCTTGGGGAATATGAATCTAGAATATGTCTGTTGGAAACATAAAGAAACAAAAAAGAAAAAGAAAAGAAGAGTAGATAGTGTAGTAAATGATACAACCATAACACTGGTGTCATGGTGTGTAGCTAACAAGAAAACTTAACTTAAAAGAAAGGCTAATCCTTCTTGCTCTTGTTCTTGTGCTTCTTCCTTTTTGGTTTGATGCGTTTGTCATTATGTTTGAGGGAAGAGGGAAGAAAAGGACAACAATTTTGTTGTTTGGTTGGAGGGAATTAGGGAAGAGGAAAGGAAAAGTGATGAGCAGTTTTTCTCCCTGACACAATCTTAGTTCTTCTCAAATAAGAGAAGAGTGTGTGGGACTCACTGTCTCACACAATGTTTATTTTCCATTCTCTTCCACCCTGACCCAGCAAACAAAACACATGGTAGGAAAAATATGCTCTTTTTTATTTTTAAATTCCCTTCCCTCTCTTCTCCCATCCTTCCTTTCTTTTCTTTTACTTTTTATTTTATTTAGGGCTTGGCTTGGGTCTAATGCCTCAACTACATGGGATCCCTTAACAATGGCGGCACATGATTAAAAAGCAGATATATATTATCATCGTAATGATCCAATACACTAGAGTACTAGATCCAATCGATGCCTTCAAAAAAAAAAAAAGAAGTTTTTTAAATGAATAAACAGTTTCATTCTTCAATTAGCAATTTACAAGCAGTTCAATAACTACACAACTGGTTGCAGCTAATAAGAAACAAACACCCAGCTCAACATTTCAAGGCTTAGCCACCCTGAAATTTACAACAATGGTTGGCTACATCGTCTCTTAGAGCATCTTCAACAGGCTATGGATAGCCAAAATATGGAGAGTGAAACCGGAAAAAAAGAAAAAGAAAAAAGGGCTCCAATAACCTCTTTAAAACTCAAATTTTTTTTTTTCTAATGAATAGTAGCTCATCAGGTCTGATGAGCTACTGTTCATTCTTCAATTTTTTTTTTTCTATTATAATAATTCGGTGTTAAATAAAAAAATGTTAGAAGATGTATAGTTGTTAAAAAAATAATAAATAATAAATAAAGAAATAATATTTAAATGAAATAGAGAATGAGATAGAGAGTTTGTTAAAAAGTGTATTTGAAAAAATAAATAGATAAAAGTAAAAATTACTGTTCATTTTCCAAACAGTACAAAAATTTGTTGATTTTGCTTGAGATGCTCTTAGCACAGTATTAGAGATACCCCCACAAGCAACAAAAAAACTACCTTGTTCTAAACAGAATTACAGAAACTGCCATATTACTCAATTCTGTTCATAATTTCACATCTTATATCACTCTCACAAAGTCTTCTCATAATTAATTTTTCCTTCATGGACGATACTCTTTGTGGTTCAAATGTGGTAGAAAGCAGCCCACAGAGCTAATCTACAAGAAATTGATTTCAAGCTCGAGTCTTGCCTTTCATTTAACCACACATAGTAGGGGGTGGTTGGTCCATCAATATCAGAAAATAGGGACCACCAAAACAAGTTTTTGGTTGATGTGCCATATGTCTTTTTGCAGGAAGCTCACATTGATTAACGCCCTTGAGAAGAAAGGGAATTCTCCAGGTACTCAAGGAATGACTTTATTAATTTCTCCATCAATCACAAATCACATCTTGAGAATGACATGAATTTACATTTAACCAACCATGTGAAAACTTCAATACCATATGTATATTTTACAATTAGAAATTACAGTTGTTTGGGCTAATTAATTCTTGTGCAAGGTTACAAAATGAAACTTATAGTAAAAAGAAAAAAAATCCAATTGTAGTTCAGACTAACTTGTTTTTGGGTGACTAATAATTTTTAAGACCTTTGTACAAGTTTGAGCAATGCCCTCACTTATTCCATTTTGACCACTTTATCTGTCATCCTACAGTAATATACTCTTAAGCCTTATACGATATATATTCCACAGTAATACACTTTTTAAGTCCTGTTTATCATATAGTACATCATTAAAAAAATAAAACTGTGTCACATTATGAAACAACCTTTCCCACCAACACCCCACACACGACACATGGAGGAGTCGTAATCTTCTGACAGGTAGCTAATCAAATACTCCTTGTCATATATGCTTTGTTCACAGAATAGCAACATGCTAGCCAGGGCTTTCTGCAAACTTTTTTTAAATCAAAGCATCAAAATAGCACACGAATTCTTCTCAAGAAGTTTCAATAAAATTCAGTGGAAAACTACCAAAATTTAAACAACTTTAAAGTCCATCTGCAGAGCACATGAGAAGCTAACTTTTCTGTACACCCAATTGAAACTACAGAAACTCAAATAAATTTCTGAAAGAAACTCTACATCTGTAATAATAATGCTCTCCAATCTCAAACCACAATGACTAAAAAAAGAACTGAGAGCCGCATAGAGCAGCATCACACTTTATTAACTCCAACATGGGGAGTTGCTTTACCACCTCTCTGTTTTAGTATTTCACCTTATGACTCATGATCACAACTTTTGCCACCATGTTTAACTGTAATCGGTTGTCAATTACTTTTATATATTTTTTTTCTATCGTTCATAGTCTGTTACATTTATAGTTGTCGCAAAAAATTATGAGTTTTTTATTTTTATATGCAGATCTAGAATTTTTGTTTCCAAGATAGGTGGATAGTGAAGAATTCATGAAAACATTAATGAAATTGAACCTCCAACTGACAATATTAGCAATGGGCTGATTTCCAAAGCGTTTTTCCCTGCATCTTGGAAAATGCCAATCTCGTCAGTTTGATGACAGTCTTGTTTTGGATTCGGGTTCATCATTCATGTTTGGCAGGTTATGTTCAGAATCTTGGAGGTGTGGATGATGCCAAGTGTATATATTATATGATGCCAGAAAGAAATACGATTGCTTTGAATGCTTTGATTGTGTAGTTGGGCAGGACAGTTCATGTGATTGAGGCTTCTCAGTTGTTTAATGAGATGCCTGAGAAAGATACGGTTTCTTGGAGTGCGTGACCAACTTTGAAATTGATGTAATAGCATCCTGTGTTCCATTGAGAACTACAGAGCCAAATATGCCAATAATGAAGTTTATGTTGATCTTGTTGAAGAAATGGATGCAACTATTAACAGGCATAAGATCTGGTTGGCTTAAACATGGCTAGAACTTCAAGTGATACTGTATTTGATGATTTGGATTTAGCAAATTAATTATGACATTTATTTAGTTTATATCCACTTGAAATCTCAATTCTACAACAATGAATAATTTGCTACACAATACACATGGATTCAACTAGAGAAATATAATTGGTGGTGTGTTAGAGAAGGCAATATGCCTTCTCCTAGTAATTGATTAGTCTTTACATAAACCAGGAAAAAAGGGTATGAAACAATGATGTTTTATGCTTGTTTTAAAGGTGTTACTTATCCAGGTTGCAGTAATTATGTTTAATATTTTTCTTTTCTCTCATAGTGTACTTTATTGGTTTTTTTTAAAAAAAATAAAATTTCTTACTTGTAAAAAAAAAGGGTTTTCTTTTCTATTGTTTTATCGTATATTTTATTTTTATATCGTTTGGCTGGGCAATTGCAAGTGTTTAATGTGGGCTTTTGGGGTTTGAGTTGGCTTGCTTTGATTTGTGCTAGATTGGGCATGGAGGAATTGTTGTTTGTGGATGTGGAATAGTGGTGGATTTCATTTGGTTGAGGTGGATCAGTGGATGTATCATAGTGCAATGGTTTTTCATTTACATTGCTAATCAAGGAAATTTGTTGTGGAATGTTAGCTAGAATTTTTAATTTTTTAAAAACTTAATAATGCTCGTAATAATAACTAATGTTTCGCCTAAAATTTTTGTTTATTGTCTCAGTCGTGGCAGGTATTTAAAAAAAAAAATAACGCAGTTCTCCTAGTCAGCTATGTCAGTACCAATTTCAGTGAGAAATTTTGGGTAAAAAAATTTGAGAAAGCTTGAGAGATTATTGAGATATGCAAAAAGGAACTACAACTCATGTTTGATGCCAACTACAAGAATTATATATTCACAATCAAAAATCGTGACAAACTTATTCTGGTCTCTGTTCACAATCCTTACACCCTGAAATCCTTGTAATATCAGTGCCACTATCCCATCTCCATCATTGCATTGAACCAAGGTACCAAACTGATGCCAACTACAAGAATTATATATTTTCAATAAAAAAGCATAGCTTAAAATTATTCCCTTATCACAACTTCACGTGAATGTGATAATCCTTTTAACAAAAACTTGATTATTCCTTTCTGCACAACAATCTACTTTAATCAATAAGAGCTTGCTATCTTTTAACATTCCACAATCATGTCATGTGATAGACAATCAGTGACGATTATTGATAAATCTCCCTTGTGAGACTTGAAGGAAGGTAGTGCTTACGCCTTAATTGTGCTAGATAAAAATAGCTAAAGGTTCAATAAGCTCTAGTTCAAATGACACTTCATTCTCTTATAACTTATAAGAGTAAGGTGGAGAGTGAAGTTATAAGCTGTGCAACACAAAAATGACAATTTGGGGTTAAGACTTATCAACGGAGACTTTTCTGATAAGCAAAACTCCATTTGTTGTCCAAATGCTACAGATAGACCATTGATGGATTCATTCATTACCGCACTTGATGTCAAATGGTTGGGGAATACAAGTATTTCCAAGGCACAAATGACAATGCATCCACTGGAAATACTAAGGAATTTCACCAGAGAACTAGATTACCTTTAGAAACTTCAATGCATTGGGAGTGTGTTTCGGCAGAATCGGTTTCTATGGTGAGCTTGAACACCAGTATATACAAGCGGTGAAAATGTGGAGATATTATTGTATGAATATCATTCAATGAATGATGTTTGTGTGTGTTTGTGTGATTCCTTGAAGCGGGTTTATTCAGCTGTTTCAATGTTGTCGCACAAATACTGTCGCCAAGTTAAATGTACCGCTATTTATGTTGCAGGTCTTTTTTGGATGAGACAGGTACCCGCCAGGATGGTGGTTCTTCCCTGAAATTAGTGTTATGTATGTTGGATTATAATGAGTGATCCTCCCATCCCAAAACAAAAAAACCAAGAAAAAAAAAGTGGGGGTTAAGCTCACTCCTGTTAATTGTTTTTGCAGGACCCTGTAATGTTTCAATTTTGAAGTTTGCAGCAGCACAAGAATTGGTTTTCCACTGTCTAATTGGCTTATACCTCTCTGTTTGGTCTGTTCCTGCTTGTACTTGCCATATGTTTAAAATGCTGACATCATATTTATATAACACTATATTTCTCGATTCTTGATAATGCTCTTCATTTCTTACTCCATCTTCTACAAAAGAGGGCAACTGAAAATAAATTTGAAGAGGGAAAGAATGTAGATATTGCATAACCAAACAATACTAGCATTACAACCTAGTACATTGACACTATCTATCATTTTTAATTTGGTTGCAGCACAAAATGAAGAGTTAATTAAAAGAATATCTTAAATTGTTAGTGCAGATTAATTAAACAATGCCCTTTTTTTTACGCTGCTAAGTTTCTTCTTCATTTCTTTTTTGCCACTTACTGGATTCAAATGTCTCAAAATTGAAAGTTTCAAGAGGAATACCAAATCCCCTCATACACAATTCCTTCTTCTTTGTGTCTGTGTATACCCAATTTAAAGTTGTGTGGCATAACCAAAAATTGTTCTAGAATCATTCCACCTTTATCAATATGGTATTCAAACCACCCCTCAACTTCAGATTTTTTTCAAGTTGCATCTTCTTGGTCATGTATTAAGCAATCCAAATCTGGTACATATCCTGCTTCTTTCATATGCCAAATCAACAAATCCAAAACTCCATACACCCACTTTATGTGAGAACCCATCTTATCTCCAACAACAAAACTATAAACCTGGTCTCTTACCTCAATCCAACTCCTTCCTGCCTCTTTCTTACTCCCCATCCCTCTCATCAACTTCCTCATATTTGCGTACTCCCCCCACTTACCTTCAGCTGCATATATATTTGACAGCATCACGTAAGTCCCCACCATATTTGGCCTCAAATCTAAAATCCTACGAGCTGCCAATTTGCCCAAATTCGGAAGCTTATGTGCTTTACAAGCTCCAAGAAGTGCCCCCCATACAGACTCATCAGGTTTAAATGGCATACTCTCTATTAGCTCATAAGCCTCCTCAACTCTCCCTGCACGCCCTAACAGATCCACGACACAGCCATAAATCTCCTGATTTGGAGTAATATTATAATCACCCACCATTGATTTGAAATACCTCAAACCTTCATCTACAAGTCCAGCATGGCTGCAAGCACTCAGAACTGCCATATACACAATCTTATCAGGTCTAATACCAGACCTGATCATCTCATCAAACAATTCAACAGCCTCTTTTCCATATCCATGAGCCCCATATCCAATCATCATAGTAGTCCAAGAGACCAAATCTCTGCAAGTCATTTCACTAAAAACTTTGCGTGAATCACTTATGCTCCCACACTTGGCATACATGTCAATAATTGCATTAGCCAATGCCAAGTTCCCGTCAAGGCCTCTGCGAACAATTCCTCCATGAACCTGTTGTCCGCAATTCAATACTGCTAAATTTGCACAGGCAGCTGTAACACTGGTAAATGTGAAGCAATTTGGACTAAAACCTTCTGACTCCATTTGTGAAAAGATATGTAAAGACTCAGTAGAGTCCAATCTTTCATAACCAGTTATCAAGGTATTCCATGTAATTAAATCTTTCTCATTCATTTCATGGAAATACTGATTTGCCTCCGATAAACCACCACACCTGCAATACATGTCTAGTATAGAATTCATGACAGGAAGATTGGTATCGAACCCATGTGTAATCACTGCTGAATGTATTAGCTTGCCCAAAGCATATGAGCCGATTGAGGTGCAAGCTCTAACAGCAATTGAAAAGCTAAATGGGTTGAGTTCTGCTTCCTCCTGTTTGTCAAATAAATTCAAGAACTTAATGTATACTGTGAGATATATAAAGCTGAATTCTTTTTAAAAATTGAAACCTTTTCAATTGTAGATACACAATAAAAAGTGAGCTTTGGAACCCAAGTGTTTTCATAGAATTTGAGGTTGTTTTAACTACTTACCAGCAACATTTGCCTGAAAACTCGAAGCCCACCATAGCCATCACCTCTATGAGTGTAACCAGTGATCAAAGTAGTCCATGAAACAGCATTTTTAACATCTATCTCCTGAAAGACCATGCATGCCTCGTCCATGCTGACACAACACGTAGCATACATATCCATGAGTGCATTATTAACATACATAGACTCCTTCATGCCATGCTTGATGGCCAAGCCATGGACCAATGCCCCATATGAAAGAGCCTTCATGCTCTTACAACCCTTCAAAGCACTGGACAAAGTAAAAGCATTTGGCTCCACTCCATTCCTTACCATCTGACAGAACATAGCCCATGCATGGCTGTAGTGGTTGCAAGACGTGTACCCAGCAATCATGGCAGTCCATGCAACCACATCTCTCTCAGGCATTTCATCAAACAGTATCCGGGCCTCTTTTATCAAGCCTCTTTCAGAGTATGATTTGATGAGGTTTGTGGCTAATACGGAAGGACCCTTTGGTAAAAAAGGTGTGTTCGATTGGGCGGTTGAGTTGTGGGCCCATTGAAGGGAGTTTCGGATAATGGGTGGGATTGCATGGAAATCAGCCGTAGAAAGTAGTCTTTTAGTGCTCATAATTCCATGCCAAGTGAGGACCCAAAAATGCGACTGTAACTGAAGTTTTTATAGCGGAAATCTGGGCATTCCAAGAAGGTCTTCATCAAGTTTTTATAGTTTGGTCTTGTTGGTTAGAGAGTTCGGTTTGTAAGATAATGGGTCTGTAAGTCTGTTTCAGTTTATGCCGTGTGTTCTTATCTGGTATGTGGTTGTATGAGCATTCCCATCAGCCATTTTATATAAAAATTGTCATTTTCACGATAAAAAATCTATTTTATTATTTTATCACGTTATTTTACAATATCTGGTTCATTTTTAACATTAATCACATTAAATAATAATATCATCCTATTAAAATAATACAAACAACCAAAAAAGGAAAAAGCCTTTTTTTTTTCATTCATTTTACATACGGTCTCTCTCCCCGAAGCACTCTCTTCCTCCCCAAATTCATTTCACAGTCTCTTTGAAGCTCTCCCCTCCTCCCCAGTTCAACTTTTTTTCTTATCAAAACCCAAAAGATCAAGCACAAATCAAATATCAAACACAAACCAAACATCAAACCCAAATTAGCCAAACCAAATCTAGTATCAAACCAAGTTACCAAACATATCAAACACAAATCAATAGAAAATCAGCCCAGCAAAGCCAAGCCTGCCACCACCAAAAATCAACCCAAAATAAAGAAAGTTTGGTTTAATCAATGCGAAAATGAATTTACTTGAGGTGTTTGGCTGAAAAATGAAGAGAGGGAGAGCTCAAAACAGGAAAAAATGGAGGATTTACGGACCCAACCACCGCGATCCACCGCCACAACAGCTAGCACCATCACGATCTGCCACCACCATCTGAATCCTCAGGAATCACAACCACCACCATCGAAGATAGAGGGACAAAAGAATGGAGAGATGCCTAAGAGAGGGAGGAGAGTGACGAGAGTTGTCTGAGAAGAGAGAAGAGTGCAAAGAGAAACGAGGAAAAAACTAAAAGGAAAAGGGAGAAGTACAACAGTCATATGAGAGAGAAAAGGGAAAAAGAAGAATAAAATAGTATTAAATATTATAGCATACTTGCCGTATCATTCCAAAAATGGAATGGAAGATTAGTGTAGTATGTTTCAAAATTTTTTTTGGACATATAAAACATTTGGTGAGGGTAGTTTTTTGATGTTTGGTATATTAAATGCTAAAAATTTAGTATTTAACACACCTAATGAGAATGCTCTAAGAGAGTTATTATGAAGTATAGGTCCCATAGAGTTACCAAATCATTAGTGGATTCCTCAAGTTTGTGATTGGGCATTTGCGGTCACTAATATTCTATTTTTTTAACTTGGCTAGGTGGTTGGTACGGTGGTTCATAAACCCTCATGATATTTATAAGATTTTGGATTTGAAACTTTTTACCATCATTTTAAGGCCACCTTTATAGAATTTTTCTCTGTAATAATTTAGTGCGTGGGAGACGAGCGGTAACTGTATACACCCAAGCTCATTTGTCAAAAAAAGAAAAAGGAAAATGCCCATCAAAATCTTTTTTTTCCTTCTCTTTTGAGATTTTCCCCCCTCATCCTTATTAACCGTAATAACCCACTTTTGTTGAATTATATATATTTTGTGGGATGTCATGCACCAGACATTCGCACTCATTTTGCTACTCATGCAAAATGAGTAGTGCCCCAATATAGCCTGATGGTTCAAGATTGTTTGAACCTAATTTTGCAATTTTGAATCTTTGATGGTTGACGATTCATTTAATTGATCCAAAACATAAACAACCCTCTTTAACCCTATTACGGACTCACCTCCTGGGATGATGCATGGGTTGGTTTATGGGTGGTACTTTGCTATACAACATAAACATCTGTTGAACAATACCCAATTGTATTCTTGACCAGCTTGCAGGTTGAGTATTGCCGGGAACACAATCTTTTACATAACTTGTTGAAGTGTCAAGCCGTGAATGACCCTATTTCTAATATATTATGTTTATTATATACCAACAAGAACATGACCATATTTCTAATATATCAGTTTTATTATATGCCAATCACAACATGCTACCTTATTAGTTATAAACATTGTCACTAATAATATTGATGTTTATATTGGCTTTGAACAGCCAAAGTAGACTTCAGATAGTACTCTTAAATACAACTTTATTTGATGCTTAAAGAGGCTTGCAGGCATCTAATCTTAAAGAGGATTCTGAAATTAATTTATGTTGCAGGTTGAATTATTAGGAATAAACAGTACCAGAAAAACCCTTTTCACGTGCAGAACGAAATTGCCAATACAATACAAGAATTTACCTGAAGAAATTTACCCTTTTCATTAGCCTTTTGCTTTGGTTCATGAAGTCAAACTATGCTTCCAATAAATTGGTAAGTCTAAACAAAATCGTTGAGAATGCCTAATGATAGGTTACCAAGTTGAAATGATTACTGAAAATTGCAATTTGTTTATCAAAAAATCATCAGTTGACTTCCACTGCTACAAGAAGCAGAGTCCTTCAGATGTAATGCAGTCTCTCCTGGTACACAAGGGATGCCTTCTTGATTTCTCAAGCAATCACAAGTAAAGCAATTTCATCAGAGCCTGACATGAATTAATGTTTAGCCAACCATCAGTATAACTCAATACCATATATATATATAGCATTGCTTGGGCTAAATAGGGATTAGGATCTGGTGCAATTCCTAGAGTATTGCACCGGGTGCAATTCACCCAAATCCTTTATAAATTTTTACACTTTTCACCTTTTTTAACTTTTACTTTTTACTTTTGTTAATTTTTTTGAATCAATTGTTGAGATTGAAAATTACTTTTTGCAACTATCAATCTCAATTATTCATAGGAATTGCATCAAGTGCAATACTTAGGATATTGCACTTGATCTCAATCCTATTTAACTTGTGCAAGGTTTGAAACAAAATATTAAAAGGAAAAAGAATCATATAGGTTTAAAAAAGTGACACAATCACTCCCTTCCCATTGCATTCACACACACACATGTAGTATTCAAAGTCAATTCTTATGATAAGTAGGGCAGCTTATCAGATATTACTTTTGGATCAAAGAATCCCAACAAGCTGGCCAAGGCTTTCGGAAATTTCATTGGGGTTTACCTCTTTTCAATTCTTTTAATTCACTTTATTTTGACAAGTTTCCAAATTTTCCAAATAGGTGGATTGTGGCAGAGTTCAAAAATAATTAATGAAATTCAAGTTTCAAAGAGAAAATCTTGGAAAATAACCGAACTTTGTACTATCAATTAGCTCCTTGCCCAAAAATCTAGAAAGCACGGGTATAGTTCCAGGGTTGTTGCACCTGACACTTGGTGGCGTGCTTTTTTTTTTTTTTTTTTTTTGGGTTTGGGTCGAAGCCGGCCTAAATCTGCCGAAATCATTCGAAACTAGCTAGGGATGGAACCGAGATTCATACTTGTGGAGGGCCAAAACTTAAAACCAAAAAAAAATTATGAAAATAAAAACTAACATCTATTTCATATATTCAACAAAATACTACATACAAAATAAGTATTTCTTAAAAATTTCATATTATAAAACACATCGACAAAGTATAACGTACAAAATAAGTGTTTCTTATTTTGTGCGCAATTTTTGTTTAGTCCATATTTATTTATTTATTTTGTTTTTGTAGTTAAAGGGGCATGGATTTTATTTATTTCTTTATTTTCTTGTAGGTCAATATCTAAATATTTTAGAGAAGGAGAGACAAATATATATATACATATTTTGAAGGGCAAATCTTAATTTTTTTATAGTAGTTTTTTTTTTTAATATTGGGGGGGGGGGGGGGCATGGCCCCCCTCTACCCTAGTGTAGGTCCGTCCCTGAAACTAGCCGAGAAACTGGCCGAAATACAGTTTAAAAAATAAAATAAAATAAAAAATTGAGTTGATTTCTTATTTAGTTGTTTACTTATTATATATTTGTCAAATTATTTGTAGGTTAAACAACTTAAATTGAAATTACTGAATTATTTGTAACTATTATTACTTTTTAATTGGTATATGTTTACCTTTATATGAAAATATATTTAATAATTTGTAAATAAAAATATATTTAATAATACGTTGGTAAACGTATCCCGTCACACCCACATCTTACTTTTTCAAAAATTGCCGAGTCCCTCACCTGCATCCATACCTGTACCCGAACCCAAACCCAAATCTGCACTGCTTTATAGCCAAAAATTGATTTTGAGCAAATGGTTGTGAACTTACCTTACATTATTAGTAACATTGAGCAAGCCATGCCAAGTTTGCAAAACAGACAACCTCATTTAACGCCAAAGTACAAAATGAGATCAACAAAGGTTCTCAAGTTTCAAGTTTAGAGAAGTCATACCTGGGAAGCCATAATCCATTTTCCATCAATCCAGTCCTGATGTAGCCTTAAGTCAGAATGCTTAAACTCTATTTCCTCATCTGTGTCCCTAAAGTAAACTAAGTATTTTGAGCCACCAAGAACCATAGAAATCACACCCACCCACCACCCATAATTGTAGAATTGTAGAAAGCATCAACTTCTTCAAAACGACTCAAACGATCAACAACAAGAGTTTCTGGTGGACATGGCCTCATATGCAGGGTATCAAACTCTTCTCTCAGAAAGTCTGAAATCATCATCTGTCCTCAGGCTCTGGTACTGTACAAGGAACTTGTCCTTTCCCGCTGCTTCAACAACAGTTGCAGCAAATCAAGCACCTGCAAAACCATCTTCATCACTGCTAACCTCAACTGGTGTCCCCTTGTTAAACATCTTTTGTGTTGTTGCTTTACTAGCTTCCACCTTTGTCAAAATTGACATTTTCTGCAATTCAGTTTTAAGGAAGCTGACCTTGTGAACTACACACAAAAACTGAGCAAAAGATGACCGCTACGAGGATAAACAAAAGAATGTATAAAACAAAGTTTTTTTTTTTTTTTTTTTGAGAAATAAACACACACAGAGTAGAGAAGGAAATGAGTTCTAATATAAAGACACACCATAACTTTACTCAAAAGTCATGACAACTTTTAGAGGAGGGTGGAGTAAGTTATATTACATACAGGGCCGACTCAACAACATTGAGGGCCTTAGGTGAAAATTTTAAGTGGAGTCTTTTTTATATTTAAATATTAATCAAATAATATATATTGAATTTTTTATTTAAAATCTATTTTTCTTGCTTTTTGAGATGCAAAATTACTAATTAAGTTTTTGTATTTAAGTTCCTTTAACATTTTTTTTCTTCAATTGATAATATAGCTAATCCACTTAATCTTTCTTATGACATAGTAGACCTTAAATATGATTTTGTTAATTTTAATTTTAATAGCTAATCCACTTAATCTTTCTTTTTCAAATAAAAATTAATTTATTACATGGTTCAATAAATTAGTTCAATAAATTAGTGTCACTAGAATACAAATGAGTTGATATGATACACATCAAATTATTAATTGGTATGATAATTTATAATAATTGATAAAGTAAGAAAACGTGTTGTTTTATTACTGTGGGCTACTGGGCTTTGCAGCCTGTGTAGTGTGCAATGCGTAACTGTGCAGCTGTTCAGTTTGCAACTATGTAGAAAACGTGTTGTCCAACCTAAATTTAATTTTGTTAGCTGAAGTTTGACTATTTTTGTTTTTTCCTTTTTTAATCTTTTGCATTTTAGGATACAATCTGGCATTTTTAATGCATTTTATTGACCAATAAAAACATTTTAAATTTTTTTAGTTAAAATATATAGATAAATATATTATATATAAATTTTTTTTACAAGTTGGGGCCTTCTTTTATTTGGGGGCCTTAGGTGATTGCATCAATTGCATCACCTATTGAGCCAGCCTTGACTACAAACAAATACACTCTCTTAAGTAATGTGAGACAATGTATAAAACAAAGTAGAATATGTTAATGAAGATTTTTTTTTTAATTAGTAATTTAATAGTAGTAAAAAAAGACATGTCAATTAAGGAAGTACCAAATGGCATGATTTCATATAGAATAAAATGGTGGAACATGGCTAGTTTGTTGAGGATCTGTAGCCGACCTCAAAATTTTGGGACTAAGGCTTAGTTGTTGTTGTATGCATTCCTTTGACTACACAAATCTGCAGTGGCGGCTTCAGGAATTTTGTTTAGGGGGGGTCATTAAAAAATTTTAATAAAAAAAAACTTGAATATGTCGAGTTACCAATAAAAAAAAAATTAATACATGAAGTTTTACAATTTCCTTAAACATATATTCGAATTTTGAATTGTTATATGATAATTCATTATAAGTATCTATTGCCAATGTGGGTAGCTATGAGCCTATAATCATTTTATGTTGTTAAGTTTATCTAATATTTTTATTTTTATGCAGTTTTTATTATCTATTTGTTATTGTTTTTATAAAAATATTTTAAACTAAATGACTAAACTAAACTCATTGACTTTGTATTAATTATTGACGCACACAACCATACTTATTCATACATAAAATTGTACACTAGTGTCTACTTAACCAATCAAATGCTTGGACAATCACTAACTTTACGTTTTTTATTTCTTGAATTTTACTAACTTTATAACAAAAAGTTATCATAACATGATAACAATATACACACATATAATAAACCATATTTATTTCCTAATTATTAAATTATATATATTTATATTATAATGTACACACAAACATCCACATACATCATAATTCACATAAATAATATTATAACAAAAAGTAATGCACACAATCAATATTAGACACACTCACAAAGATAATATAAATTTATAAAAAATAGTGACACTTACAATTCACAAACACTTACTTTTTATTCTTAGAGTTGGAAATACTTATAATAAGAGTGTGCAAATATATTTTTAAGAAAAAAAAAGTATTAAACTAATAAAAAAATATTTTTTATATATAATTTTTTTTTTTTGGAAGTGAAGCGCCGCCCCTACAAATCTGGCATCCATTAAATTCTCCCAGTCATTTTCTATCTTATCAAAACTAGTCGGAAACCCGTGCAACGCACGGGAACTTACCTATTTATAATAGACTAAAATAATTTTTTAAAATTTTAAATTGATTATGAAACTATACTATTGCATGAATTGCTCCTATCTTTTCGAGTTACAATTTGATGAATAAGCCATTACTTGAACATGCAATGGGTTGCAAAAAATCTAGCTAACAAATTTAGATATTGAAAGAAAACAACTAAAAAATTCTGATGTTAAAACTTCCGAAAGGAAAAAAAAAAAAAAAATCAGAAAATTTACTGGCATTGCCTAGAAGTTTCAAATATTGCAAGAAATTGAACCCAAAAATTTAGATGGTCAAACTTTCAAAAGACAATAAAATTAAAAATCAAAAGATTCAAAATCTACAAATTATAAAAACAAAACAAAACAAAACAAAAAATAGTCATTATTGTGAGAAAATTTCAGTAAGGATGGAAAGCTTTTCTAAGTTTTTTTTAATCCAAGTATTCCTAATTGATGAAAAATTTGGTTCAAACATTGCCGAACACTTTGAAGGTGCAAATAATATAGGCTTCCAACATAATCTTTAATTAATAAACAAAGAAGCATGACACCATAAGGGAAAACATAAGATAACATATAGTGCATAGACCTTACTCCACAGCTGTGAAAAAATATTCACACAAAAGGATTTGAAAACTTGTACAACAAATGCAATAAGCTACTTCTGATGTGAGACAACCTAACATACGTCTCTGTAATGTAAAGCTTAAGGTTATATAATCTAAAATAATATAGAATATAGCATCTTTGAACCACACAAAAAGTTAGCAAACTTACTACAATACTTGTAGTTATACTATATAATGTAAAGTATTACTCCATCGCCAATGAAAGTCATGTAAAATCTCATGGGGCCTGGAAGAATAGACAGTCGCAAGATCACCTCCACCAGACACAAAACAAAAGCAAAAAAAAAAAAAAAAACTTATTCACAAAAAAAAGAAAAAGCAAGAGCAAGTGTACCAAATAAATTGAAGCTTAGGGTTTTCTCTCTTAGTGGAGACGGATAGAGGAGGTTGCTTTAGGGTTTTCAAGGATTTTGTCTCTTATATATATATATATATAAAAGAGACTCCTGTTAGGACTCTCTCACTATTTAGTTTTAAAAATTAAAATTTTTTATAAATTAAAATAATGATGTGGAAAATTGTGAGAGTTTCAGAGGTTTCGGTTTTATATATATATATATATATATATGAATGCTAGAGATCTATAAAATTTAGGAATTCTATCAAACTCTTGTGAGAAGCCAATAACAAAAACATATGTACAGCCAACAAACATCATTATTATGTACACATATATACAACCAACAAAAAAAAAAAAAAAAAAAAACTCTTGACACACAATGATACTACTTGAGATGTACTACTTGAGACTATTATAGATTCAAAAGTAAAATGAAAATAGAACATTGGATCATGAATGTCTGGTTCTTCTTCATCACAAACACAAATTACTTACAAATAGAAAAAAAAAAAATCCAAATTTGTGAACAGAACACTACAATATACTATGATATTAAAACTCCACCTCGCTCAATTTCCACTAAACAAATTCAAACCCGACAAAGTCTTAAGAGGTTAAAAATAGACAATAAAGAAACTTTGACTTGAGACTATTATAGACTTAAAAGTAATATGAAAATAGAACATTGGATCATGGACACAATTTAAACCGCATATTTGAGCTTGATCAAAACTCTTGGATACATGAAGGTTAGAGTAAGTGTAATATTCAGAATAAAAACGTGTAAAAAAGGTTGCTGGGCACTGGTTTGACAAATTGAAAAAAAAAAAATGCAGCAGATATACTATGCTCAAGCTGAAACAAAAGTGCACAGGGAAATAATTTTTTTTGTTTATTGCTGATTCAGCAGATAACTTATTGAAACAATTTCCTCAGTCACCCTCTTAATTGAAATATTGCATTAATGAATGCTAGAGATATATAAACGTGTAAGTTTTGTGCATATTTCAATAAAGTTTCTCTCAAGGCAAGCTTAGAATAAAAACGTGTAAAAAAGGTTGTTGGGCATTGGTTTGACGGATTGAAAAAAAAAATGCAGCAGATATACTATGCTCAAGCTGAAAAAAAAGTGCACAGTATTTGGTACTACTTGAGACTATTATAGATTCAAAAGTAAAATGAAAATAGAACATTGGATCATGAATGTCTGGTTCTTCTTCATCACAAACACAAATTACTTACAAATAGAAAAAAAAAAAATCCAAATTTGTGAACAGAACACTACAATATACTATGATATTAAAACTCCACCTCGCCCAATTTCCACTAAACAAATTCAAACCCGACAAAGTCTTAAGAGGTTAAAAATAGACAATAAAGAAACTTTGACTTGAGACTATTATAGATTTAAAAGTAATATGAAAATAGAACATTGGATCATGGACACAATTTAAACCGCATATTTGAGCTTGATCAAAATTCTTGGATACATGGAGGTTAGAGTAAGTATAATATTCAGAATAAAAACGTGTAAAAAAGGCTGCTAGGCACTGGTTTGACAAATTGAAAAAAAATGCAACAGATATACTATGCTCAAGCTGAAACAAAAGTGCGCAGGGAAATAATTTTTTTTGTTTATTGTTGATTCAGTGGATAACTTATTGAAACAATTTCCTCAATCACCCTCTTAATTGAAATATTGCATTAATGAATGCTAGAGATATATAAACGTGTAAGTTTTGTGCATATTTCAATAAAGTTTCTCTCAAGGCAAGCTTATTTTCCTACAAGTTGGCCAACCAATGGTAGGTATCATGAATGAATAACTCCAAGCATAAAAGCAGATTTAAACACAATGTAAAGAAAAAAAAAAAAAAGACGTATAATTCAGTATGAACAATGTAATGAATAACTAACCTTAACGTACTCCACACCAATTTAGCTAAGATTATCAGGAAGCAAGTTGATAACTCCACCTCGCTCAATTTCCACTAAACAAAAATAAATCATAGCTCAGTTTCCACACAAAAATAAATAAATCATAGCTCAGTTTCCACACAAAAATAATTCAAAATTGACCAATAGCTCAGTTTCCACACACAAAAACATATAACTAAAATTCAAAAAACACAAAAACAATTCAAATTGACCAATAGCTCAGTTTCCACACAAAAACATATAATCGCATATATTCAAATTGATTATCTAAGTGTGTGCACAAAAACTACAATTCAATCAACTCTAGAATACAAAATAAGCTGGGGTAAAAAATAAATCATAGCTTAGTTTCCACACAAAAACAATTCAAAATTAACCAATAGCTCAGTTCCACACACAAAAACATATAACTAAAATTCAAAAAACACAAAAACAAATAGCTCAGTTTCCATACAAAAACATAAACATATAACTAAAATTAAAAAAAAAAGTTCAGAAATCCACACTAAAATAGTAGCTCAGTTTCCACAAAAAACAAATAGCATACCTTTAATTCTGATTCGAATGGAGGAAAAGAATGAAGAGAAAGGCAATAGCAATAAACCTAGAAATTGAATAGCCGTGAAAAAAAAAAAAAAAGCATCGTGAAAGGTTTATATATATAGTTATAGAGTCCTAATCTATATAGAGTTCGGATTCATAAAAAAAAAAATTTATATATATTATAGGTTTATAAGAAAATAACTGTGGGCCGGTCTCGACGGGCTAGGCCGGTTGCAAACTGAGTGAAGTGGATATGGGTATGGTGGGATTTGTGGCCATGGGCTTGCCGTGGAAAGGAAGAAGCAAAGGATCGGTCTGTTGGGTCGGATCGGTATCGGGCTGTTGGGTATTGTTGTGGAAAGGGAGAGGCAGAGGATCGGTCTGTTGGGTCAGATCGGGGAAGAGGCGTCGGATTGGTCCATTGGGTCTAGCCGTGGAAAGGAAATGGCAGAGAATCGGCCTGTTGGGTGTTGCCGTTGAAAGGAAGAGGCAAAGAGTTGGACTGTTGGGTCTTGCCGTGGAAAGGGAGAGGCAGAGGATCAGTCTGTTGGGTCGGATCGGTCTGTTGGGTCTTGCTGTAGAAAGGAAAAGGCAGAGAATAGGCATGTTGGGTCTTACCGTGGAAAGGGAATTGTCGTCGCGTGGAGCTCGTAGAGGAGGAGCTGGAAGGAAGGTAATGGCAGAGTATTCGTGTGGGAGGAACGTAATGGCAGAGCGTCAAAAGAGAAGGCAGTCAGGTAGTGTTTTATTTTCGCGTGGGAGGAAGGTAATGGCAGTCGGGTAGTGTTTTATTTTTTTTTGTTTTATTATTATTATTATTTTGTTTTAATGTTGTGCTGACGTGGAAAAATGTGGAAGCTTCAAAAGCTTTGGTTTTATATATATATATATATATATAGATGACATTAGAGTGATTCAGTGATAAAATGTCATAATAGTAAACTCCTAAGTCTAATACCTGCAATGAATATATTACTCTTAAGCACTAAAGTAAGTCTCAACTGTCAAGAGTCAAGATGATCGTCCTCTCCTCTAAAACATTCTTTTAAATAATGTAGACAAGCTGAGGTTGTCATTCTTTTGGAATGGAAGAACCTTCATGATTAATAAATTAGAAAATGATTTTTTTTTTTTTTCATAAAATAGCCAAACGCAGAGAGTGTCAAGTTGACAAATAGCAGAAACCACGACTAAATCTTCCCATAAACATTTTAAGCCAAACCAAACAAAATCACTACCATTATTAAGAAAGCCCATTAAACAAGGGGGAAAACCCATTAACCCATAAAACCCAATGAACTAAAGAAGGATGAAAAAAAAAAAAAAAAAGAAGAGAGAGAGAAAAGAAGAAGAAGAAGAAGAAAGAAATGAAATTCCCACCTCTGCTTATTTCTCCACAAATGGCCGAGTTCCCCGTAAACTTATTCTCTATGCAACCTCAGATCCTCCATCCCATACCCGCTCTGCTCCCTCGAGTCTCTGACTCTGAACAATACCCTGAAAAAAAATTAATCTAAATAAATAGAGTTTAAACAATCAATTTTATTTCTTAAAATAAATTATTGTAAAAGTGTTAAGAGTATAACAATGTACTAGCAATTTTGTATCCTTGCTGCCTTGAATGCTATTAAAAAATAATATTGAATTCAACATTTTTTCTCTATTCGTTTAAGCCGTTAAAATTTGGATTATAGCAAAAACAAGATTGAAAAAAAAAAAATTAAAAAACTAAAAAAATAAGAAAAAGAGAGGAGGCTATGGTATTAGTGGTATATATGAATATAAGTAGGCAATTTTTCAATAAAAAATAATGATTATGTAGAACCCAATAAGAGGAGAGTTGGTATTTTCACAAGTTGACATTGGAAATTATATAACCGGTAGACAATAAAGTAGTGTAAGTGGTAGGCCTAAATGAAATTGAATATTTAACAATTGTGAAATTTATTTTGAGAAATATTGTATATACTATATAGTATTGTTCTGACAATTGTAAAATTTATTGTGAAAAAAATTGTATAAATTCATTATTTACTATTAGTAGTTTGGAAACTTGTCAAAAGACAATACTTTTAGTTTTATGTGGGGCCATTCAACTTTGTTTTCATTGGAAAAAGACAAAAATGTATTATGTACTTACACAGTACATTAGACTGCTTTCTTTTAGAAACAGAGAAGTCTTCTTATTTATGCTTGGGCCAAAGTTGAGATAGAAAATTTTTGTAAGGGGGCAAATTGCTTTATAGGTATATTATATAGGAGTTTTTGGGGAGGTCAGGGGGACACTTGCCCCTCTTGCCCTCCCTTGGCTTCGCCATTGCCCTGAACCTTCGCCCACCTCCCAGATCCTTAGTTATAGTCACCACACTTTCCCACCCACCACTATTTGAGAAGAGAGAGTGTGCGTGAGAGAGAGAACGGTTTTTGTTTGGTTTTTTGAGAATCAGGATGGTACTTTATTATTGAAGTTGAAGGGATTTTTTATTTTTATTTTTTACATAATTACTTGAACTTGAACACATGCGGACCCGCAGACCTACGTACACTTATAATTATGAAGTGACTGTCACATCAAAGTGGCTTGTGGTAAAATTAAAGGATCCTTGTACCCACTGACATTTATAATTATGAAGTGATTATCACTTCAAAAGTCACATATGGTAAAATTAAAAGGGATTGATGGCTTTGGGTTGTTGGACATTTAAAAAAAACCCTTTTAGTATTTGTTTGTTTTCTCATCTAATTATTTTTTCTCTTTCCTCTACTTTTTTTTTTTTTATCAATCTATTTTAAAAATAAATAAAAATCACAACTACCCTGGCACAGAATCTCCAAAACTAACAAAAAAAACCCTACTATTATGCTACCACCACCACAAAAATTCACTACAAATTCCATTAGTTGTCTTCAACCCACCAAACTACAAAAACCCAGTCTTGATTGGTCGAAAGTGACTCGGGCTCTTAGGCTTGAAGTCTTTGACTACCACATGAGAGAGAGAGAGAGAGAGAGAGAGAGAGAGAGAGAGAGAGAGAGAGAGAGAGAGAGAGAGAGAGAGAAATTGAATAAAGAAAAACAAATCTATATTCTATATATTATTAAAAGCTAAAGCGTAGTGTTTAATGCTGCTACTCTCACATTGCGCCACATCAGCTGCCACGTCATTTTCTTAAAAAAAAAAATTCCTTCAATTTTAAAATGGTTTTTACAATTTTCAGCCCTATAAATGCAGCCTACTACTTATTCATTTACTCTCACTATCACCTTATAATAAATTTGTATAATTAATCCATCCATCCTCTTATTTATTTAGTTCCACTATCAAGCCCAACTCAAAACCTTTTCAGTTCAGCTTAAAGGAAAAAGAAATTAAAAATATCAAACGTGCAAGCCGGTTTGGAAGAAAAAAAAAAAAAGAAAAAAAAAAAGGGAAAGCGTTCAGGGTTTTGCGTGACCAAATAGAAACGTGAGCAGAGAGAGAGCTTGAAGATTGTAACATAGAGGGAAGCTTAAAGGGAGGAAAAAAAAAAAAAAAAAAAAAACGTTGAAGCTTTCAGGTGAGAAAACAGAGAGTTTGAAAGCTACCCACCTTCCTACTCTACCGTTTCGCAGTAATGATTGCCTATCTGATTTCCTTCCTCCCTTTATTTCTTTCCACACGGTTTATAAATACTAACAGAACCTCCTTACTTTGGTTGAGGTATCTCCACATCTCATCTTTTTTTTGGGTGAAAAATTTTTATGCTCTGTTTATATTAATATGAGACCCTTTTTTTTTTTTTTTTTTTTTTTTTCGTTTGTTTGTGTTTGTGTTTATATTAGACGAGCATCCTTGGCATGCCATTGATATGTTTGTGAGATTGTCTGAATGTCGTTTCAATAATGCTATAATTTTACAGCCAAAAAAACTATTTTATTTTACCTTGGTTTATTTGGAGATATCTTAGGTCTCATTTTTTTAATGTGTTATGGCTTATTGGAAGAATGTAAGACTCTGAAGTAGTGAAGTATAAAGTGTTGGTGGCACGTCTCAAATCACCTTCCAGTGTATTTCAACGTGTAAGATTCTATTTCTTGAATTGATCAGATTGTACTTCTCATTAATGCGTCCATTGTATACTACATCAATAGTGCTATAATTTTACAGCCATGAAAAAAATCCTTTTTTTGGGGTGCTTAACTTTTATGCTCTGTTTATATTAATATGAGACCCTTTTTTTTGTTTGTTTTTGTTTGTGTTTATATTAGACGAGCATCCTTGGCATGCCATTGATGTGTTTGTGAGATTGCCTGAATGTCGTTTCAATAGTGCTATAATTTTACAGCCAAGAAAACTATTTTATTTTACCTTTGTTTATTCGGAAATATCTCAGGTCTCATTTTTTTAATGTGTTGTGCCTTATTGGAAGAATGTAAGACTCTGAAGTAGTGAAGTATAAAGTGTTGGTGGCACGTCTCAAATCAAAGCAAATTGTTTTTGGTGTTTCAATTTTTGTAGTAAGTTTTCTGCATAATTCTGCATAATTTTACTGCATAATCCTTGGCAGCCATAAGAACTATTTTATTTTACCATTGTATACTACATCATTTAGATTGATATCCACTTCCAACAATTGATATTAGATCGTACTTCAATTTCATGATTGTATAACATGGAATGTGTTTTAGAATCAAAGCAAATTGTTTTTGGTGTTTCAATTTTTGTGGTAAGTTTTTTGCATAATTCTATTGCATAATCCTTGGCATGCCATTGATGTGTTTGTGAGATTGTCTGAGTGTTGTTTCAAAAATAGATTTTGTTTAGTTTTGCATTTTGATGCACAAAATTCAAGCTGGCATCTTTTTTCAAAACTCATTAAGTCTTTGCCTTATATTACTTCTATATTATTCCAACATTATAGATTTAATCACCATTAGCACTAATTTTCAAGCTTACACTTGAGATTTGGATGCTTATTCATCATGATATGAATATAAAAATTTAAAAAAACTATGTTAGTTTGAGCTACTTGACACTGCCATGTGCATCTGAATAATTCAATAAATATCATAATCAAAAGACTCAAATTGTTTCATGAAATTAATAAATGATTTCAAATGATTTTCAAAGAAGGCATCTTTCATTATATTATGCCATGCTTTCACTAATACTAAAATATAAAATCTTTCATTCTTGAATGTTTCAATACGTGATAGACCTTTTCACTTAAACTTCCTTTCTCAACAACCCAATGCTAACTACCCTTAGGCATATCTAGAAGTAGCTACAAAATGTTTTGTTTGTGCAGTATTTGACTTCAAACATGATCAAGAATATGTACAGTTTGGTATTGATTTCTGCATTAACAGCAACATGCATTGAATAAAGAGGAAGAATGGTAGTGTACAATCGCATGATAATTGCAAACTTAGGAAGAGGTTGATATAATTAACGCAGAAAAGTACAAATCTTTAATATATTTGAAATTGAATAGAGGATAGAAAGAAAAATCAAATTCCTTCCACAACAAAGAAGGGGGAAAACCTCTAGACAAATTTTCTAGAATAACCAAAACAGATTCACATAACTTCAATGTGATAATGTAAAGCATCTTTTATCTTTCTTCAAGGTTTGCATATTACCACAAGGCAAGGAAGGAGAGCTCTAGAATTGAGCAAATAAAGCTCCTCAATATTTGAATAAAGACCCACTTTACCAGCCAAAGCAAATTGATATTAGAATCAAAGCAAATTGTTTTTGGTGTTTTAATTTTTGTGGTAAGCTTTCTGCATAATTTTACTGCATAATCCTTGGCAGCCAAAAAAACTATTTTATTTTATAATCATTGTGGAGATATGATTACCCAGCAACTTACATTAGCTTTAGAGAGAAGGGGAAAAAAAAAAAAAAATCCAAATTTACAGAATCAGACTCACTTGAGCTGAAGTAAAATTAAGCTGTCGAATTGGATATAAAAAAAGTCACACACATGTACAAAATGAATATGAGAAAATTTAATATTTGTAAAGGACAATTTGGAAAAAAATTGTAATCCACAAATATGAAGTTCAACATAGTTGACTTTGTGGCCAATTATTTTATGACTCTATCCTAAGAATTGGCATCTACTGATTGAGAAAAAAAAATAAAAAAAAATCTTTTCAAAAAAGAAAAAAAAATTCCTTTGCATCATCAAGTGCTCATATTTTGAAGTTCTTTTGGAATTTCACAATTCAATGCAACATTAGGCTTGGAGATAAGAAAACAATAAGCAAGAAGTGTGGTTTGTAAGTGATTGGAGGGAGAGGAAGCTCAGTTAAAAATAATTCAAATTATTTTATAGATTGCAAGGAAAACAAGTAGGCTACTCAACATTGGTTTGTAAGTTTTGAATTACCCTTACCCTTACAGTTTTAGTCTCATTTAATGAGCAACTTCATGATTATGAACACTAAGTTTTCAGTGTGGTGGTACTAATTGAAATTTTCTAGAAGGTGACAACGTTTGTTGGATATCCAAGTTGTTTAGAGAGCTTGGTGGTGGCATTAGAAAATTAATTGATGTGGATTCCATCGATTCCCATATTTGCTAGGTGCTTAGCATGTTTGACTGGATTGTAATGCCTGGACCATGTCTCAAAAGATATTTACTTTTATGATAATGTATTTGCAAAGACATTAAAGTAATTTTGTACATGTAAAAATCTATTGCACACCATTTTCATGCATTGGCAGGTTGCTTTTTTGGACGAATTATGGATTATTGTTAAAAGTTAATTGTATAGCCGTTTAAAGTAATTGTATGTTGGTTTTATTAACTTGAGTTGGGTTGTAGCTGAATTTGTTGATTTGGTTCAATTTGGTTTGGTTAACATGTGGGGAAGTTCTAGGTAGGGATAAGTCAACAATAGTGTGACAATCATGTAGTGCCAAATCAGGCAATATTGTAGCAGTTAGAGAAAATTTCCCAATACAGCATTTATACCTAAAAACTCTCATCCGAACCATTGTCTCTTGCCACAAATTGTGATAGAAAAGCCACATCATCACCTTCCATAGTATCCCAAATGCCTTTTGGGATATGATTTTGCAGATTCTCTTTTGTAATGCACAATAAATAACCGAAGTACATCAGCCATATGCCTCTTTGGTCCACAAGTGTCATAGATAGATCCAGAGCTATTACCACTATGGAGGTAGAGGTAGCAGTCTATTTGGATAAAAAAACAAATATGAAAGCAGTCAGAGCTTCATACAGTTGCACGTAGTCAGAACATATTACTTCTACTTTTCTGCAATATATTGTTTAATGAGTTGCTTTGCTGGGAAATTCCACTGTTGCCCAAATAGTTTGTGTAACCAAAGAAAATAACCAAAAAAAATAGGACATTGTTAAATGAGTTGCTTTGCTGGGAAATTCCATTGTAAATAAAGTTGGAATGTTTCTTCAAGTATGCCCAACACTCAATTATAAATAAAATGAAAAGGCTATGCTAAAATATTTTTATATTATCTTTTGGTATGCTTGAATAATTTTATATTATCTTTTGGTTGTGTAGGGTGTTTAGTTCAAAAGCTGGATTGTTTCTTCAAGTATTTGTAACTTTTAATTATAAATAAAATGAAAAGGCTATGCTAAAATATTTTTTATATTTTCTTTTGGTCTTGTAGGTTGTTCATATTTTCTACCAGTTGATTACGGATTATCTATTAAATTGCAAGTTCAACAGTTGGATTGTTTCGTACAGTATGTCCAAATCTCAATTAATGAAAAGGCTATTATAGAATTGAGATTGTATTATCTTTTGGTGTGCTAAACTAATTTTTATATTATCTTTTGGTTTCTACCAAATTATAATGGATTATCTTGGGGGAATTTTATAAATAAAAAATTTTCCAAATACTTTAGGACCACATGATATTCAAATTTTGAGATAACCGTAAGATGAGATTGTAAAATAATTCAGTAAAAATTCCAATTCTTTAGAATCACATGATGTTCAGATTTTGAAATAACCATCAAACAAGATTGTAATATGTTTAGAGATTAGATTTTTTTTCTATTGAAAAACATGAATGGTGCAAAAATATCAAATAAAAGGTCTTGGTGTTGAATGATGTGGACACTAGTCATCGTTTTGATTACTATTTTAATCACCAGTTGCTCACAAGTTACCTGTTAATTTACACGTTTTCAAGCTGGATTGTTTCTTCAAGTATTTGTAACTTTTAATTATAAATAAAATGAAAAGGCTATGCTAAAATATTTTTTAACTTTTTATTTGGTTGTGTAAGTTGTTCATTTTTCCTAGCAGTTTATTCTAGGAAGGAGTTTCATACACATATATATTTAGATTAAGTTAGAGTAGAATTTCTATCTTGTATATAAAATAATAATAATAATAATACTAATCTCTATCTTTAAAGGAATAGATCTTTTATTATTATTAATATTTATTTAAAAACACTTGCAACAACTTAATTACAGTCCTCTAAAGTTTTCACCCACCATGACGCTAACTTCGAATTTATAAAATCCTTTCTATCTAATTTTAAGTTAATTAAATTTTACTAACTTGGGAAGACGGATGATCAGCTTTGGACTAACTACAAGGCCAACTATAGTTGTATCATTTCCACATCTAATTCCAAGACAATACCTTCTATCATCATGAATCCTACAATATATTGTTTATACATATATAATGCAGCTTAAGTAGTAATACATTCAAAAATATTTCAAATAATAACATGATCATAAAAATAAAAAATAAAAACCACGCACAACGCGCGGGTTCGCAACTAGTTGTTGATTAATTACAAAAACATAAAACTATTTTTAAATCCACTTACTAAACAAGCTCCTAGCATTTTTTTTTTCATATTTGATTGCAAATCATACACTCAATCCTCCTTTAGTATGAATTTGGTTTAAAGATTAAATGTGATTATCTACAATCCTATCCCTAAAAAAAATACTTTATATAAACGGATAGTTTTATCCCATTTCACTATTCTCTTTAACCAATATAAATAAAGCAAAAATGAATAAATATGAAATATGATATTTTCTTTATTTGTATCTCTTATGTAGGATTGAATTATAACATGATAAAAGAACAAAAATTATTTTTATTGAAAAAACATTGTGTTGTGAAAATATGACATGAAGAACTAGAAGTGAAGTAAGCTCTAAAACCAACAGCACACAGCCTTGAGGCCTAACAAAAATAATTCGAAGAAGAAAAGAGGAAATTTGAGGAAGAGAAGAGTTTCGAAGAAGAAGCAAAAATGCTTGCTGAACACAAAAGGTGAATACTAGCTGATTGTTAGGAGTGTCTAGTTGTATGTGTGCATGTGGTGCTAATGGGCAGTGCATGTGGTGCTGATGAGGCATGCATGAGTTTCTGCATGGGGTGGTGCTGCAGGGTGTGCTTAGGCTGCAGATGTGGGGGGGTGTATGTTGCTGATGGGGCATGCGTGCATAGCTGATGAGGGGTGTGTGTGCCAGTGTAGCCTGGGTGTATATATGACTATGCTTTAGATAATGATTGTATTGATTAGTTGGCATTGTATACTTGTATTGTAGGTTAGATACAGGTGTATTACTTGTAGTGGTGATGTGTTTACCTCATGCTTATGTGGCATATGTGTGTTAGTTAATGTAGTGAGTTAGTTAGAGGGAATAGCTATTAAGGTAGTTACACAGCTAGCATTCAGTTAGTGACTGAGGTTATTAGACTAGAGAAATGTGGATGGAAGTGTATGAACTGTTTTGTTGTTATTTCCATAAGTCCTTTCTCTGTTTTCTCCATTCCTTCTAATTCTCTCTTTGTTCTTCCCTGTCCCTGTTCTTGGAGGTTGGTTGTCCTCAAATTCAATTGTCAAAATTTCCCAATTCCTAGCATTTGGTATTAGAGCTTGGCTTTCCTCGGCCATGGCAGAAACACGATCAAGCATTACTGCTGCTCAGGAAGCCCTTGCTTCGCTTAGGACTGCGTTTGATCATTATGCTAAAGAAATTCAAGAAATACGAACAATTCAAGAAGTGCACACACGAACTCTAAACGAGATGAATCAACAATTGGCAATTCTGGTACAAAGGCGTAGTGGTTTTGGTCAAGGAGGATTGCCTCAATCTCCAACAAATGGTGAAATCAAACATACTAATTCTTCATCTTTAGCTTTGTCTCAGCCTATGAGGTTGGAATTCCCAAAGTTTGCTGGGGAAGATCCTACTAGTTGGGTTTACAAAGCCAACCAATATTTCAAGTATTACAGTACCCCAATTACAGAGAAGTTAATGCTTGCTTCGTTTCATATGGAGGGCGAGGCTCTGATATGGTTCCAAGATAGTGAAGAGTCTGGACTTTTTGTTGATTGGGAGTCACTGATTCAAGTCTTGCACATCAGATTTGGTGCAATAACTTATGATGATCCTATGGAAACTCTCACTAGGCTAAGGCAGACTGCTTCAGTGTCTTTATATAAGGCCCAATTTGAGGTTTTGTCCAATAGGATTAAAGGGTTATCTGCTACTCATAAACTAAGTTGTTTTCTTAGTGGATTAAGAGATGAAATAAGGTTGCCAATGAGGATGCTGAACCCTAAATCATTGAATGAGGCTTTTGGTTTGGCAATGATACAAGAAGAATATAATTGGAGTTGTAAGAAGAGTGCTAAGGTGCAAGTGGATCAAGGGAAGCCTTCCATTTTAGGTGCTCCACCTAAAACTACTTCTCTTTTGGAGTCTAAAGCTAGGCTGCCAATTAAAAGAATTTCTCCTGCTCAAATGGAAGAGAGGAAGAAGAAGGGATTGTGTTATAATTGTGATGAGAAGTGGGGTCCTGGCCACAAGTGCAAGAATGCAGTGTTATTTCTATTGGATTATGTGGAGTTGGCTCAAGAAAACATCAATTCTGGGGTGCATATCACTGAATTGGAGGAAAATGGTAATGTAGATTAGATTGGGCAGGATCAAAAGAGTGTTAAGATCACTCTCTATGCATTGAGTGGTACTCCTACTTCAGGAACTATGAAAGTCATGGGAAGGATTAAACATAGGTCCTTTGTAATTCTCATTGATTTAGGGAGTACCCATAACTTCATTGATGCTACCTTGGTGTCACATTTGCACATTAATGTTGATACTTCTCAAGTTTTGGAAGTCAAGGTAGCCAATGGTGATCTAATCAAGACTCAAGGTGTTTGTGAAGAAGTGCCAATCTTGTTGCAAAGGCATGAGTTCTTGGTACACTTGCATGTGTTGCCATTGGGGGGGGGGGGGGTGGTGAGATTTGGTCTTAGGAACTTAATGGTTGGGCACTGGGCACTTTAGGAGTAATTCAATGGAATTTCAAGCTGCTTACAATGAGTTTTAGTCATAATCACAGGCAGGTTCTGTTACAAGGGTTGAGGAGTATAAGATCTCAATTACAAGATGGGGATACCTTTTTGAAGCAATCAATTAAGAGGGGGTTGGTTCTTCACATTTCCCTTCAACCTCAATTGTTATCTGCAGAGGGGTCAATTCAGTTGCCTGCAGAAGTGGTTGCTTTGTTGGCTGAGTTCAAATTTGTTTTTGCTACTTCTGAGGGGTTGCCTCCCGTAAGGGATCATGAACACCAAATCAGCTTGAAAGAGGGAGCCCAAGCTATCTATCAAAGGCCTTACAGGTACCCCTATTACCAAAAAAAATGAAATTGAGAAGATTGTTAAAGAATTGCTATCTGTTGGTTTTATTAGAAATAGTATTAGCCCTTTTGCTTCACCAGTTCTCTTAGTTAGGAAGGCTGATGGCTCATGGAGAATGTGCATTGACTATAGGGCCTTAAAGTGTGGATTGTGTAATGATTTATATTTATTTATTTTTTTTTTACCTTTTACTGTTTGTATGGTACTTTATTTTAAAAAATCAAGTACTAGTTAAATTTTTTTTCCACTTTTTTTTTTCTTTTGTAAATTTTATATTATTAAGTGGATTATAAGTATTTAAGATAGTAACTAATATTTGGATTGTGGATTTCGGTGTGATTTATCATTATCATTTTTTTTTCTTTTTGTATTGTACTTTACTTTCGAAAAATCAAGTACTGGATAATTTTTTTTTTCACTTTTTTTTCTTTTGTAAATTTTATCTTATTAAGTGGATTATAAATATTTAAGATGGTAATTATTATTTAGAGTGTGGATTGTGTAGTGATTTATCTTTATCTTTTTTTTTTTTCTATTTGTAAGGTACCTTATTTTCAAGAAATCAAGTATTAGGTAAATTTTTTTTTCACTTTTTAATTTTTCTTTTTTTAAATTTATATTATTAAGTGGATTATAAATATTTAAAATAGTGATTAGTATTTAGATTGTGGGTTACAGAGAGATTTATCTTTATCTTTTTTTTTCCCTTTTTCCTTTTGTATGGTACTTTGCTTTCAAAAAATCAAGTACTGAGTATTTTTTTTTTTTTTTTTTACTTTTTTTCTTTTGTAAATTTTATATTATTATATAGATTATAAATATTTGAGTTAGTAATTAGTATTTAGAGTGTGGATTGTGTAGTGATTCATCTTTTTCTATTTTTTTTCCACTTTTTTTTTCTTTTGTAAATTTTATTATATTAAGTGGATTATAAATATTTAAGATAGTAATTAGTATTTAGATTGTAGATTGCTGAGTGATTTATCTTTATCTTTTTTTTTCTTTTTCTTTTTGTATTGTACTTTACTTTCAAAAAATCGAGTACTGGGTAAATTGTTACTCACTTTTTTTTTTCTTTTGTAAATTTTATCTTATTAAGTGGATTATAAATATATAAGATAGTAATTAGTATTTAGAGTGTGGACTGTGGAATAATTTATCTTTATATTTGTTTTTCCTTTTCTTTTTGTATGGTACTTTGCTTTCCAGAAATCAAGTACTTGGTAATTTTTTTCCTTTGTAAACTTTATATTATTAAATGAATTATAAATATTTAAGATAGTGATTAGTAGTTAGAGTGTGAATTGTGGTGTGATTTATCTTTATATATATTTTTTCTTTTTGTATGGTGCTTTGTTTTTAAGAAATCAAGTACTCGGTAAATTTTTTTTCACTTTTTTTTTTCTTTACCAAATTTTATATTATTAAATGGATTATAAATATTTAAGACATTTTTTAAGTCCTAAGCGTATTTCAGTCACTTTTTAGGTTATGAGGTCATTTTAGTCATTTTCTTGGTTTCAAGGTCATGTGGTCATTTTTTTGGTCCTAGGGGTATTTTGGTAATTTTTTATGGTTCATTGTTATTTTGGTCATTTTTTAGATTTCATTATTATTTTTGTCAGATTTTAGGTTTTATGGTAATTTTGGTCTTTTTTTTAAAGTTTCAGGGTTATTTGGTCAATTTTGTTTTTGTTCTAACAGTATTTTGGTCATTTTTTAAGTTTCATGGTTATTTCGGTCATTTTTTAGGTTATAGGGTATTTTTTTTTTGACTTTTAGGGTGATTCTGTCAATTTTTTAGGTTCTAAGGGTATTTCGGTCATTTTATTTTGTTTGTTTTGGGGGTATTATGGTAATTGGTGAAAAAAATGGAACCATCAAATGTGACAAAAGTACCACCGAGTGTGAGAAATGTGTCTAATGTGATGTTGGTACTACCTAATGTGACAATGGAACCATCCAATATGATAAAGAAATAAGGGGGGCACTAAATGTGACAAAAGTACAGTTACATATGATGTTGGTACTGCACAATATGAGGACAACACTATCAAATGTGAGAAAAAAAATTAAAGTACAACCGAATGTGAGAAAATTATGGTCAAATGTGATGTTGGTACTGTCTAATGTGACAATAGAACCATCATTTGCGAGAAAAAAAATTGAACTGCTAAACGTGACAAAAGTACAATTACATGTGATTTTGGTATTGCAAAATTTGAAGATGGTATCATTAAATGTTAGAAAAAAATATGAGTACAACCAAATGTGGCAAAAGTACTGTCATATGTAATGTTGGTACTGTTTAATGCGATAATAGAACCATCAAATGTGAGAAAAAAAAAGAAGGAAACTATCGAATGTGACAAAAATATAGTTACATGTGATGTTGGTACTACCCAAATCCCAATGTAATGATGAAATTGTCAAATTGTTAGGAGTGTGTAGATGTATGTGTGTGTGGGGTGCTGATGGGGAGTGCGTGTGGTGCTGATGAGGCATGCGTGTGTTGCTTCATGGTGAGGTGCTGCAGGGTGTGCTTGGGCTGCTGATGTGGGGTGCATCTACTGCTGATGGGGCATGCGTGCATAGCTGATGAGGTGTGCATGTGCCAGTGCAGCCTGAGTGTGTAATATGTCTATACTTTAGATAATGTTGTATTTGATTAGCTAGCATTGTATACATGTATTTTTGCATAGATATACATGTATTACTTGTATTGGTGATGGGTTCACATTAGACTTGTGTGGCATTAGAGTTAGTTGATATAGTTAGTTAGTTGGAGGGAATGGGCTGGCAAGATGGTTACACAGCTAGCTTGGAGTTAGTTACTAAGGGGTATTAGACTAGGGAGATGTATATGGAAAGGGAATGAACTTGATTGTTGTTGTTTCTAGAATTCCTCTCTCTATTCTCTCTATCTTTCTGTTCTCACTTGTCCCTTGTTCTTGGTGGCTTGTTGTCCTCGAATTCAACTGCCAAATTTGGTATTAGAGCAAGGCTTTCCTTGGCCATGGCTAAGACACGATAAAGCATTGCTGCTACTCAGGAAGCTCTTGCTTCGCTTAGGACTGCGTCTAATCATTATGCTAAAGAAATTCAAGAAATGCAAACAATTCAAGAAGTACATACATGGACTTTGAATGAGATGAATCAACAATTAGCAATTCTGGTGCAGAGGTGTAGTGTTTCTGATCAAGGAGGATTGCCTCACTCTCCAACAAATGGTGAATCCAGATATGCTAATTCTTCAACCTTAACTCTGTCTCGACTTGTGAGGTTGGAATTTCCAAAGTTTTCTAAGGAAGATCCTGCAAGTTGGGTTTACAAAGCCAACCAATATTTATAATACACCAATTGCAGAGAAGTTGATGCTTGCTTCGTTTCATATGGAGGGTGAGGCTCTGATCTGGTTCCAAGATAGTGAAGAAGTAGGACTTTTTGTTTATTAGGAGTCATTGATTCAAGCCTTGCACATTAGATTTGGTGCCATAGCTTATGATGATCCTATGGAAATACTCACTAGGCTAAAGCAAACTGCTTCAGTGTCTTCGTATAAGGCCCAATTTGAGGTTTTGTCCAATAAGATTAAAGGGTTATCGACTGCTCATAAGCTAAGTTGCTTCCTTAGTGGATTGAGGGATGAAATAAGGCTGCAAGTGAGGATGCTCAACCCCAAGTCATTGAATGAGGCTTTTGGTTTGGCAAAGATCCAAGAAGAATATAATTAGAGTTGTAGAAAGAGTGCTAAGGTTCAAGTGGATCAAGGAAAGCCTTCCATTTTAGGTGCTCCACCTAAAACTAGTCTTTTGGAGTCTAAAGCTAGGGTGCCCATTAAAAGAATTTCTCTTGCTCAAGTGGAAGAGAGGAAGAAGAAGGGATTATGTTATAATTCTGATGAGAAGTGAGGTCCTAGTCATAAGTGCAAGAATGCAATGTTATTTCTTTTGGATTATATGGAGTTGGCTCAAGAAAACAACAATTTTGGGATTCATATCACTGAATTGGAGGAAAATGGAAATGCAGATCAGATTGGGCAAGATCAAGAGGATGCTGAGATCACTCTCTATGCTTTGAGTGGCACTCCTACTTCAGGAACTATGAAAGTCATGGGAAGGATTAAACATAGGTCTTTTGTGATCCTCATTGATTCAGGAAGTATGATGTGCAAGAAATATATACAATAAAGTACCATCAGATTTACATAGTTAGCCTTCCTTTTATATTATTTTGTGACTAATTATAATCTATCTTTGTTTTATAGGTTATAAAGGCTTTGCATGCTTACAAGAATTAGTGGAAGACAAGAAAAATGAAGAAGAAGCAGAGCAAGTGAAGATTGACTATGCTGAAACTACAATTTGGGGCCAATTGATTCAAGAAGCCAACTTGTAGAGAATTGTAATTTGGAAGGCTGGAAGGTGTGAAGTGTCAGATAAGGAAAAGTAAACATAAGAAGTTTGAATGCTTGTGGGCTTTCTCTAGTCCAATAATTCCCTATAACTTCATCGACATACAAGAATTAAACAAGGAATTTCTATTGGGCCACTTCGGTTTAGGCCTTTGTAAAGAAAAGCCTTAGGTCAGCTGCATGTGTTATGTGATTATAAATGAGTAAAATAAAGAAATAGAAAGGAAGGCTAGTCCGAATTGTATTAGGAGTGACTTCTCTTATATAATGCTTTAGGTTAGTTTGTTTAAGGGTGCTATGGCTGGGGCTGAACATATAGGTCGCAGCTATCTCTTTGATTTTCTTCCATGACAGTTAGTTTTATTTTATTTGTCTAGTTTAATGTTTAGTATTTTATTCATGTGTTTTGTTTCAATTACCATGAGTAGCTAATTTTTTAATTAGGGTTAAGGATGAAACCTTGTTAAGAATTATTAGTAATATTTATGTGATTTGATTTTTCTCACATTAGTTGTTCTTTAATGATTTAAATTGTTCTTGCTTCATATAAATTGACTAAGATGAGATTTTAGATATGAGTTCAATCATGTTTTTCTCATGATTTAGGATTTGTCTTAATTAATTGATTGTTTGGTATATTATTTCTTGATTTCAAAATTGGATATCTTTTGTGATTTGTTTGGATACATACAATTGATGATTTAATTTTATACTTAGGAAGCGAAGAAGAGCATGCTTTAGATTTTTAAACATAGATCTTAATGATGATATTTTCCATGATAGCAAGATTGATTTCTAGATTATCATGTAGTGGTTGGAAAAAATTAATGATCATAAATATATGCCGATATGAATTAACAAGGCAAATTCCAAAACCTTAATTCATTTCTTTAGATTGTTTACATCTCTGTACTACTTTATATTATATCTTTGCTTAGTTTAATTATTTGCTTAGTATATTTAATTTCAAACAACCAATTTTTATTAAACTAGAGTAGGATTAATTTGGTTAAGATTTGATTAATTTTCTTACGTTCATTCAAATCCTTGTGGGTTCGACCTCGTTCTTATCAAACTATACTTTGGTACGGTTTGTACACTTGCGAGTACTTTAAAATTTCACAACAAAGTACTCATGACTTCATTGATGCTACCTTGGTGTCACAGTTGCATATTCATGTTGATACTTCTCAAGTTCTAGAAGTTAAGGTAGATAATGGTGATCTAATCAAAACTCAAGGTGTTTGTGAGGAAGTGCCAATCTTGTTGCAAGGGCATGAGTTCTTGGTACACTTGCATGTGTTGCCATTTGGGGGGGGGGGGGGTGTGATTTAGTTTTGGGAACTCAATGGTTGGGCACTTCGGGAGTAATTCAGTGGGATTTCAAGCTGCTTACAATGAGATTTTTTCATAATCACAGGTAGGTTCTATTACAAGGGTTGAGGAGTGTAGGGTCTCAATTGAAAGATGGAGATACCTTCTTGAAGCAGTCAATTAAGAGGGGATTGGTTCTCCAAATTTCACTTCAGCCTCATTTGTTGACTGTAAAAGGTTCAGCTCAGTTCCCAGCTGAAGAAGTTGTTGCTTTGTTAACTGAGTTCAAATCTGTTTTTGCCACTCTTGAGGGGTTGCCTCCTTTAAGAGATCATGAACACCAGATCAGCTTGAAGGAGGGAGCTCAACCTATTTGTTAGAGGCTTTACAGGTACCCTTATTACCAAAAAAATGAAATTGAGAAAATTGTCAAAGAATTGTTATCTGTTGGGTTTATTAGAAATAGTAGTAGTCCTTTTGCTTCACAAGTTCTCTTAGTTAGGAAGGCTGATGGCTCTTGGAGAATGTGTATTGACTATAGGGCCTTAAATCAAGAAACCATTAAGGATAAATACCTTATACCTGTCATAGATGAACTGTTGGATGAATTGTTTGGTGCTATTGTTTTCTCTAAGCTTGATTAAAGGTCTAGTTACCACCAGATCAAAATGAAGGAAGAAGTTCCCACACCTTGTGGGCAAGGTGCTTTGAAGGGGAGGGAATTGTTAGGAGTGTGTAGTTGTATGTGTGTGTGGGGTGCTGATGGGGAGTGCGTGTGGTGCTAATGAGGCATGCGTGTGTTGCTGCATGGTGAGGTGCTGCAGGGTGTGCTTGGGTTGCTGATGTGGGGTGCGTCTGCTGCTGATGGGGCATGCGTGCACAGTTAATGAGGTGTGTATGTACTAGTGCAGCCTGAGTGTGTAATATGTTTGTGCTTTAGATAATGTTGTATTTGATTAGCTGGCATTGTATACTTGTAATTTTAGTATAGATATACATGTATTACTTGTATTGGTGATGGGTTTACATCAAATTTGTGTGGCATTAGAGTTAGTTGATATAGTTAGTTAGTTGGTGGGAATGGGCTGGCAAGTTTGTTACACAGTTGGCTTGGAGTTAGTTACTGAGGGGTATTAGAGTAGGGAGATGTGTATGGAAAGGGAATGAACTTGATTTTTGTTGTTTCTAGAATTACTCTCTCTATTCTCTCTATCTCTCTATTCTCACTTGTCCCTTGTTCTTGGAGGCTTGTTGTTCTCGAATTCAACCGCCAAATTTTCCCAATTCCTAGCACAAATGTGAGTAAAAATTAAAGTACCACTGAGTGTGAGAAAAGTATCGTCAAATAAGATGTTAGTACTATCCAATGTGACAATGGATGTTGGTACTGCACAATTTGAGGATGGTACTATCAAATGTGAGAAAAAAATACGAGTGTAACTGAATGGGGCAAAAGTACGATAAAATGTGATGTTAATACTGCCCAATGTGACAATAGAACCATCAAATGTGAGAAAAAATAAGAGAATCATCGAATATGACAAAAGTAAAGTCACATGTGATGTTGGCATTGCCCAATGTAATAATGGAATTTTCAAATGTGAGGGAAAAATTAAAGTACCACTAAATGTAAGAAAAGTACAATCAAATGTGATGTTGATATTGCATAATGTGACAATTGAACCATTAAATGTGAGAAAAAAAAAAGGGGGAACCACCGAATGTGACAAAAGTACAGTTATATGTGATGTTGGTACCTCATAATGTGAGGATGATACTATCAAATGTGAGAAAAAAATAAGGAAGTCACCAAATGTGACAAAAGTATAGTCACATGTGATGTTGGTATTGCACAATGTAAGGATGGTATTATCATATGTGAGAAAAAAAATAAGGGAACCGCTAAATGTAACAAAAATACAGTTACATGTGATGTTAGTATTACACAATGTGAGAATGATATCATCAAATGTGATGTTTTGGTAACTTGGAATAGTTGATTGCCTACTAGTGGGTACGATACCCAAAAAAGGGGAGGTAAGGTGGAATTACCCTATATATATATATATGATAATAATGCAAATAGAAAGATTCGATTTTATAAGCATGTTTTAATGCATTGTGTAAGAAGTATATTCAAACCCAGATGACCAAGAAGTCATTTCATATCATATAGAAATTATAATTCGTTAGAACTTGTGCATTTGATGTGAGATGGATGGTAAATTAACTGGAGGTGTTAAAAAGTGATTTACATATGTATATTTGAAGAGAGATAAGGATAAATCTTTTTTCATGTTTAAAGTTTAACAAACAAAAAAAATAAGAAGATTGAAACTCTTAGAAGTGATGAAGGAGGTGAATATTATTCAAATGTTTTTTTTTTCCTACATTTTATAAGAACATGGAATATTATATCAAAATTCAATTCCTATTACTCCACAACAAATAGTTAAGCTGAAAGAAAAAATAGAACTCTAATATTTTTTTTTTTGAGAAATAAGACTAAAACCGTGCTCAAAAGAATAGAACTCTAATTGGTAAGGTGAATGTCATAAGCTCGAGTGAAAAGCTCCCATTTAATTTGTAGGAAGAAATTTACTATGTGTTATGTACATAATTTAATTTCATCTAAAACAAATAAAAGTGTCTTTATTTACATTTACTGATTTAGCCATTGAAGCCTCCTTGGTCAGCCTCATCGATTGGTCTTTGGATTAACTGATGTCTCCTTTTTTACCAGGGTATATCAATCCGGCTACCAAACACCTTGAGCACGGTTCTTGTCAAAATCTTTATTACGGTTCTACTCTTTCAAAGTCACCAACTCACAACTAGGAAGACCACAATTTAAAGAAGTTTAGGGCCTTGATAGAAAAACTTTAGAAAATCAAAAGAACAATCATAAGAATCTATTTTTTTTCCCTTCTTTTTTGGATTGTTTAGTTTATGTTTTAAAAATCAAAACAACAATAATAAGAACCTTCTTTAATTATATTTCCTTTATAATATCCATAACTTGGATACGTTGATATGATATATTCTTAGCTTTTACTTGCCTGTTACTCAGCTCTAGTCTATAAATTTAACGGTTTGTCTCTAAAAATTTACGGACGATCAAACTGAAGTTGGAACACCAATTACAAGAGCGAGCTACAGTGCCACTAAATCACATCTATTCAGGTAGTGGAGCTAGCTCTCTTTCTTTCTACTTTTTTTTTATTTTTTATTTTTTATTTTTATTCCTTGGAAGCTTCGAATGAAGATATTAGCCGGCCAATCTTGTTAGAAAACTGCAGCAGGAATATTATTCATAGTGGACCTAGCAAGAATATATAATGTTATTTGCTTGTACGCAATTAAATATTTGATATCAGGATGCATAGTGTACTAGGTAGGTAGCCCACTTATATTGTCTTTTGCTTTTTTTTAAAAAAAAAAAAAAAAAAGTGAAAAGAAAAGAAAAGAATAATAATAATAATAAAATAAAGAGAAATGCTAACGAGTATCCTCAGGGTTCTCATTAATAATCCATTTAAAGAAAGTTTTTATGGAAAATGAAAAAAAAAAAAGTAATTAATATTTTGACAGCTTTTTTCATTTCTCATAAAAGTGATATTAAAACTTTCCTAAAATGAATTATTAATAAGTACTTTAAGAGCACTTGTTAATATGACCCATAAATAAATAAATGTATTTTGCCTTTTATTTATTTATTTTTTCGGCCAATGATTAGGTCCCACTCGCTTTTCCTACACACCGTTAGTTTCATGTATTATACAGTATTTGAACATTTTTGAAAAAATATGGACACTAGATGTAAAAGTATGGATGTTATGTCTACTAAGAGTGTAGATCAACAAGTATGAAACAATATTTAATCTTTTTTTTTGTTCCGTCTTTAATTACCTTTGTATTGATTACATGTACTTCACTATTTAGTCTTTATTATTATTATTATTATAAAAAAATAGCTATGTAACAGGGTTATCTACAATTGATGCTTTTTTTTTAGACAAAAAGTGTTCAAGGTTTGGAGGTGACAACCACCGATATTGATTATAATACTATATGAGAAAATCCTGTTAATTATGAATTATATCATGAAGGATTTTTTTTACAGAATTTTTTATAATTAATTTGGTCCTATGGGAAACTTTTTTTGGCTAAGCTGTGTAACGTTGGCCTCCCAGGCCTAAAGTTCTGCTTTGTTTTTGGTGTGATTTATTCTAGTATTTTGCTTAAAGTAAAGTAATTATAAAAGTTAAATAAAATATTTGATTTACGTGGAATCTACAAATGATAAGAAAATAAACAATAAAATAGTTTATAAGTGCATTACATGAGATCTGCAAATCGTAAGAAAATAAACAATAAACTAGTTTATAAGTGCATCCTAAACAAACACTTTAATCGTGTTCCCATTCATAATGTGTAATCACTGCCAAATGTATTAGCTTGCCCAAAGCGTATGAGCCAATTGAGGTGCAAGCTTATTCAGCAAAAAAAAAAATTGAGGTGCAAGCTCTAACAGCAATTGAAAGCTAAATGGGTTGAGTTCTGCTTCCTCTTGTTCGTCAAATAAATTCAAGAACTTAATGTATACTGTGAGATATATAAAGCTGATATGAATTCTTTTTAAAAATTGAAACCTTTTTAATTGTAGATACACAATAAAAAGTGAGCTTCGGAACCCAAGTGTTTTCATAGAATTTGAGGTTGTTTCAACTACTTATCAGCAACATTTGCCTGAAAACTCGAAGCCCACCCGAGCCATCACCTCTATGAGTGTAACCAGTGATCAAAGTAGTCCATGAAACAGCATTTTTTGCATCTATCTCATGAAATACCATGCACGCCTCGTCCATGCTAACACAACACGTTGCATACATATCCATGAGTGCATTATTAACATACATAGACTCCTTCATACCATGCTTGATGGCCAAGCCATGGATCAATGTCCCATTTGAAAGAGCCTTCATGCTCTTACAACCCTTCAAAGCACTGGACAAAGTAAAAGCATTTGGCTCTACTCCATTCCTTACCATCTCACAGAACATAGCCCATATGGCTGTAGTGGTTGCAATACGTGTACCCCGCAATCATGGCAGTCCATGCAACCACATCTCTGTCAGGCATTTCATCGAACAGTATCCGGGCCTCTTTTATCAAGCCCCTTTCAGAGTACGATTTGATGAGGTTCGTGGCTAATACGGAAGGACCCTTTGGTAAGAAAGGTGTGTTCGATTGAGTGGTGGAGTTGTGCATTTGTATGTGAGATGGATGGTAAATTAACTGGAGGTGATAAATACTGATTTACATATGTTTATTTGAAGAGATATAAGGATAAATATTTTTTCATGTTTAAATACTATAAAATTGAAGTAGAAAAAACAAACAAATGAGAAGATTGAAACTCTTAGAAGTGATAGAGAAGGTGAATATTTTTCAAATATTATTTTTTTACATTTTGTAAGAGCGTGGAACATTATACCAAAATTCAATTCCTTTTACACCCCCAACAAATGATTTTTATTTTATTTTATTTTATTTATAATTATAAGGATGTTAAAATCTCTCTGAGTACGTATTTAACTATTTCTTTGGACATGCGCAATGCTCTTGTCTCACACACATCGGATAATTTTAGTGAAGAATCCTTTTGAGGTAGCTTCAAGATATTGACAAGAGAATTCAAACCTAAAATTTCATGGATATGATATATCATAAGATCATATGAACCACTAAACCAACCATTTGAGGTTATTCCAACAAATAGTTAAGCTAAAATAAAGGATAAAACTCTAATTAGTAAGGTGAATGTCATGAGCTCGAGGGAAAAGCTCCCATTTAATTTGTAGGGAGAAACTTTACTATGTGCTATGTACAAATTCAATTTCATCTAAAAAAAAAAGGGGTAATTACACTCCTTTCCCTTAAGGTTTGGGGAAATGACACTCCACCCCAAACTTAAAGGAAAAAAACACTTTCCCCCTTGACATTCAATTGACCAAACTTTGTTAAGTTAATATTAAAAATGTTGTGTACTAACTTGCTCTTTACTTTAGGGTAGAATTCTAAAGTTATGTTATTTCATAATTAAAATTCACTATTTTAAATTTTTAATGAATTTTAATTAAAGTGTATTTTAAAATATTAAGTGTGACTTTTTTTTTTCTTTTTTCAATAGGTTATGAAGAGATTTGCTATTAAAAGTGTTTTGGTATTTGATAAATTTTGCATTTTTATTCTAAATTGATAAGTTATTTTTTTACTAACCATGGTTAAACTTTTGTAAAGAGATTTTTATAAAAATTTAATAGTTCATTACTAATAAAAACAAAATGAGGGAGAGGGGGAGTGTTAATTTCTTCAAACCTTAAGGGAAAAGAGTGTTTTTTCTCTTTCAGTTTGGGGTGGAGTGTCATTCTCCCAAATCTCAAGGGATGGAAGTGTAATTATCCAAAAAAAAAATAAAATAAAAGTGTCCTTATCTACATTTACTGATTTAGCCAACGAAGCCTCCTTGGTCAGCCTCATCGATTAGTCTTGGATTAACTGATGTCTCCTTCTTTACCAGGGTATATCAATCCGGCTATCAATCACCTTGAGCACGGTTATAGTCAAAATCTTCATTACGGTTCTACTCTTCCAAAGTCACCAACTCACAACTACGAAGACCACAATTTAAAGAAGTTTAGGGCTGTGATAGAAAAAACTCTAGAAAATTAAAAGAAAAAACATTATAAGAATCTTATTTTTTTTTTAATCGTTTTGGATTGTTTAGTTTATGTTTCTAAAATCAGTCCAACAACAATAAGAATCTTTCTTTTCTCTTTCTCAAAAGAGAAAAAAGAAAAAAAAAAGAATCTTCTTTTCTTGTTATGTTTTCTTTATCATATCCCTAACTTGGATACGTTGATATGATAGATTCTTAGCTTGTACTTGCCTGTTACTCAGCTCTAGCCTATAAATTTAACGGTTTGTTTGTCTCTAAAACTTTACAGATGATCAAACGGAAGTTAGAACATCAACAAGAGCGAGCTATAGTGCGACTAAATAACATCTATTCAGGTAGAGAAGCTAGCTCTCTTTCTCTTTCTCGTTCTCGTTCTCTTTCTTTCTTTCTTTCTATCTTTCTTTTGTTTTGTTTTGTTTATCCTTTTCTTTCTTGCTTAGAAGTTCGAATGAAGATTAGCCGCCCAATCTTGTTAGAAAACTGTAGTAGGAATATTATTCATAGTGGACCTAGCAAGAATATATAATGTTATTTGCTTGTATGCAATTAAAATTTTGATATCAAGATGCATAGTATACACTTAGAGCATCCACAGCAGTGGAGCTAAAAATTTAGCTTTTTAGCTCTACAAAAAGTTACTTTATCTATTTTACCTACACTCATGTTGCAACAGTGGATCTATTTTTAGCTTTCAACACAATAAAATAATATAAACATCACAATAAAATAATATATTTACTATAATAAAATAATATATCCACTACAATAAATAACAATCACAACCACAACCACCCGCAACCGCTACTGCTGCCACTACCACCACCGCCAACTCTTCTGCCGCCAATGCCATCGTCGCCGCCGCCGACTCTTCCACCGTCAACTCTTCCACCGCCGACGCCACATGATAGGATAATATATTCTCTACAATAAACAATAATCATAGCCATTACCACCACCACTGTCACTGCCACCACCGCCACCGCAACCGCTACCATAAAAAAATTATTTTTTTTTCTCATAAATATTAGATAATAATAATCTACCACTTAAAATTTATTACAAAAATATTATGGTAAAATTTCTTAGTTTTAATTTCTTATTATTCTTTATTTTATTTTTCTCATTATCTTATTTTTTTTTCTTTTCATCCAAATACACGTTTCTTTCTCCTCCTTTTGCTTTTTTTTTTTTTTTTCCCTCTTTGTTTTTCTCCTTCACACACGTACTCCACTTATCTCATCCACCCTCAGCCACACCTTTTAACTTTCAACCATCTCTTATTTTTTATTGTTTTATCTTTTTGTTACTTTTTCTCCTCATCTCCTTCTCCATTCTTCAACTGTGCTCTCTTTATATCTCTGTCCAAGACACAAGCTTTAGTTCCACTCAGCCCATTGTTTTTTTTCAACTGTCCTCTTATTTCTCTTTATTTCTCTGGTTCATGGTTTTTTTTTTTTTTTTTGGGTTCAAAGGAAAAAATTGTAGAAGAAACCATTTTGGCCGTGGGTTTTGCCCATGTTTGCTTCTTTTTTTTTTTTCTTTTTTTTTTTCCTGGTAGTGGTGGGTTTGATGAGTGTGGGTGTGGTTGGGTTTGTGATTAATGTGGTGGTGGTGGGGGTTGACGTGGTGGTGGAGGTGGTGATTGACATTGATGGTGGTGGGTTTGATGAGTGTGGGTATGGTTGGATTTGTGACTGATGTGGTGGTGGGGGTTGCCGTGGTCGGAGCTGGGTCTGCGGCGTCGTGTGTCGGCGACGTGGGGCAGTGGCGTGGGTCAGGGGGCGGCGGCATGAGAGGTCTAAAAGTTGAGAAACTGTGAGAGTTCTGAGAAGAGAAGAAAAAGAAAAAAAAAAAAAAAAAGGAAAAGATAATATTCTAATCTGGCTGAGGAATAAAAAATTATTATTATTTTTTGCTTTCAGCTACAGTGCACATCTATAGATAGATGTGCACCGTAGCAATGGAGCTAAAACTTTTAGATTTAGCTCCACTGCTGTAATAAGATTTTTGTGATTGTGGAGCTAAATTTTAGCAATATAGCAATATGCCTCCACTACTGTGAGTGCTCTTATATTGTCTTTTGCTTTTCTCAAAAAAATAATAATAATAATAATAAATAAATGTATTTTGCCTTTTATTTATTTATTTTTTTGGCCAATGATTAGGTCCCACTCACTTTTCCTATACACCATTAGTCTCATGTATTATATTTGAACATTTTGAAAAAAAATATGGACACTAGATGTAAATGGGTTTCATGGCATTATTTACACATTTAAAAATTATTTTGTAATAGTGTTTTCAGTTTTCAATTTTCAACGAAATAAGCTGTATCAAAACAGACTCTAAGAGTGTAGATCAACAAGTATGAAACAATATTTTTCCTTTTTGTTCAGCCTTTAATTGCCTTTGGAAGTTTGGTTCCCCTAACATTGAGATTATATAGTGAAATGTGTTATGTATTAGGTGGTGATATTTTGCATAATGATTTCATACAAAAATTTTCTCATATGGGTTCCACACTCTTGGACTCCACCCTTATTGGAATGGAATGTTACATGCATTAGTCTCATGTATTAAATCTGAACATTCTTGAAAAAATATGAACACTCATGTAAAAGTATGGATGTTATGTATACTAAGAGCGTAGATCAACAAGTATGAAACAATATTTTTCCTTTTTGTTTGATCTGTTTTAATTACCTTTGGAAGTTTGGTTCCCCCTAACATTGAGATTCTACAATGAAATGTGTTATTTATTAGGAGGTGATATTCTGTATGATGGATTGCATACACAAATTTTCTCATATGGTTCCCCACTCGCGGAGTCCACCATTCAATGTCCGTATACAAAACGTGAAATTGATAATATGAAGGGTTATGCTAATGAGTGTCCTTAGGGTACTGGTTAAGAATCCAGTTAAAGAAATTTTTTATGAGAAAAGAAAAAAAAACAATTAATATTTTGACAGCTTTTTTCATTTCTTATAAAAGTGATGTCAAAACTTTCTTTAATTGGATTCTTAATCAGTGCCCTAAGGGCACTCGTTAGCATTTCTCTAATATAAATAAACGATGTACATTATTTATTATTAACGCATGTCTCCAAATCAAGGACAGAAACAAGTAAAATATTTTTTTTCTGAGGCACTTCTAGGCCTGTAGCCTAGGGATGGCAATTTTTGCCCGACCTACGGATACCCGGTCTGGCCCGACCTTAATGGGCCGGGTTTTACTTGATCCGATTAGAAATAGAGTCGGGTATGGGTTTTAAAAAAATAACCCGAAATGGGTTCGGGTCGGGTATGGGTTTTATTTAAAAACCCCAGACCCGACCCGTTTAAAAACCCGATAGCTAAAATTACAAAAATACCCTAATATATATATAAACCTATAATCTAACCCTAACTAAACCCTCATTTCTTCTTCAGTTCTTCACTCTTCAATCTTCAGCTGCCGTAGCCCCTCTCCCTCCTTTCTGCCTCACACCTCACGCGCAGCCCAGTCCAACACTCCGCATTCCACCCTCCCTCACCCCTCCCTCTGCCTCACGCCTCCCTCCTCCATCTCCCTCATGCCTCACGCGCAGCTCAGTCCAACACTTCCTCACTCCGATCAGCTCAGTCCGATCCACTTCCAGCTGTAAAAGAGTGCTCTGAGGTGTTGAATTAGCCTGCCACACCTAACTCTTCCTCGATCTCATCTGCATCCAGTGAGGCAGTGAATGATACTAAGCAGACGAATAATAAAGCTGTAGACCAGGAAGAAGAGCAACTAGATAAGACTAAGAAACAGTGATTTTTTTTTTTTTTTTTGGTTTTTTCCTACTTTTCTTGCTCTTGATTTTATGTTTAGAAGATACCCATTTGAAAACAGATTAAGATGGAAAATCGGGTTTTTTTAATATGTTTTTTGTTTTCTGTGTTTTAATTACATTAAAAAATGATTATAATGGAAAATCTTTTTAAGGGGGGTTTTTTTTTTCTTATCTTATTATCATGTGGATGGATTTTTAGATTTGGTTTCGGTGTTTGTGGTGTTTAGGTTGAAACCCAAGAAGACAAACCAGAAGAGACAGAGAGAGTCGAGATTCATAAATTATTGTTGAATTTATTGTAAATATTGGTTTGCATAATCTATATGCTTGTATCTCTCCTAGTTTACTCATTTATGAATTTTAGAAATAGAAAGACCCAGTATGGTTTTAAATTCTTTGTTGATATTGTAAGCTATAAATGTGAATTTTTGAAATGTTTATGGTGTTTGAATCTAGCTTGAACGGCAAAAATAAATCTAGGCTTAAATTTTTTTTTTTTTTTTTTGGTTGGGCCACGAATTGGGCCCAAGCCCTGGTCCCGCGGGCCCCGAGAAAAAACCTGGTACCCTAAACTGGCCGAGTTCGGGCCACGGGTCTTGCCCTGCGGGTTGGGTCCGGGTATGGAAAAACCCGGCCCGAACTCGACCCGTAGCCATTCCTACCTGTAGCTCAATGACACCTATTCCCCAATCCCAAGTTGTTCAACCCGGCTTCCCCTTTCCCTTTCCTCCTTTAAAAAAGGAAAGAAAAATAATTTTGTATATGTTTATAAGGCATTTTTCCTTTAGATTCGACCATTTTCTTCTTCTTTTTTTGGGTTAAAGAGAACTTGATAACAAAGTAAACTAGCCAAAATATATGGCGTCTTTGGTTCTTTTTTTTTTTTTTTTTTGATGAATTAACGAGAAGGGGGCCGAGGCAACCATATGTGACTTATCCCTTAGGACGTGACCTAATAGGGATATTTTCTGTCAGTGAATGTTGGATTGAGCCATAACTACTGTGACCGGAGCGCCACAGACCTCACTCTAACACCCTAAGAGAGCCAGGGTGTGGGGAGCAATGCATGCCATGAAAATCCTCCCACATGATACCCGCCATGACTCGAACAAAGTACCATGAACATGCACACGGGATCTCACACCACTGAACCACCCCTCTTGGGGCATCTTTGATTCTTTTATTAGCTTTAGATCTTATTCTGTTTATATTTATTATTTATTATTATTTAAATATAGTGTGCACTGTACACAGGCTGTGGAACTTTACGTGTTCCAAACATTATTCTTTGTTTATAAGTATTCTTTTTTTGAATTTGATTATAACTCTAGCATTTTTCTGTTTTCAACTACCAGACCATTTGATAACCAACTATGGAAGAAGGAAGGCAATACGCAATGAATCCTGATGTGTATCGAGCTGCTTTCACTGGTAACTCAAGTTTCTTTGAGACGTTGACAGGTTCCAGTAGTACCCTTCTCCAAGTGACAATCGAGAAGAACACTGTTCTTCACGTTGCATTGCAATTCGAACAATTTCATATTGTGGAAAAGTTGGTTAGGTTACGTCCAAGCCTTGTGTATGAAAAAAACTCCAAAGGCAATACTCCGCTACATGTTGCTGTGAGGTGGGCAGGAGCTTCTTCAATCGTAAATCTCATAATACAGGAGGCCAAAAAAGATCCGCAGGATGTTGAAGCAGGTGGTCAACAACTTCTGAGCATGGTGAATGAGGATGGGGATACTGCCTTGCAAGTTGCTGTGCGATATGATAACGATGATGAGTTTGAGATTGTAAGAGAACTAATGAAGGAGGATCCAAAACTGGCTATACGTGTAAATAATGCTGGAGAATCCGCACTGTTCCTCGCTGTGGATGGAGGAAACTACAAGATGGCTCGCCACATCCTAAGTGCAGCTCCAGACGATTGCTCCTATGCTGGAAGGCACGGCATGAATGTCTTGCATGCACTTCTCCTTCACAAGAGTGGTTGTAAGTGCTGCTCAATCCTGCCTGCTTCTTAAATATCTTTGCACTAACTTATATATCAATCAAAATTGGAGCGTTCAATTAAACAGGCGTGGACAGAAAATGTTGACCGCGTACAATTGCATTCACACACACATTTACCCTTTGAAAGGGTTTTTTTTTTTTATTTATTTAATTACTTCGAGGAACCAGTAGAAAGGGTGTGTTTGGGATTGGATGTGTCCCTACAATTATTCTTAATTAGTTAGTACATCTTTTGGCTAGCTAGGTTACGAAGGATTTAAAATGGGCCTAGAATATCATAGCATTCGAATTAATCGTCCTTCTTCAGAGGTTCTAGACTTTAGACATGTTTGTTTTGCAAAATGGTTTTTTGCTTTTTGTATTTTTGTCTCCGTTTTTTGTTTTTATATAGATAAGCTAATTTATAACTTTTTGGCACGCATGTACTATACAATCTGCCAAAAATATTCTATTGGGATAAAAGCTAGACATGTTTGTTTAGCAAAATGGTTTTTGGCTTTTTTGTATTTTTGTCTCCGTTTGTTTGTTTATTTTTATTTTTATTTTTTTATATATAGAAAATAAGCTAATTTATAACTTTTTGGCCGACATTTAGTGTGCGTTTGGTATTGGTTATTTTTACTAGCTTTTAGTATAGAATCTGCTAAAAATATACTATTGGGATAAAAGCTTTTGGGACTGGGATTAGTGGTGTTTTTTTTTTTTTTTTTTTTTTTTGTTTTAATCTTTTACAAAAGAAAGATGCAGCTGTAGAACATATCGTGAGGATAAAAAGTGAGAATAAGTGTCAATTTGGGATCTGTTTATTTTGCTGAAATTAAAAATTATTTGTTGAAAGTACGGTAGATAAAAGTAAAAGTTAATTTATATAGATAAGCTAATTTATAACTTTTTGGCACGCATGTACTATAGAATCTGCCAAAAATATTCTATTAGGATAAAAGCTAGACATGTTTGTTTAGCAAAATGGTTTTTGGCTTTTTTGTATTTTTGTCTCCATTTGTTTGTTTATTTTTTTTAAATTTTTTTTTATATATAGAAAATAAGCTAATTTATAACTCTTTCACCGACATTTAGTGTGCGTTTGGTATTGATTATTTTTGCTAGCTTTTAGTATAGAATCTGCCAAAAATATACTATTGGGATAAAAGCTTTTGGGATTGGGATTAGTGGTGGGTTTTTTTTTTTTTTTTTTAATCTTTTACAAAAGAAAGGTGCAGCTGTAGAACATATCTTGAGGATAAAAAGTGATAATAAGTGTCCATTTGGAATCTACTTATTTTGCTGAAACTGAAAATTATTTGCTGAAAGTACGGTAGATAAACGTAAATGTTAGCTGAGATAGTACAGTGAAATCCATAAATAGTACCAAAAAGTGCAGTGAAACTCATAAATAATAACAAAAAAAACTAAATAGTAAAATAAGTTGGCAAAAATAATTCATGCCAAATGCACTCTAAATCCCCCCCCCCCCCCCCCCAAAAAAAAAAAAAACCCTTTCATTACTGAAAGGAAAATCCTTATGTGGATAGTATATCTTAGCAAATCAATTTTACAAATAATAAGTAGAGTGATACAAATTTTTTATTATTTTTTTCCATATGAAAATTATGGTGTTCCAACCATTTTAACCATAATAAATTATATCCCTAACGTTTCCATTTTACAAAAGAAAAATGACTATTATCTATTTTATTATAAAAAAATAAAAAATTTATAATATTCTTATCATTACACTTTAGAGCATCAGCATCAAGAAATGCTATGCTATATTTTTTTACCATCTCAAAAAGCAACTTTATTACTTATACCATACCATTTTACAATTCCTTCCACATCAAAAAACTCTATTTTTATTAAAATATTATTATTTTTTCTTTCTTTATTATTTCTTTTCCTAGGCTTTCCAACCGTTTTTTTTTTCTCAGGCTCCCTCAACCTCTAGCACAATCCACAAACCACAAACACAGACACAGACACAGACACAGACACAAACAAACACAAACCCACGCCAATCAAAAAAAATCATCACCGGAGCCGATTTGAAACCCACCGGAGCAAACCCATTCAAAAAAAGTCATCACCGGAGCCACCTAAGCCACAACCCAACCACAACCACGACCCACTTCAGCCGCCGATCCACGACCAACGACCCGCTTCATCCCAGCTCGCCGATCCACAACCACGACCCAACCACGCCGATCCACAACCCACAACCCACAACCACACCAATCCACAACCCACAACCCACAACCACGCCGATCCACAACCGATCCACAACCACCACTGACCCACAACCACGCCAACCCACAACCCACAACGGACCCAACCACGCCGATCCACAACCACCACTGACCCACAACCACGCCGACCCACAACCCACAACGGACCCAACCACGCCGATCCACAACCACCACTGACCCACAACCACGCCGACCCACAACCCACAACGGACCCAACCACGCCGATCCACAACCACCACTGACCCACAACCACGCCGACCCACAACCCACAACCCACAACGGACCCAACCATGACCCACAACCCCTTTTAAGCTCCGGTCACAGCCAAAAACCACAACCATCACAGCCAAAAACCACAACCAGAGAAGGACGAGAGAGAAGAGATGTCGTTTGGGTCCGTAGAGAGGAGAGAGCAGAGATGGAGAAACAGAGAAGAGAAGGAAGAGAGAGAAAATAATTGAAGTCTGAGAGGTTTTTGTGGGAATAAAATATATATATTTTTTTTAACATTCTGCTACAGTATAATTCTAAGTGTAGAATTGTACTGTAGCACTATTGCAAAAATTTTTGCAATAGTGCGGTTTAACATTCTTTGATGCAAGTGTTTTTGAACACAGAAATGTCAAAAACGCCTTAAATATAGCATTAGCATTTTTCAATGCTAATGCTACAAAATATATTGCATATCATGAGTGGCAACCACTGTTCAACGTAGAGGCAACGGATTGGAAATACATAACCTCACCAACGCCCAACTGTTCTTGGGCTGTTGGAGATTTCTGAAAGCGGGCCTAGCCTAGGTTCGGTCCAAGTTCAAAACTTGGAAAGAACCCAAAAGAAGGAAGCTAGATTAATTTTGAAGCTGGTTTAAAAAAGAAAAAACGAAGCCAAGCTAGACTAGGTTTGGCCCAAGTTCAAAACTTGAAAAAAAAGAAAAAAGAAAAAAGAAAAAAAAGAAGTCAAGCTTATAAGCTTGGCATTTTTTTTTTTTTTTTGAATTCTTTAAAAATGCACTATTTGAAAAGCTTGTACTTAGATTCTTTTACCCAAAAAATTAAAAAAACCTATATCTTGGAAAAGCATGTACTTCGATTCAAAACGGGATATTAGACGGACACCCAGTTTTTACAGGCCTTATCAGGCATGAATTAACACAAGTACAAAGAAAAGCAAACGCTAAAATAAGTATCTGGGTACAAAAAAAAAATTTCATTACTTTCATATAAACAATTTCATTTTTGTTAAGTATATAAACCTACAATTAATCTCAATTTTAGTACTTTTCTCTCACAATCACATATTTTATCTCAATTAACTTGCCTCACGCTTCTTTAAAAGTTACCATGGCTTTTGAGAGGAGTTATGGTGTGTCTTTGTATTAGAACTTCTTTCCTCCTTCCTTGTGTGTGTGTGAGTGTTTGTTTCTCAAGAAAAGAATAGGTAATTGTTTCACATTGTTTAAGAGAGTGTGTTGTGTGTAATATAATTTGTCCCACCCTCCTTTAAATGTTACCAAGGCTTTTGAGTGAAGTTGTGATGTGTTTTTGTGTTAGAACCCCTTTCCTTCTCCCTTGTGTGAGTGTGTGTTTGTTCTTAAATAAAAAAAAAAAAAAAAATCTCAATTTATACATGTTTCAACTTGTGATTAGAGTATATTACTTATACATGTGTCCATTATTGGTACTTAGGTAAAACTCAAAAAATGAATTTACTTACCACTTAACACGTATACAAGTTGTGGCAAAGTGTATAATAAAGTATGTGTCCTTTTTTTTTCATCTTTATCAACACCAATCATAATATATCATTTTAACTATTTTTAAAAAGACTGAATTTTTTGTTTTTAATCTTTTTAACATTACTCAATCTAAAATGTTTTGTCTATTAGCCACAGATGCCTTTGGCATGCCACCCCACGAACATGGGACAAAGCCAGGCAAAGATTAAACCAAATGGTTAAGAGAAAATTTTAGGCACAACTCTTGTATCAGAACTTTTTCCACAGTTTTTACATAGCTAACAGTAATTTGTAGAGAAAAAGTGATAAGTAGTCATTCATAATTTATCATGTTAGAGTTGTGGCGAACGTTTGTTTGTTTGTTTGTTTTTTTTTTTCTTTATTTTTGAGTAAATAGTAATATTTATTAGAACATACACGAAAATAGTAATATTAGTATTTTAAATAAGGTTTATAATACATTACATAACTAGAGTACGATTACAAATGGGCTTATATAAAATTGGAGTTATAAACAGAGAATACTAGACACACATAACCAATGTAGGATAAACATCCTAATATATATATATATATATATTTTTTTTTTTGAGTAAACAAAAATTATGATTCTAAAAGAATTCAATGGTTAATATCCTTGACACCTCTGAAAATTTAGAAGGAATCAAACTTTTGCCTACGTATGGTTTTTTTTAATAGATATGGTTGATTTTTATATAAGTCATTTTTAAATAAATAAAGTAATCAAAAATATACATACATATATAGATATATATATACATACATATATAGATATATATATATATATATATTAGAAAGAATCAAAATGAGCTTAGATGTAATGTTTGGCCGGGTGTATAAAACTTATTTCTCTGATATGATTATTATTATTATTATTTTCTAAAGCTACTAATTTTGATTTACCCAATGCAGACATTAACGAGGGACATTTTCTCGTCCCACAAGAAATAGATCCATGCGGAGGAGCCGTAATAACTAACCTTTGGTGGGTCTTAAAGCTATATCTCCGCACTTTGTGGGAATCTGCTATGCGCAAGGGTGAAATAATTAATCGTAGACGTCCGCGCAAGTTTGGAACCATTCCAGAAGGTAAAAAACCTCAACTCAATAGCTCATTTTATTTTCTTGGTTAATTGCAATTTCATCTTAGGTTGATACATTTACATATCGAAGCAAAGTCCTTTTATGTCCAAGATTGTATTTATGGGCTCTGGGTAGGAAGTAAAGAGCATTCATAGATCGTTTCAAAAAAAAAGAGCATTCATAGATAGGTTTGTAAAAGTAAAAATATATTTTTACACTCAAAAGTTACTTTATCTACTTTATAATACTATTTTACAATTTACTTTTTTATTTCTCACATTAAATCCAATACTATTAAATTTTTTATTCGTTTCACTCTCTTTGTCTTCCTCATCATCTCTCTCTTCACCCATAGCAGTTTCTCTCTCTTGCTCTTTGTCTCCTTCTCTCCTCACCCACAAATAAAACCAACCCTCACCCCCACAATCAAAACCAACCACCACCACAACAACCAATCCCCATCCCAAAATCAAACCCCATAGCAAAAAAAAAAAAACTAAACTAAACTAAACCACAACCACCACCTTCACAGTTGCCCCCCACCACCACCACCAAAATCACATATCCATACCTACAAACCTAAATGAATAATAAAAAACAAAAACCAAATCGAAATCAAAGGCCACTACCACCAATCACAAAAAACACAACAACCACCGCTACCAAACACACTACCATTGCCCACACACCATAGCCATCAACTACCATCATTACCGTAAATACTCGCAAAAAACTCAGATCCACTGTGAAACCCACAAATCCAAATCCATAAAAACCCACAACCCAAATCCCAACCCACAAATCCACTGGAGATAAGTGGGAGGTGGGAGAGAGATGGAGGCAAAGATGAGTGAGAGGGAAGCAGAGAAGAGAGGGAGACAGATGAGAGTGGGAGGGAGGCTGAGATGGAGAGAAGAGAAAGGGCTAAGAGGGATAGAGATGAAAGAGGCAGAGATGGGGAGAGAGAGTGTGTGAGGAGAGAGAAGATAATAAAATATAATTTTTTAGTTTTAGAAATTGTAATGTTTAATAGAAGTGCTGCGTCTACAACTTTTTTATAACACTTTTACAACAAATCATAGATGATAAGTTGTTATTAGATCTAATTTGAATTCATCGCTTAAATTACCTTTTTACCCTCTAATAATAGCCAATAACAACTTATTACTTAAAATTTGTTGTGAAAGAATTGTGAAAATGTTGTGGACATAGCATTTTTCAATGTTTAAAAGTAAGAATTTATTGTAGCAAGATTGTAAATTTTTTTAGGTTTAAGAACCAGAGTAATGAATGGCGTTTGATGTTTGAGTAGCCAAAATAGAAATTTTTTTTTTTTTTTGGGGAGCTCTAGATCCAAAGGATAGTATTCACGACTTCATTCTTTGCTGGACAATCCCTTACCTCGAGCATAATCCCTTACATCCCTAAACTTCATCAAACTATACTAAAGTTTAGAGACCAAAATAATATTTTAGTCTCAACATTTTTAGAGTTTTAAGATCTGTATGTAAGGGTATTTTAGAACAGTTGAAAAGTCCAACCTAAAGTGGAGAATCCCCTCAGAAAATAGAAGAGCAATGTTACGGACATAACAATTTTCATAACCAATTTCACATCGTACCTAGTACACAAATCTCCCACTGATGTGGGGGATATTTGAGAGAATTTATGGTAGACAATCTTATTTCCAATTAATTAGAAATGCTAATTCTTAGATTAAAATCGTGATCTGTTACTTTTGGTGGATGACACTTACCATTGTACCATGACTCAACCTTTGTCCTTATACTTTATACAACACTAAAAGTAGCCCCTCCATTAAAAATTTTCTTTTCTATGCTTTTTTTTTTTTCTCACACTTTTAAACTTTATATTTTTTCTTATTATAAACCCAAATTTTAACTAGTAAGAAATATGTATTTGTAGTTAGTTTAGATTATTTAGATTATGGAGAAAAGAATCATTATAACGAGTCTATATCAAGCTCTAGGTATGAAAAAATAAATTCAATTTTTTACATTGATATTAGATTGTGAATGACATTTACATTAGCATATAATTGTTCATTTATTTTGTTATTGTTATCAATTAATATTTGTCAAATTAATTTTACTTTTAATTTTGTCTTTGAACCTTGCCACTCTTAAGGGAAATCTTGGCTCCGCTAGTGGTGGATGTTACTTTTGATCAGATGTATTTGTGTGTGTGTGTATTGCACCCTGAATATGTACAAATTATAAGCTAGTATATATAAAACTAAAGATGTTTATGTGTGTGTATTGCACCCTACATATGCACAAATTATAAGCTAGTACATATAAAACTAAAGATGTTTGACTTTTGGTGAGCTTATTTATATTTTGTTATAAAAGTTTTGGAGACCTTACAATTTTATGTGTTATTATTTTAATATATATGATAATAGTGGTATGAGTCGTTAAATTAAATTAGTTTCTCAAAACAATAAAGTTAAATTAAATTATTGTTACGTGCTCTTTTATGATGTATTTATAGGGGGGGAAGGGGGGGGTGTTATCCACAATTGTCTTTTTGGACAAAAAGAGTTCAAGATTTGGAGGTTACAACCGCCGATATTGATTATAAAACTATATGAGAAAATCTTGTAAATTAAGAATTATATCATGAAGGATTTTTTTTAAAGAATTATTTTTTATAATTAATTTGGTCCTAGGGGAAACTTTTTTTAGCTATGCTGTGTAATGTTGGCCCCCCAAACCTAAAGTTCTGCTTTGTTTTTGGCGTGATTTATTCTAATATTTTGCTTAAAGTAAAATAACTATAATAGTGAGATAAAATAAGTATATGACTTATGTGGGATGTACAAATAATAGAAAAATAAATAATAAACTAATTTATAAGTGTATTATGTGATATCTGCAAATAGTAAGAATATAAACAATAAACTAGCTTATAAGTGTATTCTAAACAAGCACTTTAATCTTGTTCCCATCCATAATCTTTGGTCCGCAGCTACCATCTTAGTATTGAGTGACATAGAGAGAAAATAGGTGCAAACCCCACTCTCTTCTCCAACAACAGTAACCTAAAGTAAATAAAATAAATAAAAACCTCTAAACATATACTAACTTGAGCGATATGGTTTCCCAATCTTCTTAGATTTTGTGAAGGAAGTGATGGAAAAATGTTCATCTACTACAATTAAACAAGGCGATGACTCAGGATGGACTCCTCTACACGTTGCCGCGCATATGGGTAATCGGAAATTTGTGAAGCTGCTTTTAGAAAAGGACTATTCCCCTGCATATTTAAGAAACAAAGATGGTTTATCTGCTTTTCACATTGCGGCCAAGGAAGGGAATGTTCAGGTAATGAAACAACTCATCGAAAAATGTCCAGATATCTTCGAGTTGTTGGACGACAAGGGTCGGACGGCTCTTCATGTTGCTGCAGAAAGTGGAATGTATAAATCATTCAACTTTTTAGTGAGGAGACCAGAGTTTAAGGGTTTCTTCGACGAGCAAGATAAAGAAGGAAATACGTTTGTGCATTTGGCGGCCATCAAGGATCAGTATATGATGATTTCATCCTATTTAAAATATAGGATGATGTCACCCAATTTAGAATATGATAGAGGCCATGACTTAAATGTTACAAACAAGGAGGGCTTCACAGCAATGGACAATGTTTTGTTACATATCAAGTTAAACCGCATTACGGTATGATTCTTCTGTCCTCTTCTGATTGACTGCACAATTTTTAAGAATTTTGAACAAAGAAATTTTCCCAAGTTTGCCTTTTTTGGGGGTAGATGTACAAAAGGAGGATTGATTTGGTGGGGGAAAATATTTTAATTTTCATTAGCTTGTTATAAAATGGTTTATATTTAAGAAAAATTATTAGTTTATATTGACTATTAGTATAAGCTCAATTTGAATAATGATAGAGACACAAAATATTTTACAAACTTTTTATCTCAATGAAATTTCATTCTAAAGTTTGAAAAAAAAAAAAAAAAAAAAAATCTGAAAAAGCTCATACCGTCCATATCCTCTCTCTCTCTCTCTCTCTCCCCGATGACATACCCACCCAGATCAACATCTCATTGCGTGCAGCACCATAAATTCATCCATCTTGTGTTCTCCCAAATATTTCAAGTGAACCCAAAATTAGTGGAGAGTTCCTAAACAACTGTCCCCACCTCTTGTCGCCCATATCTCTCTATCATTCTCTTGACCCATTTTGAAGAATGTTGGTAAATCACCACGAAAAATTAGGTTCATAGTGCAACACAGCAAAAAGCCAAAAACAAGAACTTTTTTTTTTTTTCTCTTTGGTTTGATTGGATCAAAGCACCATGAAAATGTGGTACATATTTATTTAATTTACACTCTACAATGTAAATTTTACATTGATAATACAGTGTAAATTAATAATTGCCCAATATTTAATACACAACTACAGAGTAAGGGCACTTAGGGCAGCATCCCTCTTGGGTCTTTGTATACCTCCAGGAAGAATTTTTCTTAAAAAGCTACTGGCAGAAATTTTAAAATCATCACTCATTCGAATCACATGGGTATCTTAACTATTTCTAGAAAAATAAAATAAAACTTACTATACCTATAACATTAAGTGGAAGAATACAATGGTGACCAAGTTCTATTATTTTGATTTTGATGGAAAGTATTGCATGTGTTAAAGCTAGAATGTATTATGTATCACATACGCATGTCTTACATGTATAATCAGTGTGTGGCTGTGCGCATGTTCGTGTTTTTTTATTTAATTATATTTTTATTGGTAGCTACCTTTCATTCTTCGGAGTGAAGGCGCTCGGCCAAGTCTGAGGGGAGCATTCTTAAGGATGGGTATTCAGAAGTTGGACCCTAGAAGGAAACCAAAATTGGCAGGTACTGGCGATGGCGATGGAACGCCTTCAAATTTTATGAAGAAAGAAAGAATTGGTAAAATCTGAATTGTATTGAATTAAATTAACTTGTGCATTTATATAGCATCAAGTTCAGATGGGAATTAACAGAAAATCAAATAGGAACGAAAAACAGAGTAACTGACTTTTAACAAACTAACTAACCTTCTCACGTGACACTAACTAACAGACTCACGTGTGAATTAAAAACAATGTAAACAATACTTAAGCTACAGGTCGTATATACACACAAACATATTAACAGCTACTAAACGGCAAGAGCTTCAGAGATCACTTCTTGAACTTCAGCTATGCGTGTTGATTCTGTCTTCTGCTTGCTGTGATCTTGATACTCCCCCTCAAGATGGACTGTGGGTTGGTAAATATTAATGAGTCCCATCTTGGATAATAGCTCCGAGAATTGTTTGTGACTTAAAGCCTTAGTGAGCAAATCTGCTAGCTGTGACTGAGTTCTAACATGTATAAGCTTGATCACTCTTTCTAACACTTTATTCCTTACAACATGACAATCAATTTCTATGTGCTTCGTACGTTCATGGAAAACAGGATTAGAGCCTATGTGGAGAGCTGCCTGGCTGTCACAGAATAACAAAGCTTCTCTATTGTGTTCAACCTGAAGATCCTTTAACAAATAGAGAATCCAAACTATCTCACAAGTTGAAATGGCCATGGCTCTATATTCTGCTTCTGCTGATGATCTGGAAACCGTGGATTGTTTCTTTGATTTCCAGGAAACCAGAGAATCCCCAATGAATATGCAATATCCAGTGACAGACCTTCTGGTATCTGGACATGAAGCCCAATCAGAATCTGTAAATCCTTTCACATGCAATTCTGAACTAGCTGAGAAGAAAATTCCTTTACCCGGTTCATGCTTCAAGTATTGTAAAACCTTAAGTGCTGCCTCAAGGTGTGGTTTTCTTGGTTTAGCCATAAATTGGCTTAGTTTGTGGACTGCATAGGTAATGTCAGGCCTGGTGATGCTCAAGTATAGCAGCCTACCTATCAATCTTCTGTACTGCCCTGGATCATCAAGAATTAAACCTTCATGCTTGCTAAGCTTTAAGTTCTGGTCCATGGGAATTTTGATAGGTTTGTAGCCAAGAAGCCCTGCATCCTCCAAAATCTCAAGAGCATATTTTCTTTGACATAGGGAGATACCCTTTTCTGTCCTAGCCACTTCCAAACCAAGAAAATACCTTAAAACACCTAAGTCTTTTAACTGGAACTGTTGGTTTAACAGCACTTTAAACTGATCAACTTGTTCCTTGTCATTGCTTGCTATGAGAACATCATCAACATATACTAACAAGACAATGAATGAGTTTCCTTGTTGCCTTGTGAAGAGTGAATAGTCAGCTTTAGATTGAGTGAATCCAAGCTGAATCAATGTGTTTGAGAACTTTGAAAACCACTGCCTTGAAGCCTGTTTGAGACCATATAGTGATTTGTTTAGCTTGCATACAAGTTGTTCTCCATGCTCCCCCTTGCTGTGAAAACCAGGTGGAAGAGCCATGTAGACTTCCTCATGTAGGTCACCATGAAGAAAGGCATTGTTGACATCAAGTTGGCTAAGAAACCAACCTTTCACAGCAGCCACTGCAAGAACACACTTCACAGAAACCATCTTGGCAACTGGACTGAAAGTTTCAGTGTAATCCAACCCTTCCTTTTGAGTAAATCCTTTGGCAACCAACCGAGCCTTATACCTTTCAACAGTCCCATCAGCTGTGTACTTGATTTTATAGACCCACTTACAGCCTATAGGATGTTTAGCAGGAGGCAAAGGGGTGACAGTCCAAGTATTATTGGCTTCTAATGCAGCAATTTCAGCATCCATAGCATCTTGCCACTTGGGGTCAGTGACAGCTTGTGAAAAGGATTTGGGTTCTGTGTTGGTACAAATGGAACAACAATAGGACTTGTAGGAAGGAGATAGGTTTGTATAGGAGAGATAGGAAGAAAGGGGGTGTGAGGTACCTGAGTGGGAAGGAGGTACTTGAGTGGGAAGGGTGGAAGCTGTAGAAATTTGGTTACAATGATAAGACTTGAGATAGGAAGGAGGTTTGGGCACCCTACTAGACTTTCTAGGAGCAGCATGCATAATAGGAGCAGTGTGATCATGGGCAGTAGGGGCATCATGATCAGGGATACTATGATCAATGGGATCAAAGGCATCAAACAAAGCTTGCTCATCTGTGTCAATGTCATGATGAATCTGAACAAAAGAATCAGTATGAACAGAAGATACAGGATCAAGAAGAGCAGGAGGAATGGTAGGAAAGCTAGGTAGAGGAATCAGGTCAGATGAAGGAAGAGAACTTTGGGAAGCAAAAGGAAAGACCTTTTCATGAAAGATGACATCTCTGGAGATAAAAATGGAATGAGATTGAAGGTCAAAAAGTTTGTAACCTTTGATGTTAAAAGGATAGCCTAAGAACACTGATTTCCTAGCTCTAGGGGTGAACTTATGTTTATGTGGATTGACATTTGTAGCAAAGCACAGGCAGCCAAAAGATCTGAGATGAGAGTATGAGGGGGTTTGATTAAAAAGGACCTCATAAGGAGATTTGTGCTGCAGAAAAGGAGTGGGAAGTCTATTGATCAAATAGACAGCTGTGAGAATACAGTCACCCCAGAAAACAAGAGGGATGTTGGACTGAATTTGTAAGGCCCTAGCTGTGGCTAGGATGTGCTGATGTTTTCTCTCCACAACTGAATTTTGTTGTGGAGTGTAAACACAGCTTTGTTGGTGAATGATGCCTTTAGAAGTATAAAAGTCATTCATGATAAATTCTAATGCATTATCTGTTCTAATGGATTTGATTGAGGCTTGAAACTGAGTGTGTATCATAGTGTAAAAGGAGATGATCAAAGGTCTAACTTCAGATTTAGCCTTCATGAGGAAAACCCAAGCAGCCCTTGATGCATCATCTACAATGGTGAGAAAAAATCTATGTCCAGTAGCAGTAGGAATAGAGAAAGGCCCCCAAACATCCATGTGAACAAGATCAAATGAATGAATAGCTCTTTTATTATCAAAGGGGAAAGGCAGTCTCTTTTGCTTTGCCAAAGGACACACAATGCAATCCTTAGTACAACAATTATGCAAGAAAGGAAATAGATGACCTAAAGAATGAAGCTTCAAATCAGATGGGTGACCTAATCTAGAATGCCATAGGGAATACAAATTGGCATGAGAAACAGAAGCTGAAAAAGCAGTGAAAGAGCTTGATTTATTCTTGAGAAGAAGTTCATCAAGAGACTTGGAAGCTTTGGAAAGACTGGATGCTTGTAACAGGTAAAGTCCATCATGCATTTTTCCCATTCCAATCGTGTTCCAACTGGTAAGGGCCTGTATAAAGCAATAATTGGACAAGAATACAACACAAAGAGGTTGAGAATGGGTTAAGGCACTGACAGAGATCAAGTTAAAGGAAAAGGAAGGTACACAAAGGACATTTGTTAAGGTAATGTGTGATGAGAGTTTAATTGTACCAACATGAGTCACAAGAGCACCCTCCCCATTAGGCATTTCAACCACAGTATGAGAAATAGCAGTAAAAGAAGTCAACAACTGTTTGGAACATACTATATGATCTGTAGCACCAGTGTCCATGACCCAAGTTTCAATACCAAAAGCCTTTCTATTCACAACCTTAGCAGAAAAGACTGAGTGTGGTGAGCAAGAAACAATACCTGCAACTGCATTGGATGCCAAGGAGATAGCATTAACCATGTGAGGTTCTTGGACTGTTGAAGATTGATGAACTCCAATTAAGGACAGAAGCTGCTGGTACTGGTCAGGGGTAAAGGCAGGTGCTTGAGTGGTGGTAGCATGGTTGTAATCAGTGTTTGAAGCCAAGTAATGCCCTTGAAACTGATTTGCCACAGGGTTGTGATCAAGATTTGGAGTCAAGCAATGGTTCTGAAATTGATTTGTGACAGCTGAGACTTGATGAGCCATCATGTTCTTGTTCTTGAATTTGTAACCAGGTGGAAAACCATGAAGCTTATAACACTTTTCCACTGTATGACCTAGCCTTCCACAGTGAGTACATAGAGGCCTATCCTTTCCTTTTTGATTGTTGTTGAAACTCTTTGCAGCCAAAACCGTAGACTCAACTCTAACAGAATTGGTTGATTTCTGCATTTCTTCTTGGATAAACATGGAATGAGCCTTGTTAACAGAAGGCAGTGGATCCATGAGTAAGATTTGTGTTCTAACTTGAGAAAACACATCATTGACTCCCATTAGAAACTTCATTGTAGCTTCTTTGGCTTGAAGATCTTTCAATCTCTGATTGACATTGCATACACATTTGCCACAGGTGCATTGAGGAAATGGACTAAGGTTCTGAATTTGATCCCATAAGACCTTAAGCTGAGTGAAATAATCAGTGAGTGACTGTTCTCCCTGATGAATTTCAGCAATTTGTCTCTGGATATTGAAAATTTTGGTGCCATTTCCTTGACTGAACGTGTCTCGCAGTTCATTCCAAATCTCAAAAGCAGTGTCTCTGTAAATGATGCTGCCCTGAAGTTTTGGTGATACTGAATTAATAATCCAGGTTCCAACTATGTTATCAGCACGAATCCATGCTTGAATAGCAGTTGGTGAGTTCACAAGTGGAGAAGAAATGGTTATAGAACCATCTATAAAACCAAGCTTATTCTTCCCAATCAAGGATTTCCTTACTGACCTTGCCCAAGCCGAGTAATTTTCTCCTCCAACCAAAGGCTGAGAAGTGAGAACAGCCCCTGGATTTTCTCCAGGATGTAGAAACATGGGATCGTTGGGGTTATACGATTCATGTGATGAAGAAGATGAAGATGCAGTGGTGGAAGTATTGGTAGCTGTTGCATCGGCCATTGAAGCAAAGGAAATTGTTTGGAAAAGACTCCGAGAGAGATTGAGAAAGCTTGAATTGAAACAACAATGGCGGATATGAAGAATTCCCAATTCTATGAATCCCTAGAATTCTAAACTTCTAGAGGGCTCTGATACCATATGAAGAAAGAAAGAATTGGTAAAATCTGAATTGTATTGAATTAAATTAACTTGTGCATTTATATAGCATCAAGTTCAGATGGGAATTAACAGAAAATCAAATAGGAACGAAAAACAGAGTAACTGACTTTTAACAAACTAACTAACCTTCTCACGTGACACTAACTAACAGACTCACGTGTGAATTAAAAACAATGTAAACAATACTTAAGCTACAGGTCGTATATACACACAAACATATTAACAGCTACTAAACGGCAAGAGCTTCAGAGATCACTTCTTGAACTTCAGCTATGCGTGTTGATTCTGTCTTCTGCTTGCTGTGATCTTGATAAATTTCGTGAAGCAAGTGAGTGAGACCAATATGTTCATAGCCACGCTTATCGCTACTGTGACCTTCACGGCAGCTTTCACGGTTCCTGGTGGATTCAACCAAAATGGAAACGTGGGTGAGGGCTTGGCAGTATTAAGCAAAGTAACTGCTTTCCATGTATTTCTAATAGCCAATACTTTAGCTTTTGGTCTTTCCATTACCACATTTGTCGTCCGCTTTGTGGATTCAACAGAGAAGTGGATTGAAGAAGCCATTTATCACAGAGAAATGGTTCGACGTACCGCTTTTTACATGAATTGGTCTATTCTGGCATTGCTGGTAGCTTTTATTGCAGGCACCTATGCAGTGGTGCCACACTCTTTGGGGATTGCTGTAGTCGTCATTATTTGTTGTTGCTTCCTAAGTCCCGCGGTTTTTGAACTCTCATTGGACAGGTACGGAATAACTGTTTGATTGCTATGCCCAAACTGGTCCGGGATGATTTGTATCAAGTTTGAGAGAGTGAATTGGAAAACTGATTGTATTAAGCTAATAATGAATTACATTGCTCTGCTTTACATATGAAGCAACAGACTGGCGGGAAAGATAAAATAATAAACTAACAAACTTCCTAACAGCCATCAGATGTAACTAACTCTAATGATAAGCGTACTCCTGTAAATTGTTTTTGCAGGATCCTGTAATGTTTCGATTTTGAAGTTTGCAGCAGCATAAGGATTGGCTTATACCTCTCTGTGTGCATGCTTGGTCTGTTCCTGCTTGTACTTGGCCATATGTTTAAAATGCTGACACCAAATTTGTATAACACAATATTTCTCGATCATAGGTTATGCTCTTCATTTCTTACTCCATCTTCTACAAAAGAGGGCAAATGAAATAAATTTGAAGATCTTCACAAACTAACAATACAACCTAAGTACATTGACATTATCCATCATTTTTAATTTGGTTACAGCACAAAATAAAGAGTTAATTAAATGAATATCTTAAATTGTAAGTTCAGGGTAATTAAACAGTGCCCTTTTTTTATGTTGCTTAGTGTCTTCTTCATTTCTTTTCTGCCTATTACTGGATTCAAATGTCTCAAAATTGAACCTCTCGAGAGGAATACCAAATCCCCTCATACAAAATTCCTTCCTCTTTCCATCTGTGTATACCCAATTTAAAGTTGCGGAATAACCAAAAATCGTTGCAGAATCATTCCACCCTTATCAATATGGTATTCAATCCATCCCTCAGCTTCAGATTTTCTTCAAGTTGCATCTTATTGGTCATGTATTAAGCAATCCAAATCCGGTACATATCCTGCCTCTTTCATATGCCAAATCAAAAAATCCAAAACTCCACACACCCACTTTATGTGAGAACCCATCTTATCTCCAACAACAAAACTATAAACCTGGTCTCTCACCTCAATCCAACTCCTCCCTGCCTCTTTCTTACTCCCCATCCCTCTCATCAACTTCCTCATATTTGCATACTCCCCCCACTTACCTTCAGCTGCATATATATTTGACAGCATCACGTAAGTCCCGACCATATTTGGCCTCAAATCTAAAATCCTACGAGCCACAAATTTGCCCAAATTCAGAAGCTTATGTGCTTTACAAGCTCCAAGAAGTGCCCCCCATACAGACTCATCAGGTTTAAATGGCATACTCTCTATTAGCTCATATGCCTCCTCAACTCTCCCTGCACGCCCTAGCAGATCCACTACACAGCCATAAATCTCCTGATTTGGAGTAATATTATAATCACCCACCATTGATTTGAAATACCTCAAACCTTCATCTACAAGTCCAGCATGGCTGCAAGCACTCAGAACTGCCATATACACAATCTTATCAGGTCTAATACCAGACCTGATCATCTCATCAAACAATTCAACAGCCTCTTTTCCATATCCATGAGCCCCATATCCAATCATCATAGTAGTCCAAGAGACCAAATCTCTGCAATTCATTTCACTAAAAACTTTGTGTGAATCACTTATGCTCCCACACTTGGCATACATGTTGATAAGTGCATTAGCCAATGCCAAGTTCCCGTCAAGGCCTCTGCGAACAATTCCTCCATGAAACTGTTGTCCGCAATTCAATACTGCTAAATTTGCACAGGCAGCTGTAACACTGGTAAATGTGAAGCAATTTGGACTAAAACCTTCTGACTCCATTTGTGAAAAGATATGTAAAGACTCTGTAGAGTCCAATCTTTCATAACCAGTTATCAAGGTATTCCATGTAATTAAATCTCTCTCATTCATCTCATGGAAATACTGATTTGCCTCTGATAAACCACCACACCTGCAATACATGTCTAGTATAGAATTCATTACAGGAAGATTGGTATTGAACCCATGTGTAATCACTGCTGAATGTATTAGCTTGCCCAAAGCGTATGAGCCAATTGAGGTGCAAGCTCTAACAGCAATTGAAAAGCTAAATGGGTTGAGTTCTGCTTCCTCCTGTTTGTCAAATAAATTCAAGAACTTAATGTATACTGTGAGATATATAAAGCTGAATTCTTTTTAAAAATTGAAACCTTTTCAACTGTAGATACACAATAACAAGTGAGCTTTGGAACCCAAGTGTTTTCAACGAATTTGAGGTTGTTTCAACTACTTACCAGCAACATTTGCCTGAAAACTCGAAGCCCACCATAGCCATCACCTCTATGAGTGTAACCAGTGATCAAAGTAGTCCATGAAACAGCATTTTTTGCATCTATCTCCTGAAAGACCATGCATGCCTCGTCCATGCTAACACAACACGTAGCATACATATCCATGAGTGCATTATTAACATACATAGACTCCTTCGTGCCATGCTTGATGGCCAAGCCATGGACCAATGCCCCATTTGAAAGAGCCTTCATGCTCTTACAACCCTTCAAAGCACTGGACAAAGTAAAAGCATTTGGCTCCACTCCATTCCTTACCATCTCACAGAACATAGCCCATGCATGGCTGTAGTGGTTGCAAGACGTGTACCCAGCAATCATGGCAGACCATGCAACCACATCTCTCTCAGGCATTTCATCGAACAGTATCCGGGCCTCTTTATCAAACCCCTTTCAGAGTATGATTTGATGAGGTTTGTGGCTAACACGGAAGGACCCTTTGGTAAGAAAGGTGCGTTCGATTCGATTAGGTGGTGGAGTTGTGGGCCCATTGAAGGGAGTTTCGGACAATGGGTGGGATTGCATGGAAATCAACTGTAGAAAGTAGTCTTTTAGTGCTCATAATTCCATGCCAAGTGAGGACCCAAAAATATGGCTGTAACTGAAGTTTTTATAGTTTGGTCTTGTTGGTTAGTGAGTTTGGTTCGTAAGATATTGGGTTTGACAAGTCTGTTTCAGTTTATGGTATGTTCCTGTCTGGAATGTGGTTGTAAGGGGGTATATTATTAAAGTATAGGCTCCATAGGGTTACCAAATCATTAGTGGACCCTTAAGTTTGTGTTTTTCGGCCTTTGGGGTCAATAATATTCTATTCTTTGAAATAACTTTGTTTGAGAGGTTGATATAATGGTTTATAAGGCATCATAATATACATGAGATTTTGAATTTGAAGTTTCGCGTTAGCATTTTAGGGCTTCACTCATGAGATTTTTTTTTGTAACAACTTGATGCATGTATGATAGATAGAGGGTTACATACACCACAACTCGTTTGTCAAAAAAAGAAAATGCATCTAACTATTTTCTTCTTTTTTTTTTTGAGATTTTTTTTTCCTCTCATCCTTATTAGCCGGTTGAATAACCCACTTTTGTTGAATTATAGTATATATTTTGTGGGATGTCATGCACAGGACATCCACACTCATTTTGCTACTCATGCTAAATGAGTAGTGCCCCAATATAGCCTGATGGCCCAAAATTGTATGAACCTTTTTGCAACTTTGAATCTTTGATGGTTGACAATTCATTTAATTGATCCAAAACATAAACAACCCTCCCTAACCCCATTACAGACTCACCTCCCACGATGATGCATGGGTTGGTTTATGGGTGGTACTTTTCTATACAACATAAACATCTGTGGCTCGAGGGGTAGTGGCTCGAGGAGTAACATTGATGTAACAATCAGGAACATGATTTCATGCTAGAATCCAGCACAAGGTTTGTACCAAAGTAGAATGCCAAACATGGGAAAGAAACAATATCCAATTGCATTCTTGACCAGCTTGGAGGTTAAGCATTGCCGGGATTACAATCTTTAATATAACTTGTTGAAGTGTCAAGCCGTGAATGACTCTATTTCTAATATAGGTCATATTAACATATGCTTTTAGGATAATTATTAATAAACAATTTAAAAAAAAAAATTTATACCATTTTTATGAGAAATTGAAAAAGTTGTCAAAACTTTAAATTTTTTTTCTTTTTCCATAAATATTTTCTTATAATAATTCACTAACAAATGTTCTTAAGGCATTTGTTAACTTTTCCCTTCTAATATAACATTATTATTATATAACAATCACAACTTGCTACCTTATTAGTCGTAAACATTTTGTCACTAATATTATTGACGTATACATTGGCTTTGAACAGCCAGAGTAGACTTCAGATAGAACTCTTAGAGACAACTCTAGACTCCAGATAGAATCTTAAAAGACAACTCTAGACTCCAGACAGGACTCTTAAAAGACAACTCTATTTGATGCGTAATGCAAAATCACAGAACTAATTTCAGTTGAGCAAGACTCAATCACATGTACCTAGACTTAAAAAAAAAAAAAAAAAAAAAAAAAAAAAAAAAAAAAAAAAAAAAAAAAACCTTGCAGCCATCTAACCTTAAAGAGGCTTCTGCGTTTTAATTCATGTTGCAGGTTGAATGATTAGGAATACACAGTACTAGAGAAACCCTTTTCATGCAGAAAGAAATTGAGAACAGTCACTGACTCACTGGTCAGTTGCCAATACAAGAATTTTCTTGAAAGCATTTACATCATTAGCTTTTTGCTTTGGATCATAAAGTCAAACTATGCTTCCAATTAATTGGTAAAGTCTAAACAAATCGTTGAGAATCCCTAATGATAGGTTACCAAGTTGAAATGACTACTAAAATTTGCAACTTGTTTATCAAAAAATCATCAGCTGACTTCCACTGCTACAAGAAGCAGAGTCGTTCAGATGTAATGCAATCTCTCCTGGTACACATGGGATGCCTCCTTGATTTCTCAAGCAATCACAAATAAAGCAACTTCATCAGAGCCTGACATGAATTAATATTTAGCCAACCATCAGTATAAATTCAATACCATATATATATAGTGCAAGGTTAAAAATATAAAATTAGAAGGAAAAAGAACCATAAAGGTTAAAAAAGTGACACAATCACTTCCTTCCCATTGCATTCGCACACACATGGAGTAGTCGATTCTTATGATAGGTGGGGCAGCTTATCAGAGAATCACAACAAGCTGGCCAAGGCTTTAGCAAATTTCACTGAGGTTTACCTCTTTTCTATTCTTTTAATTCACTTTATTTTGACCAGCTTCCAAATTTTCCAAATAGGTGGATTGTGGCAGAGTTAAAAAATAATTAATTAAATTCAAGTTTCAAAGAGAAAATCTTGGAAAATAACCGAACTTTGCACTGTCAATTATTTAGCTCCCTCCCCAAAACCTGAATTTGACCAAATGGTTGTGAACTTACCTTAAATTACTAGTAACATTGAGCAAGCCATGCCAAGTTTGCAAAACGGACAACTCCATTTAACACCAAAGTACAAAATGAGATCAACAAAGGTTCTCAAGTTTCAAGTATAGAGAAGTCATACCTGGGAAGCCATAATCCATTTTCCATCAATCCAGTCCTGATGTGGCCTTAAGTCAGAATGCTTAAACTCTATTTCCTCATCTGTGTCCCTAAAGTAAACTAAGTATTTTGAGCCACCAAGAACCTTAGAAATCACACCCACCCACCACCCATCATTGTACAAAGCATCGACTTCTTCAAAAAGACTGAAACGATCAACAACAAGAGTTTCTGGTGGACATGGCCTAATATGCAGGGTATCAAACTCTTCTCTCAGAAAGCCTGAATCATCATCAGTCCTCAGGCTCTGGTACTGAACAAGGAACTTGTCCTTTCCCACTGCTTTAACAATAGTTGCAGCAAACCAAGCACCCTCAAAACCATCATCATCACTGCTAACCTCAACTAGTGTCCCCTTGCTGAACATTTTTTGTGCTGTTGCGTCACTAGCCTTCACCTCCTTTGTGATTGACATGTTCTGCAATTCAATTTTTTTAAAAGCTGACAATGTGAACTACATTAAAAACCTGAGCCAAAGATGAACTCTACAGGGAATGTATAAAACAAAATAGAAAATGCTAATCTAAGATGCATGGGTATGGGTACAATATGGGTATGGGTACAGGGACACAACATTTCTTGAAAAACCTAGGGTACGATATGTTAGGGATACATGTATTGATTACTTATTAAATATAAGTTATTTATACTTTCAACATATTATTAAGTATTTATTTTTCGTATATTGTTAAACATATATCAATTTAAGAGCAATAACGCATAATAAAGTGAATCCATTGCCATTAATGGATGTTTAGAATACAAACCAAGATCCAAAAAAAAAGAAAATAAACGATAACTAGATAAGTGTTCAACATTGAAACTAATATATAAACAATATAAATGAAAATTTTTACAAGTTTTGGCTATCTTTCACTATCAGGGTTGAGTTACAATGGTATTCGAGCTCTATCACGGTGTATTCTGGACTTATTGGTACCTTTTTTTCAAAAAAAGAAAAGAAAAAAGACTAGGTATGTATCTTAGAGGTATCTAGTATGATACCGGTACGATACATATCGGATATGTGAATATGAGCAAAAATGGAATTTCTGTGCATCCTAGATGCTATTAATGAATATTGTTAAATCAGATATTATTAATTTAAGAGCTTCAGGCATTCAACCTTTGACAACAATAACAACAACAAAGCCTTAATTCCAAAAATTTGGGGTTGGTATGGATCCTAGATCTCAACAGACTAGTCAAAGTTTGCCACATGTACTCTTTTCCGACGTTTTATTTTATTTGAAGTCATACTCTCCCTTGTTTCCTTAATAGACATGACTTTTTTATTTTTATATATTACGCATATAAGAACTACATTTATTGGGAAAAACCATCATAGTCAACTCCCGAATCTAATACCTGCAATGAGTTTATTGTTCTCAAGCACTAAAGTATTTCTAAACAATCAAGAAGTTTCTCCTCTAAAACATTCTTTTGACCAATGTAAACAAGCTGAGGTTTAGAAACTCTACCATTCTTTTGGAAAAGAGAAGAACCCTTAAGAGTGACTCAGTGATAAGTACATTACCAAATGAAAAGATTGATTTTTGTGATCTTAGAATCATTAGGCAAAGAGTGTCGAGTTTACTCATAGCAGAAACCAACTAAATCTTCCCAGAACCATTTAAAACCAAACCAAACAAAATCACCACCACCATTTAAAATAATAAAAAAAAACCATTATTTCCACAAAAATTAAAATTAAAAATCCCAGAACCATTTCCATCAAAACTAAACAAATACACAAAACTCCAAACTGAACCCATCATCGAAAACTTATCAAAAAACACAAACCAAAATCTTAAACCCCAACTGAACCTTCCCACAACCATTTCCAGCCAAACAAAACAAAACCACAACCACTATCCAAAAGAAAAACCAATTTAACCCAAAAAAACAAATAACAAAAAGAAGAAGAAAAGAAAAGAAAGTCCCACCTCTTTTTCTTCCTCCTCAAATGGCGGAACCCCTCATGAACTCATTCCCTATGCAGCCGCAGGTCCTCCTTCGCAAACCCACTCTTCTCCTTAGAGTCTCTGAACAAAACCCCAAACCTCCTCCCACTTCCCAGATCACTATTTGGGAGGGGGAGAGAGAGAGAGACAGAGATAAAGGGACAGAGAGAGTGAGAGAGGTACTTTATGATTGAAGAGAAGTGGATGGTGACTAGATTTAAATTTTTAATGACATTATAAATTTGAATTTGGGTTGGGCCTCTAGACTCCCCACGTATAACCTAAAAAGCCTAAAATATTAGGTGATTTATTTATTTATCTATATATATATATATATATATATAAAACCGAAGCTTTTGAAACTCCCACAATTTTTCACGTCAGCATAATATTTAAATAATATTTAAATTAAATTAAAATTTCCACCTCATCACTGTTTTCTTTTTCCAATGCAAATTAGACTTCTAGGCAAATAAGGACACTCTCCCACCGCCTCTACTCTCTCCTATTTAAGAATTGCTTGCGTAGAAAACCTAAGTCCCAAAAACTATTCGCGGAGAAGATGATGTTTGAGGACCCTCACCACAAAGTGAATATTGAAACTGACATATTTTTATAAAGGTTGGTCAATATCTTATATTTATATGTATAGCCGTTGGTCACCACTATTTTTTTATTATTTTTATTTTAAATTCTTTTTATTTTAGATTTTAAGATTAGATCTGCTATTATCTTCTTTTGCCGCAACACAATTTTCTCCTTAAAAATTATTTTTTTTCAAGATTTTTTTTGAGGGCGGCTCATGCTTCACAATTCACATATTCCACTTATGTACTGGACTCCTCTCCTTCTTCGGTCAATGCATCAAGGTTAGGGTTATTTAATTTGTTCAATAAAAATTATAGATTTGTTGGTTTTTCTTATAAGTTTGTCAATTGTTGTTTTGTTTATTTAATTGCTGGGCCTGAATCTTTTAATTAAATCTTCAAATTTTTTTAACCTTTTAAAAGTTTTAATATTTTGAATTTTAACATTTAAAAGGTAACTCATATTTCTCTAATATTTCTATGTTGTGTAGACATATTTCTCTAATAAATTCTTGGCTCAAAATCTTCTAATTTTTTGGTTTACATATGAATTTTTAAGTTCATATTTTGCAATACATTTAATTGTCTGGCCAATTTCAATAGTAGAAAAGCTATAATCATGGATTCCCTTCTTTCTATTGTATTTCTCTATTGTGTAATTATATATATATATATATATATTGTTTTATTTCAATACTTTTGAAGCTTTGAATCTTCTGATTTTAAAAAAAAAAAAAAAGAATTTTGGCCTTTTGGAAGTTTTAACATCATAACTTTTGGGTTTTATTTTTTCTATTATAAGAAATTATCTAGAAGATTTCAATGAATATCCATGGATTATTCTTTTTTAGGGTAACCCATCTTTATCTTATATTTCTATTCCTAACTTTTTTTTCCTATATTTTTTCTTTAATTGTCCATGTTTACGTCTCTTTTGTTTTTCTTATTTTTACTTTCATAGCGTATGTACATGTTGTGTATGTTCTTTGATTCTTTCTTTAATGATTTTTGTGTGAGTATGTGTCATCGTATCTGGGTACTTAGGCAAAATCTATAAAGACTAAAGATGCTTCTTTTTTTTTTCTTTTTTCTTTTTTTTTTTTAATGAATCCTGCGTTTTTCATGACTTTAGTGAGTCATATTCTTAATGATCGAAATGGTTTTGTTTGACGTGGATTTTGTTCATATTGGTTTCAAAGTTTATTTCTTGGCTTATATTACAAATTGTAATATATTTATTCATCAAACTGTTTAGTTGAGTTTGTTTTCGAAATTGTTTTCAATGTTGGACATTTTCTTGAAGCATGTTGGTATCATATATTAAAATACTATTAAGTTGATAATAATAATATAGTTTAATAAATGTCTGAAACGTATAGCTGTTAACAAATGTTTTAGCTATATGATTTTATTTTACAAATTCAATTTTGGTGTTGTAGTAAAATAAACAAAGATTAAATTATATATTGTACTCAATACATTTCCCGTGCATCGCACGGGTTAGCGACTAGTTATTATTAAAATTAAAGCTAAGATTTTTTACCGTCCATAATTTGATACAAGTGACAAAGAACATTTACATCAGCCCGAAATTTTAGTTAAAATGCATCAGATTCTCTATTTTTTCTCTATTTTTATTTAAATATACTAATTTATTTATTATTAGGTTTTTGCACAAAAAATTTCTCTATCTTTTACTCTGTTTCGGTTTACTAACAACATCATTTGGAGAGGCATAACCTCCTCAGATACGTTCTTTTATTCTAAAAAAATCAAGTTTTTTAGGATCTTTTCCATCCAAAGGTGTGTCAGTAAGTATGTAAGTTCTTGCATCTTAGAAGAATTGGTTTGACATTTGGCAATAAAGATGAAATCATTTAGGTTATGGTCTTTGCCTTTGGGGGTTTCTAAGATTTTATTAAGGGTTTGAGAGATTGAAGTGAAGTTCGAAAGGGGTTGTTAGAAGAAAATAATTGAGTGAATGAGATGGAATAAGACTCTCCCTTCCATGATTAAAATTTACTTTAACCAATAAAAATACGATTAAGATTTACTATTGCTTACAAAACTTTTAGGTACCTAAAGCCCAGCTTGCAATGGGATTAGTGATGGTAAAAAAAAATACTTAGTTCCACCTAAAAAAGAGGTGAGGGGAAGGGGACTTGTTTTGGTCACTCTATTCAACCACGAATGTATATATACATATTTTGTTTAATATATATCTAAATTATGAACGTAAGTAATTTGAATCTTTAGGATGTGTTTAGATATCATTTATTTTGTTGAAACTAAAAAATTATTACTGAAAGTACTGTAAATAAAGGTAAAAGTTAGTTGAAATAGTACAGTAGAGCCCGTGAATAGTATCAAAAAGTGCAGTAGGACCCATAAATAGTAGCAAAAATAAACTGAATAGTGAAATAATTTTAATTTTTCATTCTTATCCAGACACACACTTAATATGTATATCTTAATCGTAATTTGTCTTTTTATACATGTGTTATTACCAACACTAATAGACTTGTCTCTTGTTTTCTTTTAAGACTCTCTAGCCACACTTATCTTTTTGTTTCAGTGTTTTGACTCAATTTAAATTGTGTGGGCCAATTTTGCCCTGGGCTCCAATAGCGTAAAAGGAAAGGCCCGGCCCAATGTCTTGTGTGAAGGGATACGAACATCCGAAGACGACCAGCCGAGGAACGAATAAAATTTCCATCCGAGAAGAGGTGCAGCAGGCCACCAGGATTGGGAACCGTATCCGAGGACTATGGTCACCTCGGCACTTAGGTCCGAGGTGTCTGGTGAACTTGCTAATCATTCAGAACAACGCCTAGGACAAATCCTATAAAGGAATAAAGGGGTAAATATCAAACAAAAAGCAATAGTAGGGCACGACAAACATCTGGAGGGGGGCTGTCACCTCCGCATTAAATGCCTCCTATCTAACCTTCTGGCCGCATTAATGTGGGGGGTAAGGCCTGAACAGTGTGGGAGCAGCTTTCCAGCTAACAATGGGAGATACAAGAGGGGGTGATGGAGTCAGCTGAAAAGGGGGGACGAATGTCAAGCCCACACGTGGACGAGGAAAAAAGGGGAAAAGCTACGGTATATAAAGGGAAAAAGGAAAAGAAAGAGGGGATCGGAGGCTGGGAAAAGGAAAAGATACGGCAAGACTCTTTTTTGGTATCTGGAACCTCCCTACACTAAAACCCAGTATTTTGGCCTAGGATCAGACTAGCTTTTGTTCCTGCTCTCTACAAATTCATTGTTCGGGCTACGTGGGCTTGGATCCATCACTGCTTTTGGGCGCTTAGCTCGTTTTTGGCCCTTACAATTGGCGCCGGCTGTGGGGAACTGCTTGATCTGACCGGAAAGAGATCTTGGGTTTAGTGCGGAAGATGGAGGAATCGGGTTCACACCAACCTACGGTAGGGCCGCATCAGGGCAATGACAGTCCACATCAGGCGGCATCAGGAGGTTTACAACGCAACTATTCAGGAGCTCTTCCTCGGCAGAGGGGAGGTGGTGAGCTAAGTGGACAGACAGTGCACAGCAATAGGAGCCAATCGCGAGAGAGAGGTTACGCGTCCCATGCAGAGAGTAACAGGGACATGCAACAGGAGATTGATGAGTTGAAAAGAAAGTTACGCCGCGCGAAGCGCAAAATAGCGTCATTTGAGTCGGAATCCTCTTCCGAGGATACAGAAGATGATACATATAGGCAAAGATCCAGGACCCCACCCAGCGAAACCTTCTCCGGTGGTCAGGAGCACAGTAACTATGGGAAGAAAGGCAAAGGTACCTCGCATAAGGGCTTGGGAAACGAAGCTATGAACAAGGCCTTAAGTCAAGTAGCTAAATCGCCCTTCACGAAGCGGATTGAGAATGCTAGCCTTCCTCGGCGATTTAACCAACCAACTTTCTCCCTTTATAATGGCCGGACGGATCCAGTAGAGCATGTAAGTCACTTCACTCAGAAGATGGCTGTCCACTCAAGGGACGAGGCATTGATGTGTAAGGTCTTTCCGTCCAGCTTGGGTCCAATGGCAATGAGATGGTTTAATGGCCTTAGGGCAAATTCTATTGATTCTTTTAAGAAGCTTACCCAGTCCTTTGGTGCCCGCTTCATCACGTGTAGCAGGGTACCTTTACCTTTAGGATCCTTGCTATCAATGTCCATGCGTGATGGGGAGACGTTGAAAGCCTACTCGGATAGGTATTGGGAGATGTTTAACGAGATAGATGGGGATTATGACGACGTGGCTATTAGTACATTCAAGACAGGGCTGCCGGCGGAGCACGACTTGAGAAAGTCCCTCACTGGCAAGCCTGTCACCAGCGTGCGCATGCTGATGGATAGAATTGATAAGTACAGGAGAATAGAGGAAGATCAATCCCAGGGCAAAGGGAAAGCGAAGGCGATCCCCCAGGAGAGGAGGGATCCCAGGTCGGATCGGCAGCCAAACAATCGTCCTCGGAGAGATTTTTTAGGGCAGCCTACGTCTGCCAATACCCAAGCGGTCAATGTGGTGTTTCGAGAGCCAGTGCAGAAAGTACTGGAGAAGGTCAGGGATGAACCGTTTTTTAAGTGGCCGAATAAGATGGCGGGAGACCCAAACAGTCGTAACCAAAACCTTTATTGTCAATACCATCAAGATCATGGTCACACTACCGAGGACTGTCGGAACTTATGGGACCACTTGGAACAACTGGTCCGAGAAGGGAAGTTGAAGCATTTGCTGCACCACTCCAGTGGCCGGGGAGGCCAGACAGGCACAACACTTCAGGGAAACCTTGCACCAAAGCCCCCCCTGGGGACCATCAATGTTATATTCGCGGCCCCAGGAAGGACCGGATCCTGCCCAACCAGGATAATGTCAGTATCGCAATTCGCCGACGATGAGCCTGACTCAAAGCCGAAGAGAGCCAAGGCGAACGTCCCCTTAGTGCTGAGTTTCTCAGAGGCGGACAAACAAGGAACCATACAGCCGCATGACGATGCTCTGGTGGTTACTCTCAGAATTGGCGGATATGATGTGCGGAGAGTCATGGTCGACCAAGGAAGTGCAGCGGAGATTATGTACCCTGACCTCTTCAAGGGTCTGGGTTTGAAACCTGAAGATTTGTCTGCCTACAGCTCGCCTTTGGTGAGTTTTGAAGGTAAGACGGTGATCCCTAGAGGACAAATTAGATTGCCTGTGCAAACTGGACTCGACGTGGTTGAGGTAGACTTCATCGTGGTGGATGCTTTCTCTCCGTACACGGCAATTATGGGAAGACCATGGCTGCATTCCTTGGGCGCTGTTTCCTCCACCCTTCATCAAAAGGTTAAATACCCCTCTGGAGGTCAAGTGTTGGAAATAGTAGGAAGCCAGTCTATGGCTAGGCAATGCCTAATAGCGGCGATTCAGCACAAATCACAGCCCGGCGCCTCGGCCGGTGAAGAGAATGTCTTATAGCAGTTAGGGGCCTCGTCGTCGCTGTGCGCGAGGTCAGACGACGAGGAGAGTTGCGAAGGTTTGGAAAGGGTGGCGATGGGGGACGACCAGGAAAGGTACTTCCAGGTTGGGGCTCGGTTGCCTATGCAGGAGAGGGAGGAGTTGATCGAGCTTCTAAGAAGAAACGCAGACGTTTTTGCGTGGGACGCCTACGAAGCCCCTGGTCTAAATCCAGAATTTATTTGTCATCGCTTGAACGTAGATCCTGCGGTGACCCCGAAAAAGCAACCCCCTCGGCGACCCTCGAATGAGCATGCGGAGGCAATAAAATCCGAGGTGATTAAGCTCAAGCAAGCAGGGGCTATTAAAGAGATTTTCTACCCCCAGTGGTTGGCTAATACCGTGGTGGTGAAGAAGAAGACGGGAAAGTGGCGCGTCAGCGTAGACTTCACGGACCTTAACAAGGCCTGCCCCAAGGATCCTTTCCCCATGCCGAGGATAGATCAGTTGGTAGATGCGACAGCCGGCCATCCCCGGATGAGTTTCCTGGACGCCTTCCAAGGTTATCATCAGATACCGTTGGCAGTGGAAGACCAGGAGAAAACGGCTTTCGTCACACCGGTGGGGAACTATCACTACAAAGTAATGCCGTTCGGCCTTAAAAATGCGGGCTCGACTTACCAACGAATGATGACGAAAATGTTTGAGTCACGGTTGGGAAAAACCATGGAGGTCTACATTGATGATATGGTGGTGAAGAGTAAGTTAGCATCTGAACACTTATCAGATCTCACAGATGTTTTTGAAGCTCTGAGGTGGCATAAGTTGCGTTTGAATGCCTCAAAATGCTCCTTTGGAGTGGGGTCAGGGAAGTTCCTGGGATACATGCTGACTCATAGGGGAATTGAAGTCAACCCAGATCAAATTAAGGCAATCAACTGCTTGCGGCCACCTCGGAATCCAAAAGAGGTCCAGAAGCTTACAGGGATGATGGCAGCTTTAAACCGGTTCATATCCAGATCGGCAGAGAGGTGCAGACCCTTCTTCCTTTTGTTACACAAATGGAAAGAGTTTCATTGGTCCGAGGAGTGTGCCAGGGCCTTTCAAGAGCTTAAACATTACCTATCCCATCCACCTATAATGTCCAGCCCAGTAGTGGACGAAGTCCTTTTCTCCTACCTTGCTGTCGCCTCACATGCGATAAGCCTTGTGCTCATACGGGTGGACGGCGGCGTACAACGACCAGTCTACTACGTAAGCAAGTCTCTTAATGAAGCCGAGGTGCGCTATTTACCACTAGAGAAGGCGATACTGGCCGTGGTGCACGCCACGAGAAAACTCCCCCATTACTTCCAGGCGCATACCGTGGTCGTCCTAACTCAGCTCCCCCTTAAGTCGGTACTCAGGAGTGCCGATTATACAGGGAGGGTAGCCAAATGGGGTACGATTCTAGGCGCTTTTGATATAAAGTACATGCCCCGTACCTCAATCAAGGGACAGGTTCTAGCCGATTTGGTGGCCGAGTTTGCCGAGGTTCCGGAGGAGGCGAAAAGGCCAGACGAAACGGGGGAGGAAAAACTGGTAGGCATGGCGTCTACCCAAGGCCCACGTTATTGGGAATTATACGTTGACGGAGCAGCCAACCAGCGGGGCTCAGGAGTGGGGATAGTACTGATGTCCCCCGAAAAGATCACCATAGAAAAATCCTTTAGACTGAACTTCTCCGCTACGAACAACGAGGCCGAGTACGAAGCTTTACTGCAGGGGATGCAAATGGTGCGAAAACTGGGAGGAAAGGCAGTAAGAGCTTTCTCAGACTCGAGGTTGGTAGTGGGGCAGGTAAGAGGTGATTTGGAGGCGCGAGATTCTAGGATGCTGGAATATCTGCATCAGGTCAGGAACATGCGGGGGGAATTCGAGGCTTTTGACCTGTCCCACGTGTCCAGAAGTGGGAACACCCATGCAGACTCGCTAGCCACTCTCGCCACGTCCTCGGCTCAAGATCTGCCTCGCGTCATCCTGGTGGAAGACCTGTATGTGCGAGCCCCAGCACATCAAGATGCACCACGGATACATCAGGTGGCGCTGGGTCCCAGTTGGATGGATGCTATATCACTGTTCCTGGAAAGAGACGTACTACCTGAGGAAAAAGCTGAGGCTGACAAAATACGGAGGAGAGCTCCTCGGTTTTGGTTGTCCGAGGACAAAAAATTGTACAAGCGTTCATTCTCTGGTCCCTACTTATTATGTGTGCACCCAAAGGCATCAGAGATACTTCTGGAGGAATTGCATGAGGGGATTTGTGGAAGCCATACTGGGGGAAGATCACTATCTCACAGGGCTCTTACCCAAGGATACTGGTGGCCGAACATGCAGAAGGAGGCGCAGGAATATGTCAAAAAGTGTGATCAGTGCCAAAGATTTGCACCGAACATCCACCAGCCTGGAGGAACACTCAATCCGCTCTCCAGCCCATGGCCTTTTGCTCAGTGGGGTCTAGACATTGTGGGTCCATTCCCCAAGGCTGCGGGGAACAGAAGATACCTCCTCGTAGGCACAGATTATTTTACCAAATGGGTTGAGGCTGAGCCTTTAGCCAATATCAGAGATGTGGATGCGAAGAGATTCATCTGGAAGAATATAGTTACGCGGTTCGGCGTCCCCTATGCCCTTATCTCAGATAACGGTCTCCAATTTGACAGTAAAGCCTTCAGGAAATACTGCTCTGACTTGGGAATAAAAAACAGGTATTCCACACCAGCTTATCCGCAAGGAAATGGGCAGGCCGAGGCCGTTAATAAAGTCATCGTGAACGGATTAAAGAAGAGGTTGGATGACGCCAAGGGAAGATGGGTAGAGGAACTACCTCACGTACTGTGGACGTACAGGACAACACCTCGGAGGTCCACTGGGGAAACACCCTTCTCGATGACGTATGGGGCTGAAGCCGTGATACCACTGGAGTGCGGTTTTCCTACAATGAAGTCCGGTGGATTCACTCCGGATGGGAACGAAGAGTTGCTAAAAAGGAACCTGGACCTGATTGAGGAACGGCGAGAAAACGCTAGGGTACAGTTAGCCTACTATCAACATAGGCTAAAGCAAGGTTACGACCTTAACGTAAAGATGAGACCATTGGCCCCTGGGGACTTAGTTTTGAGGAAAGTGGTAGGAAACGCTAAAAACCCTTCTTGGGGGAAATTGGGTCCAAATTGGGAGGGCCCGTATCGCATTACGGCGGTGGCTGGAATAGGAGCATATTACCTAGAAGACTTAGACGAGAGATCTGTACTTCACCCTTGGAATGTAAATAACCTGAAAAGGTATTACTATTAGTAATAAAATTTATCTTGTTTTCTTCTCGCTTACTGATGAATCTATGACATCTTTTGAAATATTAAACAGAAACTAAGTCATGTCAGGTCCTCGGACCACATACTTAGTGGAAATTAATATACTACTTGAAATATTAAACAGAAACTAAGTCATGTCAGGTCCTCGGACCACATACTTAGTGGAAATTAATATACTACTTGAAATATTAAACAGAAACTAAGTCATGTCAGGTCCTCGGACCACATACTTAGTGGAAATTAATATACTACTTGAAATATTAAACAGAAACTAAGTCATGTCAGGTCCTCGGACCACATACTTAGTGGAAATTAATATACTACTTGAAATATTAAACAGAAACTAAGTCATGTCAGGTCCTCGGACCACATACTTAGTGGAAATTAATATACTACTTGAAATATTAAACAGAAACTAAGTCATGTCAGGTCCTCGGACCACATACTTAGTGGAAATTAATATACTACTTGAAATATTAAACAGAAACTAAGTCATGTCAGGTCCTCGGACCACATACTTAGTGGAAATTAATATACTACTTGAAATTAATATACCTTGGTGTCAGCTAAAGACCTAATGGAAATAAACATGGCAGAACATCTTTCAAAATAAGAAGCATCAAGTCATCCTGGCTTAATCCTCAGACCATGAGTCTGGACAATATGACTATCCGCGCGGTGTTAAGGAATATATATTCAATGATACACGTATTATGATGAAACCTTTAGAACATAATCTTGAATCTAAGTCATTTCTTTTTGGGTAAAATCTTGACCTGCTTTATAACCCACCAATGGCTTCGCGGATGTCAGATAAATGTGAATACAATTCAGGACGTTCACGTCCTACTCATTTTTTAGGTGCTACAACATTATCTGTAAATTGTGGAACTTATTAGGGAACGAAGTAAAAGGAAGATGCGTTTTTGAAAGATCAATGTTACGTTTTCGTAGTTCATTTTGTTCCTCATTAATATATGCTGGTTCCTTTATAATAAGTCATGCTGTGAAATTAAACAAAGGGCTGAGCCAAGTAAACATAATACAAGTAAGCAAATTAATAATGTCAACAAATATTACTCGAAATAAAGAAAAATCTCTCATACGCTATTAAAATCAGTCTTCAGGCACAGAGGATAAATTTACAAACTGTGGTCAATATTTAAAAAAAGAAAACAAGGAAAACAATGTAGGCTGACTAAATAACATGGGCGTATAAAACTAAGGCTTCAACTTGATCTGGAGCTTGGGTTTGGACGCTTGGTCGGCTGCTTCAGGGTTAATCTCTTTCTCCTTGTCCTCAAGAGGCTCCTGTGCAGGTAAAGTGACCAAAGCTAACTGCTTCTCAAAATCTTGAGAAGCTGTCCCAGGTTGAGGGGCTTTAGTCACTTCACCTGAAAGGGGCCCCTGTTGGACCTCTTTCTCTTTACCCTGGTCTGGCTGGGCTGCAGAGGGAAGGGGCTGGGCTGAAGCCTCGGCAGCTGGCTGGGGCGCGAGAGGGGTCGGCTCGGTTTGCTTGGGAAGTTGCAGGGCCAAGGGGAAGATTATGCTTTCTGGCCTCCTCAGCCCTGACGAGGCCTCAACCCCAGCCTGGTTGAGAGCCTCTTCCCAAGTTTGCTCACAGTAAGCACGGCAGACGGAAGGGACCTCAGCTCGGAGAGTGTCCTCAGTCTCTGCCACGCCAACATCGTACCCATGCTGCTCGGCCTCGTCTCGTTCTTTTTCGGCTTTCAGCTTATCCTCCTCGGCTTGCATTTTCGCTTTGTCAGCCAATTCTTTGAGCTTGTTGGCCTCATCCAATTGCTGCCTTAGAGTTGCAATTTGCTCCTTGGCCGTAACCAGCTGCCCCTTGACCTCAAGCAACACCTTCCTCTGACTCTCAGCCTGAGTCTCAGCCCCCTTCAAGGCGGACTCGGCACTTTTCTTTGCCTGCTCTTCAGTCTTTACCCGCTCCTTAAGATCAGCGTTGCTCTTCTCGGCAATGGACATGGTCTGCACTGCAGCCATCCTTCTCCTTCTTTCCTCCTCCAGCTGCTGAGCAACGGAGTGGTAAATTTCTTCCATCCTAAAGGTGCTCTGGACAGCCTGTTTACCAAAAAGAAAGGAAGATTTAGAATACCAACGAAATAAATGACACATAGCACTAATAAAGAATAATAACACTATTAGTGACAAAGTAATAGTACGTACCATCCCCAGGCACCTTTTGGCTTGGAGGAAGACCTCGCTCCTCCTCAACCCTCTTAGCTCCACCATGTCCTTGGGGAGCAAGAGGGTCTCTTCCAAAGCCGAGGCTACATGGCAGCCCACGCCCCCGTTGTAATCCCTGATCGATGCGTCGTCGGTCAGGGGCTCGCCCCCTAGCATGGGGGCTAGAAGCCACGCCCGCGGCTCGTTTTGTTGAATCTCCCCCATTTCAAGTCCTCGGCTGGGGGCAGGGCCAATTTTTAGTTGTTTCGTCGGCCTGGGGACGTCTTCATCGTGTGAAGATTGAGTCCTCCCGGCCTCTACAACCTCCTTGCCTTTAGGCTCCCTTCTCCTTTTAGGTTCGGGCTGCTCAGCCCTGGAAGGAGGAGCGGGCTGAGGGGCAGGCAAGGGAGATTTGGGAGGAGGGGGAGGAAGTCTCTGTTGGGTTGACCTTCCTGCTTCCCCCCTCCCCGGCTGGCTCTCCAGCAGCTCCTGCAGGCTCCGTTGGGGCTTCCTCTGGATGCCCATGTCCTCAGTGGCGGTGGGTGAGGGAGTGACCAGGTCAAAAACCTCGAAGTCTTCGTTAGCCGAGGATTGATCCGCTAAGCCTTCCCCCTCTCGATCAACCTCCTCTTCCTCTTTCACTTGGGGAACGTACGGGGAAGGCGAACTGGATCCTGCGAGGCTGGCAACGGGTAATGCCTCGGTGTGCTGGGTGTTCTCTGGAAGAGGAATGCCTTCGGGGACTAGGAAGCCCTCGTAAGCGACGCTGATCCGGCGGAGCCGAGGATCCTTTGCCTTTATCACGCACGAGGGATCTTGGAATGCACGGGAGATGGGGGTGTAGCCGAGGATTAGATGAGCCGCCCGCAATTGACCGTCCGAAGGGTTTACGTATATCTCGGCTCGGAGAACTTTGTCCAAGCTAGCTTTGTTAACAAGGCGCAGCGAGGGTGAAGTGGCGCGATGATCTGCAATATCAGAAGAGACAATAAAATATCACTTAAGTATCAGCCGAGGACTATGGGAATGCTAGGAAAAGGTGGGTCAAACGTGAAAAGTAAGTGCGTTAAATCCCCACCTGGCTCTCCCTCTTTAACTGGGCACGGCAAGCCATCGTGCCACTGTCCAGAGAAGATTAAAAAATCTTCTTTTAACCCTTTATTGGATTGGGGGAGACACTGGATCAACCTGACCTCCGCTCGTCTGGATTTCAGGTAATACCCCTGGTTTTTGAGGTGTTGTAGGTTGTAAACCCAGTTTATATCATGGTGGGTCAGGTTTAGATTCAGTCTTTCGTTTAGGACCTCTATACTCCCTAGTACCCTAAACATATTCGGCGCACATTGGGTGGGGGATAGCCTAAAAAACCTAAGATAATTCCTAGTGAGGGTGCCCATGGGAATGGTCATCCCTCCTTCTATGAAAGCGATCATAGGAATGACCACCTCATTCGATTTTCTCTCGTCGTACCACTCGCCCTGGGCCGCGTACCTAACGCCCACATGGGGAGGGATGTTATACTTAGCTCTAAAGTTTCTCATTCCCTCCTCGGAATCTACTAACTCCTTAAATCTACCCATTCTTTTTTGGGAGGCCCTGGGAAAGGGATTCTACAGTAAAAGGAATAGAAGTTAAGGAAAGTTCAGGAGGACTTACAGGTGCGAGAAATGGTCCTCGGACAGAATTTGTGTATTTGTAGACGCAGAAGGGAGCAAAAGAAAGAAGTAAAATCTCAGTCTCTAGAATAACGTAATCGCTCGAAAATGACAAAAAATCGATTTGAAAAGACTACTTATAATTGCGCAAAAAAGTAAATGCGGGAGTTCGCCCGCCCAAGTTCCCAAAAGGTCTAACCACCGTTGGATGGGCATCTCACCGTTGAACGTGGGAGACAGAGGGGTTGCCAAAATTAAATGAAGGCGCTCCCTGGACACTGAAGAGTCAGGAACGGATCGCGAGAGGAAAAACACGTGCAGCTATGATTTGACTCAATAGAGTCAGATCGTAAAGGAGATCCGAAGAGAGAATCAAAATCCTCCTTTTCTCCCGAGGAGACGAAAAGCAAGATTTTGAGGGGCTATTGTGTGGGCCAATTTTGCCCTGGGCTCCAATAGCGTAAAAGGAAAGGCCCGGCCCAATGTCTTGTGTGAAGGGATACGAACATCCGAAGACGACCAGCCGAGGAACGAATAAAATTTCCATCCGAGGAGAGGTGCAGCAGGCCACCAGGATTGGGAACCGTATCCGAGGACTATGGTCACCTCGGCACTTAGGTCCGAGGTGTCTGGTGAACTTGCTAATCATTCAGAACAACGCCTAGGACAAATCCTATAAAGGAATAAAGGGGTAAATATCAAACAAAAAGCAATAGTAGGGCACGACAAACATCTGGAGGGGGGCTGTCACCTCCGCATTAAATGCCTCCTATCTAACCTTCTGGCCGCATTAATGTGGGGGGTAAGGCCTGAACAGTGTGGGAGCAGCTTTCCAGCTAACAATGGGAGATACAAGAGGGGGTGATGGAGTCAGCTGAAAAGGGGGGACGAATGTCAAGCCCACACGTGGACGAGGAAAAAAGGGGAAAAGCTACGGTATATAAAGGGAAAAAGGAAAAGAAAGAGGGGATCGGAGGCTGGGAAAAGGAAAAGATACGGCAAGACTCTTTTTTGGTATCTGGAACCTCCCTACACTAAAACCCAGTATTTTGGCCTAGGATCAGACTAGCTTTTGTTCCTGCTCTCTACAAATTCATTGTTCGGGCTACGTGGGCTTGGATCCATCACTGCTTTTGGGCGCTTAGCTCGTTTTTGGCCCTTACATAAATTATTTATTTAATATTTTTATTGTTATAATTTAAAGAATTTTATGCAAAATTTATGCTAAAAAACAAAAACCTCAATCCCTTGAGTTTAACAAGATTGTCTCTTTTTTTTTTTTTTTGTTTTGTTTTTTGTTTTTTTGTTTTTAAATAATAATAAAAACAACAAAAAACTATCTCCTGCGTGCAATTTCCTAAAAAGGCAATGGAAAAAAGTGTAACTAACTGAAGTGATATCTTGTAATTTGTTTTTATGATGAAACTATAAGTAAGAAATTAAGGTTATTTTCTATTTCTATCCTTACACTGTAAAGATAAATAAATTTATTTATTTAACACAATAAAGCTTCGAAGCTTCTTCTCAAAAAATTTAAAAAAAAAAAATGAAAAAGAAAAGCTTCAAAGCTATTATTATCACAATCTCTACACCACTAATTGAGAAACAATTAACAATATCCTTCATACTCCAGTCTCTTATAAGTCCTTCATTTACGTTTTTCATTCTCCTTATAATTGTTTAGCCACAAAATAAAAATAAAAGTCCACAAATACAAACTCTTTACTCAAGTCATTTAACCCATAACTTGTCAATACCACTGCAAAAGTGTTTTATGCAACTTTATTACTGATAAAAGATACACTTTTATTAATGATATAAAGTAAGTACAAGACAAATACAAACAAGTGTAACTACAGCAGCATCTACAAAGAATATAAATCATCTAGTTAAAAAATATACAAATATGGACTGATTCTTTTGACTTGCAACAACAATGAGCTGCTGCGGGACATGGGCAAAGAAATCCTGTTTGCTTTCTTATAATCTTGCAACAGGATTTGAGCCATATCCAATATTTGCTGGAGTCGGATATTTTCAAAGTAATGTTTATTCATAAAGTTCCAAATGGTCCACATCAACATAGCTAGCCCACATTTCAGTATCTTCAATACTGCACTCCACGCAATCTCTACTAAACAGACCAAAGAGGTCAATATCTGTATCCACTGGCGGAGCCAGAGGGGGGCAACTGCCCCCCTGACTCCTCTTAAAATTTTTTAGTAATAGTAGTATAAATAGTTATATTTTGACATGGAGGAAAAAAAATTGAAAAAGAGGACTTTCAATTATTGAATGATGTTAGAGATACTACAGCCAGAGTGGGGGTGAGGGGGGCACCAAACCATTGCTTTTGTCTTGTCCTACTGCAACTTGTACATATTTCACTATTTTTTATTTTTTATTTTATATTGTTATTTACATCATTTTTACTATTTATGATATTTTGCACAACATTTTATTCTTGAATGATACTAGAGATACTACAAATTTTACTACTTATGTCTTACAAATTGGCATGTCACCAATTACAAAAAATAATTTCTAACATTTATTCATTATATTTTTTAAGTAACACTAATCACATTCTTACTCAATCAGTTTATAAATATTTTAGTAGCTATAAATTGGTTATTTTTGTTTATTTATTTTAATAATATGAAATATATTCATATTTGCTTACAATTGTTTATTTATTTTGTTATTATTGTTGGTTAATATTTTTTAGATTAATTTCACTTTTAATATCATCTATTAATTTTACCCCCTATAAATTAAAATTCTGCCTCCGCCACTCTGTATCAGTAGGCCATTCTTGTGTATTTTGCCTCTCACCAAAGCCCAAACATTTCTAGCTAAAGGGCATGACCACAATGCATGAAGCGTTGTTCCATCCTCCTATTATGCTACTATCTTCCTAGATCGCAAATTTTGAAGAGTAGCCAACGAATTAGAGCATTCCACACCACACACAATGTTTTACTTTTGGTGGAACATATAGCTTCCACAGTTTCCTCCATATTCTTCTATCCCTTCATGCCGAAGAGAGTTCGCCATGCGTAAAGGAATTAGTTATCTTGACAGTCAACTTATAAGCCGATTGTACATGTTTTTTCCTCTCTCAAAAATGAAAATGGAAGAACCGTTTGATAGCTAAGCCCAAGCTGATATCTTTTGCAGTTTGGTATGGGCAAAACTGGAGTAAGAGGAATGTTGTCAGTCTAAGGAAAGCTGCTTATGTTTAGCCTTGATGCTTTGCCTTTGTTAGGTGTGCTTTTATTTATTTTTTGGATGTTGTCCATTGGCTTATTAAAAAATGACATGAAAATTGAAAGCTCACTTAGTGTATAAAACACTAGTGAATGTTCAGACTCTCAATTACAAAATAACCAACACAAGCTTATATTCAAACAATATATGTGCGGAATGATAAATATAAGCTATACCCAAACATGCAAACTACTTTAAGCCATAATTTAATCACAACACAGTAGTAATTTAAAAGCAAAGAGTAAAGGGATAGAGAGAAGCAAATGCAAGATAACATCGGCATGTGTCATTGAAGAGGAAATCAAAGAACTTGGCAAAAAATTTCTCCGCCACCCTCCATGCAGTAAAATGATTCACTAAAAAATCAGTTGAGATACATGAATAGCAATATACCATCTAAGCCTAATCTATCCGATGCACCTAAACTCTCCAAGTTTCTTACTCCAATAGGGTTACGCCTAACCATGTCTTCTCTAGTTTACTGGAGCCCGCAATTAGTTCATTGCATCAACCAAAAATGAATTGGTTTTCTCTTGAACTGCTTCCCAAACACCAATAACCTTTTCAATGCTCTGAATGTGGTGAAGTAAAGATTTGGCTTAAGATCCTCTTAAGGGTATGACAATGGAGAGGGTGAGAGTAGAGGAATTTGGAGAATCAAATGTATAAGATTGTAGATGAATCAATCTTGTTGTTCTCTAGAATTTATCTCTCAAAATTCTCTTTGGAAGCTCTTAGCATTTTGTGGGTATAAGGGTATTTATAGTAGAGTATGAGAAGAAATGCGAAAAGTCATTTTTTTGCAAAACAGGATGCATTGGCGAGTAATTTGCGACTGGGATAAGTCACAAGTTCCAGTCGCCATAAAATAGAATGGCCAGACTGTACTTTTTGTCTTGTAGTGATCAAACTGTCCTGACCCTTCAACTTCCTGCATGCTTCACACGTGTGATGGATTTTGGCTAGTCACCACTTGGGAGTTAATCGTGAGGTTCAGTCGCGAAAAATCTTTTCATGCACACACTTGATCAATTCTTCACACTCTTTCACACACAACCTTTATATTATTCCTACCTAAATACAGGGTTTTTAAATGCTGAATTACAAACAAATTTGGCACGGAATAAAACCAACACATAATTGAATAAATTCAACCTTACTATCTCTCCCTTTGGCTATTCCGTGACAAAACCCTAAAATAGACTCTAGATTTAAAAATGTGAGTTGGGAACAATTGCCAAAACTCACTTACACCTAATTCTAGATCTGTGAAGCTTTAGAACCATATGGATAAGCTTTCTTGAAAACAATATCACAAAATGCACTCATTAAGTTTATTGTAAGTGGAAATCTTAGAATGCATATGGAGTAAGCACAATACGATTAAGCAAGTATGAATTTGATAATAAAGCATAACTTGACCATACAAGAACAATCACTATAAATAGTGACTACAATGAACATTCACACAGTGAATGAACATCGGGACATGCAAGCTAATAAACTCAATGCAAAGTATCATTTGCATGTCCAACACTTAACTGATGCAACAACACTAAACCAATTGCATCAAGGATACAAGATCCAAGTAAGGCACAAGAGTACTAAAGTAAATGCAAAACATTAACTAAAATTACTAAGCTACATAAGTAAAGGTACAAAATAAGCATAGTTTATATAGTTAAAAACATCCAAGTATCCATAACACACAATATCCAAGCATTAAAAAAATCAAAGTACTAAAACCATAGAGTACTAAAATAAAATTCTATGAAAAAAAAAATGTAAAACTATAAGTGTTATAAAAACTATAAAATGTTCTGAAATGTGCTCCCCCTCAAGATAGGCTCCCCCTCAAGAGCTACTCCATACTACTTCCCTTTTTTGACCAAAATGGCCAAAAGGCTACGGCTGCTGAGTGAAGCTATCAAACTTGGCTGACAACAAGTTGATCTGGTCTTGGATGGCTGCAAGGCTATTAGAGTGCTTAGTTTTAACATTACTTAGACCATCAATCCTTTCAAGAATGATCTAAAAAGCGTCTGAAGGCACTGATGAAGACGATGATGCTTCGCTCCTACCTCGACCACCACCTCTTCTTAGAGGAGGTTGTTGTCCTTCTGCTTCAATTTCTGTATCCATAAGAGGTGCTTGTTCAGGTTCTTTAGCTTGTTTATCACCCAAAAGATGAACTCTGCTCCTTAGGATTGTTTGAGAGTTGATGAAATGAGGTACACTCATTAGGCTTATGTCCCGTGGAGTCTCCACATCATTTTCATGAAGGATCCTCATAATCAAACTTGGGAGAACAAGTTTTGCCCTTAAGGATGTCTTTGTAGCTTTGGCAATGATGGAGTACAAGTGAGCACCAATGTCGATGAGATTTTCTCACGAAGCTCCATGAGGAAGATGGCTCTAGCATTGTTAATGGTGGTCAACTTCCTTATCGGATACAAGTTGAACATCATGATGTAGGCAAGGCATCTCAAATCTGGAGGAAATGAGGTTGTGTTGACGCATTTTCCTTCCTTATAGCCACCAAGTCGGAGTTGCACCGATTCTATAGAGATCATTCTGTCCTTAAACGGAACGAACCCTTCATGATCTAATTCTCAATGTCCAAGTATACCATCAATGACATCCATGTCAAGCATGAATGAACGACCTCTAACCCAGCATTTCTATGTGATCTTCCTTGAGTGATGCATTTGAGTAGAACTCTCTGATTAAAGGTTCACAAACTCTAGGGAGATCACCAAGGAGTTTTTCCTAGCCTCTTCCTTCAAAATAGCTAGGAATGAAGGAATCCTTGAGGTCAACTAGATTCACAAATCTCTCCTGAATGATCGAAGTTGTTTCGAAATAATGTGAATATCGCTCAAAGTGTTGAGGGGAGCGAAACAGGTTGGTGTCAAGGCGCTTTCTCTTGTCATCACACTGAGCAGTGGTTTTTCGTGGAGCCATCTACAAAACAAAACAACAAATACCACCAAAAAAAAAAAAAGCAAAATGGCTGGTAACAAACTTGATTAGTAACAAGTTAGTACCAAAGAAAATAAACTACGAATTAAACCCTAAAAACTAGAATTTAAAGAGTAATTCAAAAAATTTGACAAGTGAAGATGCTAAACATCAAATCATGATACAATCATCACATTAAACACCCAAAATGTTGAAGGTTGTGTGTGTGTGTACATCATATGCAAAAATGTGTAAATAGGGCATGAAAACATGCAAGCGGCAAAGTGTGAAAACACATAATCATTTGATGTTTCAAGACAAGGAAACATGATTATCCCTAAAAATTTTGTACTCAATGGAGTCCAAAAATACACATAAAAACATCTAAAAGACATTTTATCACCAACATGGTATGCACAACACAACACAAATCATAGCATAATGCATGAGCATATAGTATAAACATGTGAAACATGTATAACAAGCATCATACTATCAATCTCAACAAAACTCATAAATCAATCTTAACAAAAACATCAAAAACCCATATTCATCAACCATATATCAATATATCAACATAAACAACAAATCCAAGAAAACTAGGGCTATAAACTTGAAATATGGTGAAAATAAGTGAAAACTCATACCTTTTCTTGAAGTTTAAGTGAAGATTGAAGATGAAAATGAAGGGTTTGTGAGTGAATATGGCGGTTTTGAGAGAGGGAGAGGCGGAGAAGACAAAGAGGTTTGCACATGATGCGAGGAAAGCTGAAAAGCTTTTGAAAAATTGTCTGAGATTTAACCCTATTTGTGTAAATATGCGTTTTTCGTGACTCACATTACCCGCGATTGAGTCGCCAAAATCCCTTGAACAAGATTTTGAAAAATTTCTCTAAGTCTTTTTTACGACTGGGATTTCTACTTGCCAGTGAGTTGCGAACGCCTCTAGATGAACTCACGACTTGGACTTCCACTTATGAAGGAGTCACGAAAATGAGTCGCCAAAAAATGAAAAACCCAGATTTTTGAAAAATTTTCTAAGTGTTTTTCATGATTGGAAGTCTCACTTGCCATAGAGTTGCGAACAATTCTGTGTAACCTTGTGACTGGGTTTGGAAAACTCGTGACTCGCTAGTGAGTTGCCAAAAAGCAGAGTTGAAAATTTTTGGATTTTTGTGAAAATTTTTGAAACAAAACACTTTCCAAAAACAACTAAAATACTCAAAAATCTTTTTGGGTTTAATCAACATATGATTGAATATGTACAACACATTTAATCAAGTACAATCACACAAATGAATAAGACATTCATTGAACATAGACATGTGTGATGTGGATGGGTATCAAATGTGAGATAGTCCTTAATCTAATATGAAGTTTCAATGATCAGTTCAACCAAGTCATACACAATTAGCACTAAGTAGAGTGACCCACCTCAATTATAAAAATGAGCATATATGACCTCTCACATAAACTTGATTACGTAACTTTGAAACTTTTTATTTAGCTATTTACAATATAAACATTTGATCATTTTAGATCTTTACATCTCTTTTTGAGATCAATGCCTGAAATTTTTAATATTTCAATTTTATGAGTAAGTCTTTGGCTTTTGGGCACCATACATTTTAAGAACAAGTTACTTTCCATTTTTTCTAGTCAAATACTAGTATGTGCGATAGCTTTTGCAGCTTATTAACTCTTTTCGAGATTTGACATTGGATGAGCTCTTAAGTAAAAAAAATAAATGAGTGGGAAGAGATATAAACATAACTCTATACATGTCTTAAGATGAATAAAACTATTGACTAATCATTCATGACAAGTTTAAAGATCTACTTACAATAGTCACATAGATGTCAAGATGTTTCCCACAATAATGCCAATCAAACTTTTTGGATTTTATATTTTTTATGTGTTTTTTTTATTTTTGACACAAAGCAAGTAAAGAATGATAAAAAAACTAACAAACATTCACAGCTTTTAAACAACAAAAACAGTAAAAACATACTAGAATGTAAAAACAAGCAAAAAACCAACAATGTCACATCATATAGAAAGAATTAATGCATGAACATGTTATAATGCTTATGCATGAGTACCCTTCTTCACCCTCACGGCACGTGCGTTAGGGGTGATATCCTTTAAGGACTGGATGCTTGTGCCACGATTCTTAAACCTTAGGGTGAAATTGGCCAAACATGAGGTGATGGTGTCAATTATCTTCATCACGTCACTCACAACAGGTTCTACTTCTCGCCCTTTTGATTGCTTGGGTTTTCCATTGCCCTTTCCTTGTCTCCTTGGCTTTTAAGAACCCGCATTCTTCAATGCTTGAAGCTTGTGACAATTTGGCCTAGTGTGTCCTCGGATTCCACAATGATGGCAATAATGTTGAGTTTGAAGAAACTTTCCTTTTGCCTTGGGCTTAGCCACCATTGGATTTGGAGGCTTTGTCAAAACCTTTTGGAGTCACCACGTTTGGCTTCTCTTCAACTTTTACATTTATAACAAGAGGAGTTGGTACCAATGGTTCCTTGGCCTTGACAAATTTCATTTTCTTAGACACTTGAGAGCTTGAGCTACTTTCTCTGGTATACCCTAAGCCATTTCTATCCAAAGAGGGCTTTTGATAGGCAAGCACCTCATCAAGTTTCTTGGAAGCAACACGCTCCACTTTAGCATTAGCTTGAATAACCTCAAGCTCAAGAAACTTTATCCTAGAATAGGCATTCGTTAGCTCTTTATTTAACCTTTCAACTTCACACTTGGTCTCTTTATACCGCACGAGATTGCTTTTGTAATCATGTTCTGCTTTCTTCATCTTTCTAATGGCTGCCTTAGCCACTCTAGTATATTATCCACTCTTCTCAAGAAGTGCATTGTAGGATTCTTGCAATCTATTTGTTCCTTCATAGATGCATTTTTTTTTTCATCATTAGATTCATCTCCAACACCTATAGACTCCACTTCGGTATGTTCACCAAGCTCTTCCACTAGATTGCTTAAATCTTCCGAAGAGTCTACAGGTGCAATGGTCATAAAAGGGGAGTAGTTTCCTTCCCCATCATAGCTTTCTTTCGAACCAGATTTGGAGCTATCCGAGTCACTAAGGGTTGTAGTAAAGACTTTACCCTTTTCCTTCAAATAGGTGGGGCATTCTTTCTTCACATGACCATGCTCGTTACACTTATAGCAAGTGATTTCTTGAGAAGGAGAAGAGTCTTTGGAATCTTTCTTCTTGAAGTCCTTATCTTTCTTGAAATTAGAAAATTTTCCTTTCTCGAAGGACTACCCATCCTTTTTGAATTTCAAGAACTTGCGAAAGTTCTTTGCAAGGTATGCCACTTCTTTTTCAACCCCATTATCATCCAAGAAATCTTGAGCTTCAATTCTCTCATTGATCGTCTTAAGAGCAAGGGATTTGCTCTTCCTTTAAGATGGTAGAGACAGCTCATATGTTTGAAGAGAATCAATGAGTTATTAGATCTTTATCTCATCAAGATCCTTGCTCTCCTCAATAGCGGTCACCTTGGCACAGAAGCTCTTCAGCAATGATCGTAGGATCTTCCTAAAAACTTTGGAGTCCTCCATCTTCTCACCCAAGTTAAATTTTCCAATTATCACTTCATCATCTTTCCATAAAATGAGTCGAATGATTCATCTTTGCTCATCTTCAATTCTTCAAAGCGAGTGGTAAGCATTTGAAACTTGGTATCTTCACCTTCTTGGTGCCTTCATAGGTGGTCTCCAAAATTTGCCATGCCTTCTTAGCAATTGATACATGAGAAATCCTATGAAATTCATCCAGTGAGACACCACAAAATATAGCATTAAGAGCTTTATTATTAGCATTAGCTGCTGTGAGAGCTACCTTAACCCAAGTAGATTTGGCAACCTCTGGCCTTGTCCAACCATTTTCAACAGCATCCCACACACTTTCATCAATGGAGCACAAAAATGCATGCATACTCACTTTCCAAAGGCATAATTACTCCCATCAAAGAAGGGAGGTGCATTGAGGGATTGAGACCTATCCATCCTAGGGGTCAAGGATCACACTTAGGATATAGAAATCCGTCAAAGTGTACCTGCTTTGATACCAATTGAAAGCTCACTTAGTGTGTAAAATACTAGTGAATTTTTAGACCCCTAATTACAAAATAATCAACACAAGCTTATATTTAAACAAAATATGTGCAAAATGATAAATATAAGCTATACCTAAACATGCAAACTACTCTAAGCCATAATTTAATCACAACATAGCAGTAATTTAAAAGCAAAGAGTGAGGGATAGAAAGAAGCAAATGCAAGATAACATTGGCATGTGTTATCGAAGAGAACTGGACGAAAAACCTCTCCGCCGCCCTCCAATCAATAAAATAATCCACTAGAAAATCAATTGGGATACATGAATAGCAATAGTCCCTCCAAACCTAATTTACCTGATGCACCTAAGCCCTCCAAGCTTTTTGCTCCAATAGGGTTACGCCTAACCTTGTCTTCTATAGCTTACAAGATCTAATAATTAGCCCATTGCATCAACCAAAATGAATTGGTTCTCTCTTGAACTACTTCCCAAACACCAATAACCTTCTCATTGCTCTGAATGTGGTAAGGTAAGGATTTGGCTTAAGATCCTCTCAAGGGTATGACAATGGAGAGGGTGAGAGTAGAGAAATTTGGAGAATCAAATGTATAAGATTATAGATGAATTAATCTTGTTGTTCTCTAGGGTTTATCTCTCAAAATTCTCTCTGGAAGTTCTCAACATTTCTTGGGTATAAGGGTATTTGACGTAAGGTATGAGAAGGAATGTGAGAAGTCATTTTTCTGCAAAACAGGGTGCACTGGGGAGTAACTCGCGACTGGGATGAGTTGTGAGTTCCAATTGCGAAAAAACAGAATGGCCAGATTGTACTTTTTGTCCTGTAGTGATCTAGCTGTCCTAACCCTTCAACTTCCTGCATACTTCACACGTGTGATGGATTCTGGCGAGTCACCACTTGCGAGTTAGTCGTGAGGTCCAGTCATGAGAAGCCTTTTCATGCACACTCTTGATCAATTCTTCATACTCTCTCACACACAACCCTTATATTATTCCCACCTAAATATAGAGTTTTTAAATGCGAAATTACAAGCAAATTTGGCATATAATAAAGCCAACATATAGTTGAATAAATTCAACCTTACAAAAATATTTCTTTAACTCTTTTGATTGAATATGTTCAGAGACATAATTGTGGAGAAATTTGATATCCACAAAAAAATTTAAGTGGTAAATAACTTGTTGTTACTGGGGCAAGAAAACTATTTTCAGTGGTAGGTCTAGATTAAATCAATACCAACTTGTCATGTAGTTTTTTTGTAAAAATATTGTAAACGTAGTATTTCTTTTAATAAATAAAAAAAGTATAAATCTTTGAGGTGTAAAAATAGTTAAATTGAAGGAAAATCTACACTCTTTATGATGGGACCACATTTTATTTTGATCAAATGTCTGATTTTCTATCAAACCTTATGAGGATGGCCTAAATGAGCCTAGTTAATTAACTTCTCCTTTTTATTGTGGTAATTTGAAAACCATTTATAATATATGCGTGCTTGTCTATATATACATATATATAAACCAAAAACGCTTGACTTTTGGTTTACTATATAAAATTTTTCCATATAAAGTTTTTAGACATCACATTTTTACACAATTTTTTTTAATATATGATTAAAATTAATTTTTTTAAGATTTAAATATTTTTTTTACAGGATTCTATATTTAAATCCTTCATTAAAATCATAGCACATTATATTTTCTTTAATTTATAAATATATAGTTTTATATATAAACATAATTATAATAAATGCTTAATACTATAGCATATAATTCCATATAAAAACATAAGCATAATAATTCATATTAATAATTATCATAATTATCAAATTTTATATTTAGAAAAAAAAAAAAAAAATGAAGATGAGAAAAAAATCATATGAAGTGTAAATTTTGTGTGCATTGCATGAATTGTTGACTAGTTAAGAATATAGGTAATGTTACGCATACTACAATTTTTATCACCTAGAGTCTAGAAAGCTAGAACTTACAAACTAATTTGTTACTAATCATCAAAACACATTTAAAACATTCATTTATTAAGTGGTTAAATTGTGCCAATCATAACATATCGATTTGAAACCATGCATTATATAATAAAATTTGTAATATTTTCAGCATTTTTATAAGAATAAATCATAGTTTTCGCATGACCTTGCATTAAAATTATTTATTACGGCAAAATGGGACGCAGAAACCCACTTAAGGCTTGGGCATAACGATTAAGGAAAACATAATCTAACAATAAGAATATTTGTTTTGTTGCATTTTTTTTCCTTTTTTGTTGATTTAGTTATGTTTCCTTTATTATATATACTTGACTTGGATTCGTTGATATGATATATTCTTTGCTTGTACTTACGTGTTACTCAAATTGTTGTCTTTAACACACAATGTTTGATTCTGCTACTATCTTCCTAGATCACAAATTTTGAATAGTAGCTAACAAATTAGAGCATCCACGCCACACACGTTAACACACAATGTTTTACTTCTGACGGAACATGTAGCTTTCATAGTTTCCTCCACATTCTTTTATCTCTCCATGCCGAAGAGCTATCGCCTTGCATAGAGGAATTAATTATCTTGACAGCCAACTTATAAGCCGACTTTACACGTTTTTTCCTCTCTCGATAATAAAGATGGAAGAACTGTTTGATAGCTAAGCCCAAGCTGGTCTGGGATGATTTAATTGATTGGTATCTACTGCAAGTTGGTATCTTTAAAGCTATCTTTTGCAAGTTGGTATGGGGCCTATGGGCACAACCGGAGTAAGAGGAATGTAGTCAATCTGAGCAGGAAAGCTGCTTCTGTTGAGCCTTGTTGCTTTGCCTTTGTTAGGTGTGCTTGTTTGCTTTTTTTTTTTTTTTTTTTGGATGCTGTCGATCGGTTCATAAAAAAAGACATCATAATATGTCTTTAACTTTTTTGATTTAATAAGTTCAAAGATAAGTTTAAAGACAAAATTATAGATGAATTTTATATCCACAATAAATTTTAGGTGGTGAATAACATGCTGTTACTAGTAGACAGGAAAAATATTTTTAGTGGCTGATTTTAGATTAAACCAATAACAACCTATCATGTAAAATTTTTGTAAAAACATTGTGAATGTAGCATTTATTTAAATAAATAAGTCTGAAAATATAAGTCTTTAAGGTGTAAAATTAGTTAAATTGAAAGAAATTCTACACTTTTTATGATTGGACCACATTTTATTTTGATCAAAATGTCTAATTTTCTATCAAACCTGATGAGCATGGCCTAAATGAGCCTAGTTTATTAACTTCTCCTTTTTTTTTTTTTTTTGGCAATTTGAGAACCATTTATAACATATGTGTGCTTGTTTATATATATATATATAAACTAAATACGTTTACTTTTGGTTGACTATATAAAGTTTTTCCTTATAAAATTTTGAAATATCACAATTTTACACATAATTATTTTAATATCTAATTAAAATTAAAATTTATTCTATATTTAAATATTTTTTATAGGATTCTATTCATTAAAATCATTGCACATTATATTTTCTTTAATTTATAAATATATAATTTTTTATATAAACATAATTATAATAAATGCTTAACACTATAATATATAATTCTATATAAAAACATAAGCATAATAATTCATATTATTAATTATCAAATTCCATATTTAGAAAAAGTTGAAGATAAGCAAAAATCATATGATGTGTAACTTTTGTGTGCGTTGCAAGGGTTGCAGATTAGTTAATAAAAAATGTAATATTAAGCATACTACAATTTTTATCACCTAGAGGCTAGAAGGCCAAAATTCACAAACTAATCTGTTACCAATCATGAATCATCAAAATACATTTAAAACATTTATTTATTAAGTGGTTAAAGTCTGCCAATCATAACATATCAATTTGTAACCATGCATTATATAATTAATTTTGTAATATTTTTAGCATTTTTATAAAAATAAATCATAGTTTCACATGATCTTGCATTAAAATTATTTCTTGCCACAAAGTGGGACGCGGAAACCCACTTAAGGCTTGGGCATAACGATTAACGAAAACATAATCTAACAATAAGAATTTGTTTTGGTTGCTTTTTCCCTTTTTTTGTTGCTTTAATTATGTTTCCTTTATTATATATACTTGGATTCGTTGATATGATATATTCTTTGCTTGAACTTACCTGTTACTCAAATTGTTGTCTTTAAATTTTAGCGGTTTGTCTTAGTAAATTTACAGATAATCAAAAGGGAAGTTGCTGGGACACCAACTGGGCAAGCTAGTGCGACTAAATCACATCTATTAAGGTATGAGCTCTTAATTTCAAACCACCTCTTTTTTTTTTCTTCCTCAGAAATTTCAAATGAAGATAAACTGCCAAATCTAGTTAGAAAATTGTAGCAGGATTGTTAAGCAAACTCTGATGTTAAAAGTTTTGCTTTTTGGAGAGTCGTGCTAGCTTAGTCCTAGATCCAATCATGTGTAATGCTACCACCTCAAAATGGAGCATTGTACAAAAAATGTTTTTTTTTTTTTATATTCTTAGGGTTGGTTAATTCCGTTGCTCACCTGAGGTTTACTCTATTAGGCTTCGGTAACTCACCACTATTAAAATATATATATATAACAAAATTAAAAGAAACAAGATCAAAAAGTGGTTTTTGTAAAAAAATTTGGAACTTCAAGAGCTGTAACAAGAACACAAAAACAAGATCAAATTTTTTTTTTTTTTTTTCATGGTGCTTGGCTCAAAAAGTTGTATCTCCTTAACTCTCTATTTCCTTTCTCCGTCATTGACCTTGACTTGAGGAGGCTGAGGTTTTTTTTTTGGATGGTGGGCTTTGATTTTAGTGAGATGTTGGTGGCTAGTCATTTTTTGTTATTTGAAAGATGGCTTCAAATATTTCTTCTCACGGGTGGCAGGATAACTTAGTGTTGGAGAAAAATGCCTCGTTTTAGTCTTTTGGCATCATGATTTCAATAGGAATACTCATAGTGTTAGGAGCATCTTGAGGAATTGATGCAGCAGGAACATGTACAGCTTCAACTTTAAAAATGTTGTTAATACACAAATGTAAAATCATATATTCAATTAAATTGTGTCTTTGAAGATTATCCAATTTCTCTTACATGGAGATGTAAATTTCGAGGTGCACTACAAACAGGTTTACACAATTCTTAGCAAATGATTATGAGAAGAAAGAGCAATGTTCCCATTGTATTCCTTACAATCTGGTGAAAAAATCTCTTTGCGTTGTAAGTACTTCTATGTTTTGCCATGATTCTTTATGGGAAGCATTGAGTTGACATTGGTTTAAGAAAGTTATATTTGGTAAGAGTGAACTTAGGCCAAAATTTTACCGTTTGAAGATTTAGATCTTTATTTTTATGTTTTTGTTATATTTTTTGTGTTTTTAACGGGGAAAGTACAGAGGTAGGTTACAGAAACTTAACAAAATGAACTTCAGGTGGGTGAAGTGCAACTTTTAAACCATAGGTAGGCAACTTAAATTTCGATCATACTATAAGTGGATAAATTGTAATTTACCTAATTTATAAAACGGTTACAACGCACTTATTAATGGCATTATTGTAATGAATGAGACCCCATGTTTTCCCTACTTTATTAGTCTTATTAAAAGGCGTTCTACTTATCAACTTAATTAATTACAATGCCTATACTAGATGGGGAATTGAAAAAACTTTCAAAAAGTTGATAACTTTTTTTTATTTTTACATAAAAAGTTTCCTAAAATGATTTATTATTGTAGATGTCTGAATCCTTACTCTAGATAAGTAGATGTCTGAATCCCAATGGCCAAATTGTACCTTTAGTCCTTTTCCTCAAAGATCTGCTACATCATTGGTTGTGCATTATTACTCCCAACAATCAGTGTAATTACTTCTTCCTTTTTCTTATTAGGAAATGCTAATTGATACCTTTAAGATAATGATTAATAATCCATTTAAAGAAATTTTTATGGGAAAAGAAAAGAAAAAAATGTAATTAATATTTTGACAACTTTTTTCATTTATCATAAAAGTGATGTCAAAACCTTTTTAAAATGAATTGTTAACCATTGTCCTAAGAGCACCAATTAGCATGACATTTTTTTTTAAAGAGGTTTTGACGAGGCGGTGGGTGGGTGTGAACTGTAAAGTGGGGTTAGGCTTTTAACATTTATTTGATTGAATTTTGGTGAATTTTGATTGTCCTTACACTCTTTTCTCTTTGTTACCATCTTTTGATTATTATTTGGACCTTTTTCGTTAGGGTTTTTGTTCTGCTTCTAGGTTTTACTGATGGCTTTGGTTTACTTTCTTTATGTATTTCAGTTTTCAAAGATTGCATGTATTTTACATTTGATTATTACATTCATTTAATTATCGCTGATTGGTTTACTACATTTTTCGTTTCATATTTGCTCTTTTGTTGTTGTTTTTGAATATTATTGCACAACATAAGTGCTTCTACTTGCATAAATTGGGATAGTACAAGAAATCAAGAATATATCTCTAGAAATATATGCCATCTCACCACAAAAGATTGAGTACAAGTGAATCCAATACAGCAGTAAGATCTCCTCTCTAAAGTTTGGGACTACTCATGTCTAATGAGTCATGCGTTTCACTAGCCGGGACGTGGGGTTGGTTTATTTTGGCTTTCTAAGGTTCTATCATATGCATTTTGGTGCTTTTGATTGTTATATTATTTGGCACTGTTTGAATGTACTCTTGAGCTGGCACAGATACTTTAATTTGAAACCCAGTTTTTAGTTTCTCAATTTTGGCTTCGATTTACTTTCTCTTTTTTCACTCTTGACTTATTGCATGTATTTTACATTTTGTTAGGTTTTAAATATTTAGGTATAAATGTTTAGAATCTAAATGATTTGTTTGTTGTCAAATTGTGTATATAAACTTGTCTAAAAATAGATCTTAAACTCTACGAAGTCATATTTGGCATTGCTCAAAATACTACAAGTCAGAATTCAAGAATATTCAAGCTATAGGTTTAGAAAGTCAAAATCAGATTGGCTCAATTGATCAAGAGAATTTTTGATCGATTGAAAGTTGCGGATCAACAAAAATTAATAAAAGTAAAAAGCTTATTAGTTGACTGTTTTAAGTCCAAACCGTGATCCCTTTTTTGTAGTATTTAAATGATATTATAAGCTAACCCTAATGGGGTTTTAAAGAGAGAAGAGTGCATATTGTGCCTCCTATTGTAAATCTAGGGTTTCTGTACCAAAAACTCTCTCAAATCTTCTATCGGCACTATTCTTTGAAGAAATTCAAAATCCGGTGCTATAGAAGTTGTTGCCATCACTAATCATCAAAGGTACTAGAGATCTAAACTTTCTAGAGTGGTCTTGGAGTCATAGATTGGAGGTCTTTGTGGGAGATCTAAAGTGTGAATTGGAGGATCATGTGAGAGCGAGTCCACATCAGAGAAGTTTGAGGGGTTCAAAACTAAGGTTTGGTAACTATAGTTAGATTTACTACGAGTTGGTATTCTTGAACCATAAATCTCAATTGTTCTCTTGGGATTGTTCCCCCAAGGTTTTTTACCTTAAAACTAATTTGTTTCATTGGTTTTCTTAAGTCATCACATCTTGTATTTTTTAGTTTTTCACTGTGCATGTTATGTGTGATGAATGTTTGACTTATATTTAAATAATTAATCTAAATAAGATCTTGGCTAATAAATTATGTTAAACATTGTGTGTTCCAAGGTTCTAAAACTTCACACATTTGATTATTACAATTATTTAATTACAGCTGATTGGTTTGCTACATTTGTCGTATGATCTCTGCTCTTTTTTCTTTTTTGTTTTTTAATACGTGCTTCTACTTGAATTGTAAATTTTATTATTGCCTTTTTCTTAACAAATTTGTTTCTTTAACAAAAAGAATTAGAGAAAGACTTAATGCAATATTACTAGAAGCCTAGAAGTAATGAAAGGATATATTAATCAAGAAAGTGATGGATAATATGATTTAGTATAAGATAAAATAAAAAACTAATTCAAAGGAAACTAAATTTTAGTAATTTTTCAGTAATTAGTTTTTCTTTTAGTTATTGGAAATTCAATACATTTCTGTTAGATTTTTATTTTTTATTTTTTTAAGTTGTCCATTCCTCAACTTGGAACAATTATTACATAGCATTTAGTTCCTCACAACCAGTGGATTCACAAGCGTGTGGGATCCATCTATTGTGAGATAGTGAGATACCCTCAACAATTATTCATCTTTTTTTTTTTTGGGTCTCCTTCTCCTTCCTCCTTTTATACTCTCTTTTCTCCTCCCAAATCCACAATCTACCTCAATTCTCACACTTCTTCCTTCTTCATTCTTACAAACCACTCCTCACTCAGAATCATATGATTTTCTTTGTTCATACTTGTTTGCTTTATTAGAAAATCCAATTCTCGCCTTCATTTTGTTGGTCGTCCTTACTCTACCGCTGTGCAAAAAACTGGTTGCTATATTTCTTCGCTCCTTTTGTTTGCCTTGCAAAGGGTTGGTTGTGTCAGGGATGTTTGTAAAATTTTAGCATTACCTAATTTTATTAGCATTTTTAAAAAGTAAAGTAAAATAAAATAAAAGAAAATTATAATTTTACATTCAAGGTTCATTTATATTTTATATCCTAGATTAAACAAATGTGTACAATATATGTTTAACATTACGTATATTTTAATAAAGAGTGTATAATATTGTATATTATTTATGCACATAAGTACAATTGTGTATATTTTACATGAACAGTGAAGGTAAACATATAACTACCATGCATAAAATAAAATAGTATTAGCTAGTTTTTCACTTTGCTAGATAGATTAAATTATTAGTTTATATGAATAATATCATGGAAAGTGTATATTGTAGGCCAAAAATGTGGTTAACATGGGCTAATGTTAGCCACATTTTTGCCTTACAATGCATACTTTATATAATACTATTTATGTAAATTAATAATTGTCATTTTCTAATTCTTCGTTAAAAAAAAAAAAAAAAAACATTCAAGCAAAAAATTGGATTTAAATGATAATAATATGTTTCAGTGGTAGAGTCACCAAGTCTTGGGTATAAGAATTCCCGTCATATATATGAATAGATCTATTTCATTATTAAGATTAAATGATTCAAATCTAAAAATGTATTACATTTAAATTTTTAATAGCATGACACTTTATTTTTTTGAGAATTAAATCTAAGAAATAAAAGTTCTAATGGACTTTCTCAATTTCTAGTGAAATTTGAGATCCCATGGCCCCCTTTAAATTAACTAAACCCTTTTTCTTATTTTATTTATTTAATTTGGTATTAGGTATTTTTTTACCCCACATTACTGGGGAAATTGATAACCGAATATGGAAGAAGAAAGGACCACTAATTCAATAGTAAGACAGATCGCTATTGAAGAAAAATGGCAATACAAAATGAATCCTCTAGTGTTCAAAGCTGCTTCTTCCGGTGATTCAAGTTTCTTTCAGAATTTGGCAGTTTCAGATCCCAATAGTAGTACCTTTCTCCAAGTAACAATCGAGAAGAACACTGTTCTTCATGTTGCACTGCAATTCAAAAAATTTGAGGCTGCGAAAAAGATAGTTAATTTAAGTCCGAGCCTTGTGTATGAGACAAACTCCAAAGGCAATACTCCGCTACATGTTGCTGCGAGGATAGGAGATTTTTCAATTGTGAAGCTTCTAATAGACCAGGCCAAAAAACAAGAAGTTGAAATGGGTGGCCGACAGCAGCTTTTGAGCATGGTGAATCTGGACAGGGATACTGCCCTGCACGTTGCTGTGCGATATGGTAACTCTGAGGTTGTGAAAGAACTAATTAATGAGAAGGATCCAGCAGAATTGGCTAAGCAGGTAAACAACGCTGGGGAATCCGCACTGCTCCTCGCTGTGGATAGACAAGACTACGGCATGGCTTCTCATATCCTAGATAATGCTCCAGACTGCTCTTATGCTGGAAGGCATGGCATGAATGTCTTGCATGCACTTGTCATTCACACAAGTATTTGTAAGTGCTGCCCCATTCTGCTCCTTAAAGTAGTGTTTATTATGCATACACCTCAAAAAAGCAACTTATGATATGTTTGGATGGAGGGGAAGAGAGAGGGAGAGAGTAGAGCAGAGTAGAGTAGATTTAGTACAAAATTAATTTATTTTTTGTCAAATCTACTCTACTCCTCCTCATTCTCCCCTCCATCCAAACAGGCCATTAAAGCTAATTATTAGCATGTGCATAATCTTTATTATTTTTAATTTGAAAATAGTGACCAAAAATGCTAGACCATAAAAACTTACATAATTTTTGATGATGAGTTGTGAACGGTGGGACTATATGGGTCACTCACAACTTAACACGTGACAAATTGTGATAAAAGTTGTGTAAATTTTATGGTCTTAATATTTCTCAATCGTGAGATTTTAGTTACTTTTTTTTTGTAAAGGTGTGTACAACAAGTTTTGCCTAAATATATTAGAAGTTTGTGAAAATAATATGACATGGTTGCTGCATGTGGATGATTGAGAAAAAGTAGTAAATTTATATAAAAGTAATATTTTTATTTTAATAAATTGAGTTCCTAAAACTAATACCAATTTTATAATAAAAATATTACAAATTGATATAGCATGCAATTGTTCCTATATCAATTTTAAATCTTTATTGTGATTTTTTTATAGACTTTATTATATATATATATATATATATTGTGGAGACCATTTTTACCTCAGACCAAGTGTATCATTTGTAATCGATTTGGAGCTTGGTAGTACACTACTTCCTTGACTTCACAGCTTATAAGGCAGCAAGTAGGGGGGTCTTCCTTCGATGTGGGACTCTGAACCAAAATCGATTACAAGTGATAAACTTGGCCACAGACCAAGTGTATCACTTATAATCGATTTTGGCTCAGAGTCCCACATCGAAGGAAAACCCCCTCACTTGCTGCCTTATAAGCTGTGAAGTCAAGGGAGTAGTGTACCATCAAACTTCAGATCTGGAGCTTGGTGGTACACTACTCCCTTGACTTCACAGCTTATAAGGCAGCAAGTGGGGGGGTTTTCCTTTGATGTGGGATTCTGAGCCAAAATCGATTACAAGTGATACACTTGGTCTGAGGCAAAAATGGTCTCCACATCTATGATTAATTTTTGTATTTTAAGAATTATTGATTTTGATGAGTTTGGAAATTTAGAATATAATTTAAGCATGAAATCCATTTTTTTTTACAAGGTATGAAATATCTATGCATAACTTATGCATAGATATTTCATACCTAACCCTGTGTATTGATAGGTCGGAAACTGAAGGACTCCACCACCACCGACGTTCTTCCTAGTGATTTAGAACCCCCACAAAACCCAGAAAATAAGATAAAGAAGAAGAAGAAGAAGAATAAGCAAAGGAACAAGGACAAAGCCGAAGAACCTGAAGCTAATAATCCCAAGCGAAAGCATGAAGAAATCGAGGCCAAAGAGAAGAAGAGTAAGAATAAGAAACTGAAAGAGGATGATAAGGAAAGCCAAACCCACAAAGTAAAAGAAGAGGATGAAGCTATGAAAGATGGTCTGGTTGTGGTGAGTGGGCAAAATGTGAAATTGGGTAAGTATGCTCCTTTGAAAATGGATGCATAACTTATGCATAGATATTTCATACCTAACCTTGTGTCATGAAATATCTATGCATAAGTTATGCATAGATATTCCATACAATGGGTGCTTTGGCATGTCCTTCTTGTCATAATGAAACAAGTTCTTCTTATTTGCAAAATGGAAGAAAGTTTTGTTTCATGGGTCATCGACGCTCCTTGCCAATCAAGCATAAATGGAGATTGGAATCTAAGAAATTTGATGGTAAGAAAGAGATTGGTTTATCCCCTAAACAACTATCTGGAGATGATGTGCTTAGTCAATTATGTGATCTTGAATTCTTGATATTTAGGAATGGTGCAAAGAAGAGAAAACATGATGAGTTAAATGAAAAAGATAATTGGTCGAAGAAGAGTATATTTTTCAAATTACCATATTGGAGAACCTTATTATTGAGAAATAATTTAGATGTTATGCACATTGAGAAGAATGTGTGTGATAGTATAATCGGGACATTGATGAGTACTAAAAAAAAAAAAAAAAAAAGATAACTTGAATTCTCGTCTTGATCTAAAAGCTATGGGCATTAGGGAGGAACTCCATCCAATACCATGTGGGGAATATTTAAAGTTGCCATCTGCATGTTATACTTTATCTATCAACGAGCAAAGAGATTTTTGTGGATTCTTAAAGGAGGTAAAGTTTCCTGATGGTTATTCCTTAAACATTGCCAGGTGTGTGAATCTAAAAGACCGGAAGATATCTGGACTTAAGAGCCATGATTGTCATATCTTATTAGAGACCTTACTTCCTTTAGCAATAGATGGATTGCTGCTAGAAGAGGTGTCTAAACCACTAATTGTGCTGAGTAATTTCTTTAAAGCACTGTGCTCAAAGGTGCTAAGTGTGGATGACTTGAAGAAAATGGAATCTCAAATTGCAATAGCACTTTGTCAGTTGGAAATGATATTCCCTCCATCATTTTTTGATGTTATGATGCATTTACCTATTCACCTAGCTGGTGAGGCTATGATTGCTGGACCTGTCCAATATAGGTGGACGTACCTGATAGAAAGATATTTGCAAACATTAAAGAACTATGTTCGTAATCTTGCTTGCCCAGAGGGTTATATTGCAGAAGGGTATTTGATAGATGAATGATTGACATTTTGCTCAAGATACTTTCATGGTATTAAGACTCGATTTAATCGAGTTGAACGAAATTGGGATGGAGATCATTTACAGCCATACGAAGGATTGCCCATTTTTTCTCCAATTGGTCGTGCTATAGGTAGGGGATATGTCTTACGTCAACTTAGTCAAGAAGAGTGGATGCAAGCACATTTATATGTCTTGAAAAATTGCAATGAAGTGCTCCCATATATTGAGTAAGTTGAAATGTAGTTAATATTAATTTCTCATAGAGTTAGCTTTTATTTCTTAAACTTCTAAGTTGTTTACAATGTAATTGCATCTTGTGTTATCTAGGGAGCACAAGTACATGATTCAACAAGCAAGTGTTAAGAATGTAGAGAATCGACATAAAAAATAGTTTCGAGAGTGGTTTGAAAGTAACGTAAGTTCTATCTATATGGAAATCTAATACAATATATAAAAGCAGAAGCTTTTAACCAGGTGTTGACACGTTAGCAAAAATGACCCCTTAAAATGTTGACACGTAGAGGATAAGCCATTTAAAAATTCGCACGGTGCGTCTGAAAGGCACTGTTTCAGACGCCAGCCCGCTTACCCAGGGAAAACAAAATGAAACACGAGCTTATCCACAAAATAAAACACAAGCCTTATAGAACAGCCTCCAGCCCGTTCACCCAGAAATAAAAAAATAAAACCCAGGCCCTTATAAAAAAGACCATGCGCTTATCCACAAAAAAAAAAAAAAAAAAAAAAAAAAAAAAACAGAAAAAAAGGGAAAAAAAAAACAAACCCTAAAACCCAAACCGTTTTTTCCCCGATCAAGATTCATACTCACTCCAAGTTGCGATTCTTCACTGCAACTCCATATACACACAAAATAGACTAGCGTGTTCCAACCCATCAAACAGACGGACAAAAAAAAGTCTTTGCACCAGCAAAAAATTCTGTTCGTTCTCTGCAATAGTGAAGACTGAACATTTTCCTTCGTGTTCTGCAACAACAGCCATTTAAGAAGCTCGCCCGTCTCTGCTTTTCAACAATAGATAATTTAGAAGGTAGGCATTTTCCCCCCTTTGTTGGTTTCCTATTCAATTACGGTTTCTAGGGTTTTGAAATGTATTGATGATTTCTCTTAAACTGAAATATATTTGGTATATATTTAAAGTTTTTCGTTTGTAGCTGCTCTGATTTAAAAAAATAGACCCTTGGATCTGACTCCATTGATGCCAATCTGCTACTTCATGGCTGTATTTCGAAAATTAGGCCTGGGTTTTCTGTTATCTATGGGTTTTGTTTGGTTTATTTGGTTGTGATTTTTGAAATAAATAAGTTGTAATTTATGGGTTTTTATGAGTTATTGAAAATAGAAGAGTTGTGGGTTTTCCTGGGTCCTTATAGTCTTTGATTGGTTTTCTTGGCATGTGATTTTCTGGTGGGTGTGGATTACGGTTTTGTATTGTCGATCTAGGGATTTGTATGTTGATGTGTTCGGATTTGGTTGTCTGTATCGGTGTGGTTGTGGTTTGAGGCTTGGATTGTGATGGAGGTGGGTTTGTGTGGCCATTAGTAGCTTTTTCTTTTTGTAGGTGTGGCTGATCATGTGGGTGTTGATGATCAATGCTTTTTTTTTCTTCAGTTCATGTGGGTACTGTGTTTAACGGTAGCAGTAACGGAGCCTTAAATTGACAATTTGAATTGCTGAATTTGTTATATTAAGTTGCTAGAGTTAGTGCATCAAATTAAATATATACTGTAATTTTTTAGTAAAATAATTTGTAAAATGGTTTTTATTTAAGACTTACTTGAATTAGTGTAGGATACATCATGCTGTGACTCACATATTATCAGCATCTTTTGGAACTTTAGGAAAATTAGGAACATGCTAGAAAATTTTCCTACCTATTTCAGTTCTGCATTTTCATACTTTAACATTTACACTCAATTTTAGGAAAATTATTAAAATAAAGCAAGGTGCTAACTTTGTTTTCTGCTTGACTTTGTGATTCATTAATAATAATAAAATGTTATATGTGATTCATCCCTATTACCGCACAGCTCCTTTATGACCAAAATGCACTGCCATACCGATATACCATCATATATACATATGCAAGTACACCTAATAGTCCGGCTTTGATGGACTTCCAGTTTCCTCAGGGAGATCATAAATGATAACCAAATTAACCTTTTGTTCATCAAGGACTTGGGCGAGGTGGTGAGTTGAAATAAGAATTTGTCAAACTATCTTCAAACTCTTTGATTATCTATCTCTGTGTTCTGGTCTCTGAGCTTCTTAAATGGTAGTAACTGCATAACTATACTCAACAAAAGCCTTATGTAGTTATGTAACATGCTGGCATAATTTCTGTTTCATACAAATATAATTGTCTGCCTGATGAAATTATATCATAATTTAATAATTCTTTAATTAATCACTTGAATTTTGGCAAGTTCACCTTATACTATTCTAAAGCCTCTAAAAGATAGTTGCTTTTCCCAAAAAAAAAAAAAAAAAAAACCCTCTAAAAGATAGTGTCCGTCTTTACAAGAAGCCGATTGTAATATTGATCCATCTCTAGGATGTGAATTTTTTTACCACATCAAATTTCCATTTCTATTTAGCTTTCTGCTTAATGTGTATTAATTAATTGCTAGGCTTGATGGTACGAAACTGCAATATCATGGACGCCTCATGATGAAGCTTTTAGAATGTTGCTTCATTTATTTAAAAGGTGCTGGTTTATGAGCACTTTATTAATTTGTATCAAATACGATTGATTACAACATCAATCCTTTGACTTGTATATATAAAAGCAGAAGCCTCAACGAGGTGCTGCCACGTTAGGAAAAAATGTTCCTTACAATGCTAACACGTATACAACTTTTAAGTAAAATCAACCGCACGTTACAATGTTTGGCTACGTTAAAAGCGATAAATTATAATTTTTCACTACGTTAAAATACTGTTTAGAACCCTCTTGGTATAAAAAGAAATTAACTGCTTAAGACAGAAAAAAAAATTTGCTACACGGAGAAGAAAAAAGGAGAAAGAAAGACTGAGAGAAAAGAGAGACAGAGAAATAGAGAGGCAGAGAACGGAGAAGGAGAGAGAGATCGAGAGATCAAAAACTGCACACTCCAAACACTGAAACCCAAAACACACAATCATCCATTCTTTCCATTTGTTAACACAAACGGCCAACAGAAAAGATTTTCGTTGCCGATGAAAAGAAAAAACAGAAGCCCATTGAAATATTTCCACAGTTTGCAATCAAGAATGAAAAGATGTCTCTCACTTTCCTGTCAGATTTCTTCATCTAACTATCCGTTTATTTCTTTCGCCGGTGAGTTTTTTATCTTTGATTTAAGTTTGTTTATTAATTATAATTAGGTTTTGATATTTTATTTGGATTGTTTTCGATTTTGGTGTTTTAATTAAGTTTTTCTCTTCGCTGTTCAGTTTGGCATTCTCATCTGCACGCCCTCAAGTTCAACCAGGTACCAATTTCAAATCGATCAGATCCTAGATCGCTTAGATCTACTTTGAATTTTTTTTGTTTTTGTCTGATCTAGGGTTTATCATTTGCTCTTTGGATGAATATATTGCTTTTATTTTATTGGTGGTGTTAGTACTCTACTTTGAATGTTCCGATTTCAATGTATTTCTCCCTCAATTGTTCATATTCTAGATTTCGGAATCGGAATGATTGTGTTACTCGCTAATGGTGAAATAAGCCACATCACTTCCTATTTTTAGTGTTTGCATGTTCTGTTCCTGACCAACAGACAGAGGAAAAAAGAAAATCTAAAAGGTTTGGCTATCTTTTTCCCTAATTTCCCATTTATTTTTACAATTTCTTGATTTCTGTTTTGTTCGATTGTTGTATTGATTAAATTTTGTTTTTGTTTGGTAGACTTTTGTTAGGTTTGTGTTTTTTTTGGTTAGACCCTCAAATTTGAATTGATTTATGCTTTGTGCAGATCTATGTTTTGTTGAATCGTTTTCAAAAGAAAAAAAAAACATTGATTACTGAGAGTACAGTTATTTATAATTTTTATAAGTAAAATTATTGGATTTTTTATGTAAATTACTGAGTTTTTGCAGATTGGACCACATTTTTTCTGATTTTCTCTATTGATATATATTTTCATCGTTTTGCACCTTCTAGCTTAATTTATGTGGTATCATTCTATTTTTATAGATTTGTCCGTAAAATTGTTGGAAATTTGGAATTATTATAATTGTTCTATATGCTTAATTTGAGTAAATTATAATGATGTATTGATTTTGAACTCGTTTTGAATAGATTACTCAATTATATGAACATGTGGAGTTTCATTTAGAGGTGCATCATATGCAGATTTGGCATTCCTAGGGTCTTAGTCTCGGATAATGGGAAACAATTCGACAACGACTCATTCCGGGACTTTTGCTCACAGTTAGGAATCAAGAACCACTACTCCTCCCCCGCCCACCCACAAGCCAATGGGCAAGTTAAGGTTACGAACCGATCCTTGCTCAAGATCATCAAGACTCGACTCGAGGGGGCAAAGGGCATATGGCCTGTGGAATTGCCGAGCGTACTATTGGTGTACAGGACGACAGCAAGGACACCTACCGGAGAGACACCATTCTGACTGACATATGGAAATGAAGCGGTCATCCCAGCTGAAATCGGACTCACAAGCTACAGGGTAGATAATCACGTTGAAGCAAGGAATGATGAGGCCATACACCTTCAGCTCGATCTGGTAGATGAAGTCAGGGCAATAGCAGAACAAAGGCTCGCACAGTACCAAGACCATATGGCGAAGCATTACAACTCCCGGGTTCGACACAGAGATTTCAAGGTAGGAGACCTCGTCCTAAGGAAAGTCATGAGTGCTGCTAGAGACCCTACACAAGGAAAGCTCGGCCTCAACTGGGAAGGACTTTACCAAATCACGTCATGGCAGAGGAAGGGCACTTACCACCTGGAGACGATAGACGGACAGAAACTGCTACATCCATAGAACACCGAGCACTTGCGAAAGTACTACCAATGAAAAGGATGATGTGAAGAAGCAACACCCCCTTATTTCTTATTTAGTTATAGCTACACTCCTCAGTTTCTTTATTTTACTTTAGTTTTCGCTACAATAACTTTTCAAAGCCCAAAAGGACAGGTTTTTGTTTTTAAGGAACTATTTTTTTTTACGGATGCATGGCAATAAGAGGAGTTTATTCAGAAAATAGCCAAAGTTTCTACGGACAAAATTCAACGTACCAAAGGCAAAATAAGCCGACGACCCTCACAAGAGTGACGGACCTAGAAAGCCTATAGTTAGGCTGACGGCAAAAAAGTGACAAGTTAACTAATCGCCTCTAATAAATACAAGACTTAAATAAGCCGACAGCACTCACAAGAGTGACGGACCTAGAAAGCCTATAGTTAGGCTGACGGCCAAAAAGTGACAAGTTCACTAATAGCCTCTAATAAATACGAAGCTTAAATAAGCTGACGGCACTCACAAGACTGATGAACCTAGAAAGCCTATAATTAGGCAGACGACTAAAAAGTGACAAGGTCACTAAATAGCCTCTAAATAAATTTAAGGCTCAAATAAGCCGACGGCCTTCGCTAGAGTGATGGACCTATAAAACTTGTAATTAGGCTGACAGGAAAAATTCACTAAGCCTCGAATAGTCTTAAATAAGCCGACAGCCTTGACTAAAGTGACGGACCAACGAAGTCTATTATTAGGCTGACGGCTAAGCAGGCTAACAGCCCTCACGAAAGTGACGGATTCACATAATCCTAGCAATAATGTCAACGGCCCTAAATAGATGGGCAAGGCTATAAAAAGCTAAACGGAGGAAATAAGCATAAAGCTAACAGTTCCATAAACAAATAAAAATGAGAACTAGTAAAAATAATATCACAGGTAACATATCAAAACTGGAAGAAATATCAAAACATAAAATGAATTGTTTACATACAAAAGCCCAAAACCAAAAAGGGCATTTAAACAATGTTCTTAATATTCTTGAAGTAAATAAAATAAACATCACACGTCAAGGACGTCGACAGGGATCCCACTACTTTGGAGAAGTGCGCCGTCAGTATTAATAATTGGCTCTAGGGTCTTGGAAACAGGAACTGGAGGGGTAACAGCAGGCTGGGCTAGAATGACACCGCCGTCAGCCAAGGGCGAAGGCTGGGACTCTAAGACGACGTCATCATCAGTGGCGACGTCCCTAGCAGGCGTCACCGGCTCAAGCGCGTCCATTGAAATCCTAGACAAGTCTAGCTTCGGGAAAGCTGACGCCACTTGCTTAAGGCAATCATCAAAACCAGTGCCGTAGTAATCAGCATAGGAATCAATGAACGACTGCGACGTTTTGAACTTCTCGATGGCGTTAGTCCCAGCCGTCTCTGCTTTCTCTTGCAAAGCCGTCACCTCCTCCTGGAGCTTCTGTTTCTGAAAGCTTGCCTCTACTAACTTCTCCCTCAGCTTCTTCACCTCCTTGTTGAACGTACGCATGGCCTCCTTGTATTGGCCTTACTCGTTAATCAAGGTAGCATTATTCTTCTTGACACGGGTGACGGTCTCCTCCTTGGCAAGGCAACGTTCCTGAAGAGCCTTGACGCGGACCAGTGCTTGACAAAGAGGAAAGCGCAGACGTTAGTGAAGACAAGAAGAAGATAAAACCAAATTGAGCTAGTAAAAAGCAAGCATACCCTGGTAATATCAAAAAGGGCTGATGTCCCCAAATCCTCCGTCCCCACCAAGTCACAAGGCTCAAGATTCGTCGGCTTCACAAAAGAACCCACCTTCCCGACGGCGTATGCCTTGTGAGTCAAGTGGCAACTTGGGCCCTTAGGGACGGGGCCAGAGGAAGTCATTGCCCCCTTGCCTGTGCCATGGCTTGGCTTAAGGGCCAACTTCCCCTTCGGGGAGGCGTCACCTAGGATGGTGACGGTCTTTTTGGATGGACGGGTGCCATCCCCGTCAGCTTTTCTTTTTGAGGCTTTGCTGACGGTTTTGGGAGCTGACGAGTCTCCTTCCTCTGCCCCCTTCTTCAGTCTCTCCTCCTTTTACGGGCCGCGCGCCTCCCTAATCCTTTGCTTTGCAATGTCCATCTCTACAAAATAAACCAACAGACGTCAGAAAAAACAAGACGTTAGTTCCAGAAGTGATGTAAAGAATTCACTCACGTTGACGGGAGTACTTGCCTAACTTCTGAGCTTTGGGCAACGGATCAGGACCTCTGCAGTACAAATGAAGGGTGTCGAGGTTGATTAAATCCCGGCACTTTCTTTGATCCAAGGGGATTTCAAGAATCCGTTGGATAAACCCTAAATACTCGTCAATTATGCTGGGACGCGCACTAGCTACAATCAGGAAAAGAAGACGGTGTTAGAGACGTCAGAATAAAACAAGTAAAGAGATAGCTGACGTTTTTAACTTGATTCCTTGACGTAAGCCCATGTATTGTCAAAATAACCATGAGGCATCGTCACCCACTCTTCCTCACGACACACCCAGTCCGTCCCTTCAATAAAGAAGAACCTGCTCTTCCAGTTCCTATTGTAATCTGGCATATCAGACACCAACTTCAGGTCCTTCTCCCTGACGGCAAAATGGTATGTTCCTTTGGAGGAAGATATGTGATGAGGCCTATAACAGTAAAAGAACTCGTCCAGCGTGAGCTGACGGTTCCCTCCATTAAGACTTCCCCACAGTATCTCTGCTTTAATAAAAGTCCTCCAAGCGTTGGGAGCAATTTGACTGACGAACAAACCTAAGTAGTTAACCAGCTGACGGTGAAGTGCCGTTAGCGGAAGCCTAAGTCCGGTGGCAAACATAGCATCGTACATCCCAACGTCCACTGTCCTCCCTGTGTAACACTTTTCATTCTCATAAGGGAGATGGATTGGGATGTGCTCTGGGATCTGGTATTTGACGCGCAATTCACTAAAAATTTTATCCCTCATCGATGGTAGAAATTTGTTGACAGCCTACTTCGTAGGAAGAATAAAGGGACGGTTATCTCTAGGACCTGCTGAGGCCCCCTTGCTAGACCCTTCTCCATCATCACTCTCGTCACCGTCACCCTCCTCCCTGTCAGAGGCATCTCCACCATCAACCCAACTTTCCTCTTTTCCTACTTCAATTTCTACCTCCTCACTCTCTTCAGCATAACACTCATCCTCGCCGCCGAAGGACTGGGCTGACGTCTCTCTCCCTAACGAAGGTGAGAAATCCTCAGATTCAACACCTGAACCGAAGGCCTCGTCGTAGCCCGCTCCTTCGCGGACTGACGACTCCTCACTCATCATGTCACTTGACATCTGACTACTTACAAGTGATGGATCCAATCTAAGTACCTAAGTTGACGTCCTCACTAAAAGAATTATTTAACCACAAACAAAAAAAATGCAAGGAAATGGAAACTTACTGTTAAAAGATACTTTGAAGGAAGGCTTGAAGACTGACGGAGTATGAGGTGGCGGAAGATATGTTGACGGAAGCTAAAGCAACGGAGTAACAAGTGACGGTCTCTCTCTCTGTGTCTCTCTCAATAATCAGCAAAGATGAAATGAAGGAAAATGAGGAGAGAGCACTGTATATATAGGAGAAAAAACGCACGGAAGACGAAGTGACGCCTTCGTCAGGAATGGGGCCAATAAATGAACGACACATGTTCAGAGCATTAAATGCATCTCAGGACGAGGAGTTCATTAATGATTTTCCCGCTTCTCTAGGCCCAAAATAGTAATTCGACAAGACTCCACAAAACCGTCAGTTTATAACCGACGGAATTATGGAGTAGGGGGCAACTGATGTAGGGACAAAAAAGAGTAGACCGACAACCACATAGGGCGACGGCGACGGTACTGGCCGACGGGAATGCCGCGTCAGCCGAGCTCCAATCCGTTTGTCATTGGCCATGGGAAGCCTTAAAGGGCTCCTGGAAGGCTGATGTTCCTAAAAGGCTGACGCTTTAAGTAGGCTGACGCTTTCATGAATTGACGAAATTGGAGCTGGAGGATTGTTGCAAGTTGACGGCACTAATTAAATATTTGCTTGCCACCCACGTATCATGAAATAACTTGCTCCCCACACTTCACCGAATCCAAAGGGATTCTCATAAGGAAAGGATCCTATAAATCACGCTCCAAGGAGGTTCCTAAAAGGAAAATACTTCTAATCCGACTAGGGAATGTTCATGCCCTACTACTATAAAAGCCCTAATACCCTCACCAACCAAGGTACGTATAATTTACCCCTTTCTAGCACTCTAGAGTTGTGAGAAGTTCTAACTTAACCTTCGGAGGGTATTCGGCTGGCGCCACACCGGTGCTCTCTGTTAGGTTCTCTTTTTTTTGTGTTGTGTAGGTGTCGTTGTGATTGCGTGTTTGCCGTGTAGCTCACTGTTGATTTTCTAAGCATCATCAGGAAATAAGGTTTTTGTTGTTTTTTGTTTATAAATGCTTGATTGAGACTCAAAATGTTAAATTCAATATAATCCTTAAAGAAATAATTAAACATGAGATATTTAATGTTACAAATGATACTTGAAAAAAAAAGTTTTTTTTTTTTTAAATTACAATAAAATAATTGCTTTTTGTACATATCTGCAACAAACTAGGCAACTTGTTTATATAAATTTTTTTTAATGAGAAGATTGTAACTTTATTTAGAAATAGAAAAAATCAATACATCTTGAGTCACATATGGCTTAATCATAGAATGATTTTCCACTAACCATGATACAAAACTAGAAATTCCTTTGGCATGCTAATTAGCTAGAATATGTGTTGGTTTGTTCTCTTGCCTCCTTACATGCGAGAGCTTAAAAATTTTAAACATTGCAATTTATAGCAAATCCTTGAGATGATATTACAAATGGCAATTGGTGGGTTGTTTGAATTTGTGTGTACTTATTTAAGTTTATAAAGATGATAAATTCTCTTAAAAAATTATTTTATATATAAGAAAATTATTAGAGTAACTACTTTAATGTTAGAAAATTAAAATCTTTATCCCTTTCATACACACATGTATATGTGTGTGTATTTTGAATTTCTTTTATTGTTGTATCAATATCATAAGTCTGGCCCCCAAATAAAAATTGTCAACTCCATCCCTACTCACCAACCAATTATTGAAACCATTTTTATTAAGGTAAAACTTACATGCAATTCTTTAAATATTATACATTAGGTTCTCAATTAAAATCAATCATGTGATTGTATTAATTAATGTAGCTCAAGCAACTTTATTTCTCTTTAATCACAATTAATTTAACCTTGTGTTAATGAATACAATCACATGGCTAAGCCTAAACTTAGAACCTAAAATATTGTGCTTAAGTTTTTTTTTTTTTACTCTATGATAATTATTCTTTATCATTAAATCAAGACATCATTCAACTTTTGGCGTAAGCAAGGTTTGAACCTTGAATCCTTTATACAAATAATAGATTTTATTAGTTAACTTATTTGGTACCGATCGATCATAGTTGTCAAAATCTCGATCTGGATCTTACGATCCTACGATTTTACAACCTCACGTGCCCAAAATGATTCGGATCTTTCAAAGATCTTTGCAATTGTTCAAAATTAGTAGGATCATACGATTTTGACGATCCTAAACGATTTTAGTTTCTTGTAATCTTCTTTAACTTGATAAAAGGCTTAGTTAGACCTAAATGAAAATTAAAATCCCAATAGACCAAGTTTTCTACTCTAATGTAGAGAGTGTCAATTGGACCCAAATAAAAAATATTCCAATAGAATGTCACATTTTGAGATTTTTAACCTCTTTAAATGATGCTTACAAATGGATGTAGTGATGTATATTAATTATATCAATGAATATATAATTTATGTGATTATTTAACATATCAATGTATCTTTTTTGTTTTCGTTTTTTTTTTTTTTCAAATAATGTAGGATCTTACGATCCACGATCCGATCTTACGATTTATAATCTCATCTATATCCTACGATCCTACGTAGGATCCCGATTTTGACAACCTTGGTACCGATATAGCTGTGTTTTTTTTTTTAAAAAAAAAAAAAAAGGAACCCACATAACCATGGTTAACTTATATCTATACTATATATAAGAGGATTCCTTTACTATATATAAGTGGATTCCCCTCTTTCAACTGGACTTTTATGTAGTTCAAAAGTACCCTCATTAATGAAGAGTAACTTCATTTAGAAAAATGGTCATAAATGTCAAATAACAAATTTTATTTTTGAATTAAAAAAAAAAAACTTCTAAAATTTAGGATTTTTTTTCTCTTCACATTAAAAAAAAAAAAATACTACTTATCTCTAAAGTTTATCATTTTATTTGTTTCAAAAATAAAAAAATATATTTTTAAATTATTATAGATGCAAATTACTATTAATTTTTATCTAAAAAAATAAAAAAGTCTCTGAAGAACACGCATAACGTGCTTACTTAGAACCTAGTTTATATATATTTTTATCATAAATGATAAAAACTGTAGTCTCTCAATAATCGTGAAATAAGTCGTAAGATATTTGTTTTCACCAGCCTTATTGATTGGATATGGATATATACAACTCTCTCACACGCTACCTACATCGGTTTTTTTATTTTATATTTTATGAAAGCTACATTCATTGCTATTTGTTGCACAACAATTTTCACGGTCAAAGCTAAGACCAACAAAATAGATCATGTTCCTGATTCCCAAAACAAAAAATGATCATGTTCCCCAAAACCCCATAATCACCAACTTCTATTATTTTCTCCCCACTTTCTCGTTCTTCCCTCACTGTCCACCCAAGGGAATGGACTGATCATGTGGTGGCATGTCTGTCTGGTACTCTCTAATTATCATTTGTTCCTAAAATCAAACATTCAACCTGCATTGCTGATTTTGTGCCAAAATTTTCTCATTTCTGCTACTGACCATCAAAAATAGGAACTTTCCCTCATTTTTCTCAACAACCAAACAGTGTCCTATCCCATGTGCATGCAATTTTGTGTACCTTTTTAACCTTTCTAATGATATGATTGTTCTTTATCCAGAATTCTTTTGATGCATCTTTGACACTGTTTTCTTGGAATATTGAGCCATAAGGTACTTTACTTTGATAACCAGATGCTATTTTTCTATATTTTTGTCTGCGTTTAATGTTTCGATGCATGAATTCATGGTTTAGGGCCTCTCTGGTTCTAGATTTTGGACCACTTATGTGTTTCACTAGTAAAGTTGGTTAATTTCTGGCTTTTTATAGCTTTATCTGATTGTATTTTGGTGCATTTGATTGTTACATGGCACTGTTTGCATGGACTATTGAGCCAGCACAGATACTTTGATACCCATATGTTATTTTCTCTATTTTGTCTGGTTTTGATATCTTGGAACTTTTTGGGTTTATTTGAAAAAAAAAAAAAAAAAAAAATCTTGGACCTTTTGTGTTATGGGTTTCTGTTCTGCTTCTTGGTTTTACAGATGGCTTTGGTTTACTTTTTTTTTTTTTTTTTTCAACTGATTGTATGTATTTTACATTTGATTGTTACGTTCATTTAGTCACCATCGATTGGTTTGCTTCAATTGCCGTTTGATATCTGCTCGTGTTCTTGTTTTTCAATATTATACTCACTTTTGACCTTTTGACTGGCTTCACTTTTTTCGTTTTTTGTTTTTGTTTTTGTTTTTGTTTTTTTGTTTTTTGTTTTTTTTTAAGCCTACGGGCTTCACTTTATGTAGGAATACTTCGAAATTGCCCACTCAGTACGATTGGATTTTTCATGAACTTGAAAAATTTTTGTTGGCCCTCTTCCTTTTTTTATTTAGTTAGAATTTAACTGAACAAGAATGATAACTATAATTTTCGATTATTTAGTTTCTTTCTCAAGAATAAAGCGGAAACTAATTTCTTTTAATCAAATTCATTTCGCAACACCCATATAAGAAATTTCTGGCCTTGACTCCTTTACCACTCATCAGTTCCTGAAATTCCTGAAATTACGGCTTTACCACTCATCAGTTCCATGACTAAATAATGGGCCTGTTTGGTAAGCCTATTTAAATTCATATTTTTACATTTTAAGCAATTTTACACACATTTTAACACACTTTTTCACCTACATGTATATAAAAAAACCCAAACAACATTATTTAAACTATAATTCCTAACCAAACGGGACTTAAAGTTGCAACTTGCATCCAGAACAAGCCCAATTTCCAGGAATTTGATCTAGCCTCACACGTATGGCCGTATCTCCCTTCACAACCTGTGGCTCAGTCAATGGCAGAGCCAGCACTTTGCTTTTTGAAAATAAGAATATGATGACTTAAGTAATTTTATTATATATTATGTATAATATTATAAAATAACAATATAATTTTTTTTAATATAAATTAAGTACTTTACATTTCTAATATGTGTACTAAAAAAATTAATAAACCTGTCTAAATGTTTTTATCAATATTTACACATTGTAAATATTGATAATTTTTTTTTGTTGATATTTTTAAACTATCTTTGTTCAAAAATATCTAGACAGTAGAAAAATATTGAAATAAACAATAATACAAAAGTTAAGTATCTTAGATTAACAAATCATAAAGTGTAAAGACAAAAACCATTATTTGTTTCACTTAAAAAAAAAAAAAATCTTCATTGTTTTTTTATATTATTATTTGAGATAATTATTAAATAATTGTGTTCATCAATTGATATATACAACTTATATGACTAATAAAATTGTGACTCTATTTAAAGAAATATAAATAATCTTATGCTTTACTATAAAAATATTAAAATAATAATTATAATGTAATTGGTGAAGTAATCGGTCATAGAAAGCTAATTCTGATTTCTGAGTAATGTGAGAGATTTCCTATTGTATATATCTCAGATCATTTCCATAAGAATAGCGATGCTTGAGATCCAAACTTGCCTAGCTGTGTCATTATACATCACACTAGAGGCAATGTTCTTGTGGATTAAATTGAAAAGCTAAGACAGGACCATCGTATTACAGTGAATCCAGGCATTGAATAGAGGAGAATTCTCAACTGGTGCAACAATTGTTCCATTCACTATGCAAATTTTGTTCTTGGTTGTGAGTGCAAGAACCATAGATTGTGACCAGAAAGGGTAATTGTCAGCTCCATTCAGTGGCTGAGTGACTAGCAAAGTGCCAGAATTGTTACTATTGCCGAGATAATATGGATTGAAATTCAGATCATCAGCCATGGGAGACGCAAATTTCTCTAAATAATAAAAACCAGAGGAAGGAGTAGTACTTTCTACGTTGGGATCCGTTGATAGACATTAGGCTTGATTAGCGAGTATTTAGAGGTCTATTGCCCAAGCCTCCTTGTGATTTAGGTTAAGTAACACATTCCCAGTTAATCAGATGAATTCTTTTCCTCATTTGGATGTCGCCTAAAAGAAAACTACGGTTCATAGCCTCAATTGTGCCGATAGTGGGTTGAAGGCAAAAGAATGGTTTGCATAGTGTACACAATGGCGACTCCAAGAATTTTGTTTAGGGTGTTCCTTAGGAAGTATAAATTATACAATCTTATTTTTTTTTAGCCTTTAGGTAATTAGGTTTGATTCAATGTTATTAATTTCATTCCGTTCTTGCCAGAAAATACCGTGTCGGTAAACAAACCGGAACAGTAACCCGCCTTATTCCACTTTGGAAAAAATTTTGGGTCATTCCGGTTTATTTCGGGTGTTTCGGTAAATGCCAACCGAAATTCAAGATTCGGTCGGCATGAAGTTTGTACTTTAAAAAAAAAAAATTGTTCTTAAAACCAAAATAAATTTGCATTCTGTAAACCAAAAAAAACCTCAAAAGGAAAAAAAAAAAAAATGAACAAAGGTACCTGTACAGCTAAAAAAAAAAAAATTCGTATTAAGAAATTTGAAACTCAAACTTAAGAAGAGGCAATGTTGCACTGATATTGGTAGAAGACACAGACGAACAAGGAGGTAGGCAAAACGTAGATGTAAAAGTGTAGATGAAGATGTGATAAAATTTATAAGTATGAAGTGTAAAAATCGAGAAGATAGAAGACGTGTGTGGTTAAAAATAAACAAGAAAAAATAATTAAAAATGAGAAGTAAGTAATATATGTCTGGTGAGGAAAAATTATACTGTAATAAAAAATAATAAAATGTTGAAAATTGTGTTGTATCGGGCAGTGTGCTGAGTTGAAGAAATCAAGCTATTGGTAGTTTTATTTATTTATTTTTCAGATTTTAGTTCTTTTTTTTTTTTTTTTAGTTTTTCATTTTTGATTGAAAGACTCCCTCCCCCACCCCCCCCCCCCCCCCCCCACACACACACACACACACACACACACAGAGACAGATATATATATATATATATATAACTTTTTTTTTTTTTTATGAACTCAAAACGATAGAAAACTTTATATTGAAACTAAATAGAATACAAGTAAAAGACTGGGCATTAAGCTCAGATTTCTTTTTTTCTTTTCTTTTTTTCATTGGAAAAGGGGAATAGTAAACCATTAAAACAAGGGTCCAGGGAAGGGACCAAAACAAAGTGTAGCCCAGAGGTATTACACCTTTGTCCACTTCCATCGTTCCATCATCTGTTGAAAGTCTCTAATATATTATTAAGTTGCTCAAATTATGAATCAAAATTTAATTTTATTAACATAAAAAAATTCAGGGTGTTCCTATATATTTTTTAAAAGGTAAATAAGGTAGCATCGCCACTGAGTGTACATACTGTACAAAGTGATTGAGGACGTTAGTCACGTCACATCTTTGATAAGTGTTAACTTCCCCGCCATGCATAGATAGATATTTTGTTTGCCACCTCTGAATTTCATTACTAATACGATCAATTGAATAGTTAAAGTAAGCTCTTTTTTAGGAGGTGTGAATAATGGTGTGCCTAGATACGTTCCTAATTGAGTTGTGACTGGAATCTTGACAAGAGCCAAGATAGAAGACTGAAGATGAAGGGGTATTGGGAGAGAAAAAGTGAGCTGAGATACGTTCATATTGATGTGATTGATTGATGTGATTGATTATTAGAGATAAGTAAAAGGTGATATCAATAAGGGATAAGTACAGTAAACCCACCTGGGGTTTGGCCCGTTTTCACTTTACCTACCCGTGGTTTAAAACTTTACACTTTGCCCACCTGAACTTCAATCCGTTAGCCTTCCGTAACCCACCTCTCCGTTTGCCATCAGAAAAACACATTTTTAGGCAAAAACAAACATAACAAAGATCAAAAAGTTAGGATTTTTTTATTGCTTAAGAACTTATGTGAGAATAGGAATCCAAGAAAAGTTCATCATCAGTAGGCGAAGGCATGGGAAGACCCGTTAAGTCTTGAGGTTGAGGTTGAGAGAGATCGACTGAGTCGAACCTCAGTGGACTCATCATGAATAGCGGGGGAGCTTCAGCTGTTGCATTATTCATTTGCTGAAAAGAAGAACTTGTTGTACACATATTGAAATCGAAATCGAAATCGAAATCAAAGCCGCACCAAAAGTCCTCCACCGAAGTGGAAGCGGAAGCTGAGCGATTATTCTGATCAGAAAGCGAAAGAGCGGCTTTGGCAGCGGCGGATTGAATGTCTCTCCTGGAAGATGATTCCGGGCGAGGCAATGAGTGGGCCATGTCCGGAAAGTTGAGAGAGGCCAAGTTGCCTTTCAAAAACAAGGCCGTCGAGTCGTAAGCTCGAGCTGCCATCTCAGCTGACCCGAATGACCCCAACCATATACGCGTCTTTTGACCAGGACGTCGTATCTCAGAGACATAGCGGCCCCACCGTCTTTTACGAACCCCGCGAAACTGGTTGTCTCGTTGTCGTTGGGGAGCTTCTTGTTGTGGTTGTCTCACAGAAGTTCTTAAGGAATAAAAAATCCTAACTTTTTGATCTTTGTTATGTTTGATTTTGCCTAAAAATGTGTTTTTCTGATGGCAAACGGAGAGGTGGGTTACGGAAGGCTAACGGATTGAAGTTCAGGTGGGCAAAGTGTAAAGTTTTAAACCACGGGTAGGTAAAGTGAAAACGGGCCAAACCTCAGGTGGGTTTACTGTACTTATCCCTATCAATAATGAGTTCAAATAAGCAGGGTTAACCTAATGCATTATGAGGATCAAAGAGAAAAATTTTAGTGTGCTTTTTTCATACTCAATATTATTAATGGGTCTGGTTAATGTGTGCTTAGGGCACATATTAAACTTTCTATTTTTAGAAACATTTTCTTGGAAATTGAAAAAACTATCATTACTTTTTCAATTCTCGATAAATTTTTTTTCCAAAAATGGAAATTAATGTGTGCCCTAAGGGCACACATTAGTAAAATCCATTATTAATTACTATTTATTTGACTTTCTATTATATATAATATTAAAACCATCCTTGTTTTTTGAGATGTAACATTATTAATTAAGTTTTTATATTTAAGTTTTATTTACATCTCTTTCACAAGTTATTTGAGAAATTTTTTCAAAGATTATTCAGCACAATCATAAATTTTATTTTTGGTAAGATAGTTTATAGTTTCAATTGAGCTAGATTTATACAGATTCAATATTTTGGGGGGTTTTCTCGTAGGTGGTGGAAAAAATTGTAAAATTCACCTTTTTTTTCTTCTTAAAAGAAAAAAACAAATATCATTTTACAATATTATGACATTTTAATAAAATTTTGTGGGGCCTTAAGACCCTTTAAAAAAATATTTACAAGTGAGGCTTTTGGCCTAGGCCTTAAACCGGCTTTGGAAATAGAATCAATAAAAATTTGTTAATTCAACTAATGTAAAAAATGATGTCAATTTTTTGTGTTTGTAATAGTACTCTTCATATTGAGTAGCATGAGCAGAAAATAAAATAAAATGTCATCCACAAACAAAATAGGGTAAACTATGTAAATGATTCCTAACTTTTACTCTATATGTCAATTTGGTTACTAACATTTTAAATGTGTTAGTTTAGTCACTAACTTTTTGATATTGTATCAAAATAGTCCCTGTTGTCATTAAGTGATTGGATATAAAATGCTATATGGCTTGCAACCAAAATAAAATATTATTTTTATGCCACATAGACCAACATGTGTACTGCCACATTAGAATTTTTAAAAGAAAAACATATCAATGTTTAAAAGAAATTAAAACTTGGGATCAAAATCTCTAATCTCGTTGGAGTCGAAGAACTTGGGCTGGATTCTAGTTTCAAAGTTAATAGGATATTATATAGTTTTATCCTAACTCAGTTAATAAACAAAAAAGTAAATAATAAAATTATATAATATTTTTTAAAGATATATATTAAATATAGGTGAGTTGAGTTGGGTTATATGGTTAGATGAATTTGTGAATTTGTTGATTCGCATCCAACTCGACCCACTGAAAATTTTTTTTACCAGTCCAATCCAACCCAACAACTCTTACAAATAGACCCTACCCAACAGGTTGAGTTGAATCGGGTTGGAGGATTAATGCACATGCCTATTAAACACTCAAGGTTGTCCCCTAATGGAAATAGTAAATAAGCTAGTAGCCCGAAAATATTAATAAAAATTGACACATGGGAACGAGGGGCGACCTTATCATTCTTTAGTTTGATTACAGCTTGCACATGGATTTTCTCTTCTTTCTTGTCTATTATCAATGATGTGTAAGTCTTTTTTTACTTTTTATGAGTCTTGTGTAAGTAAATGTATGTCAGTATGTGTGACAGTGTAAGTCTTTTTTTAGGAGAACTAGTTTGCGTGAGAATGAGTTGGTTTTTAGGAGTTGTGAATAATGGTGTGCCTAGATACGTTCCCAATTGAGTTGTGAACCCAAATTTGCTCGGCCAACCAGGGAACCCAAATTTCATACCTATTGATGTTACAAATTTTTAAGAGTAAGAAAAAAAAATGTGATATTAATTGTGGGTCAAAATAAGCAGGGTTGGCTCAATGTTTTAGAGGCCTAAAGGTGAAAAAATTTAATGGGCTTTTCAAGGGCAAATCTAGGAATTTTTATTTGGGAGGCCAAGTTACAACACTAATATATTTATCAAGACAATCCTCATATACACACACACAAATATATATATATATATACACATTTTTATATTTGATAAGTTATATATATAAACACACCAAACAAAAAGAAAATAGCTTAGTATTTTCAATCAAAATTATATTTGATGGAAATTTTTCATAAAATAAAATTCATTTTTACTATTTTCATAGTGAAATTTTGAAAAACTTTCATTTTCAATAAGTTAGGCTTCAAACATATTTGAAACTATATTGCTCTAACCCATTATGTGGCAACTAAAAAGACATTTCATGTGTAGTTTTAGTGACAAAAGTTTTTTATTGAGTCAATGACTTGTTAATAATCGCCACATAACGGGTTGAAAAAGATAGATTCAAACATGTTTGATGCCAAACTTTATCAAATATTTAACAAATATAAGAGCACATTTTACAATAAAAAATAGAATTGTGAAAAATAAAGTTATATCTCTATAACTATTAGACCAAATTTTTTTATTTAAGAGCATTATTGGACTAATTCAAAATATTTGGAGGACCAACTCTTAATTTTGTAAACTAAATTTTGAAAACATTAAAATAATTATATATATTTAAAAATTTTCTTTTTTTGGGGGGGGGAGCTCCGCCTCTGGGGCTTTTTCATACATAATATTATTAATTACTATTTATTTGACACACATATTTTTGTATTAAAATAATTCTTATTTTTTTAGATGTAAAATTACTAATTAAATCTTTGTATTTAAGTTTTATTTACATCTTTTTTATAAATTGTTTGGAAAATTTTTTCAATAATTATTCAGCACACTCATAATAATTGTTTTGGTAAAATACTTTACATTTTAAATTTTGGATTTTTATTTGCTGATTTGCTCAATTTTTTGGGTTCCTCTTGTAGGTGGGGGAAAAAAAAAATACAAAATTTACCTTTTTTTCTTACCAAAAAAAAAAAAATCACTTTACAATATTATGACATTCTTATACAGTTTTGGGGACCTTTCGCTTATGCAATTGGAGGCTGTAAGACCTTAAAAAAAAAAAAATTATAAGTCGAGCCTTAGGGCTAGGCCTTAAGCCAATACCGCAAAAAAAAAAAAAAAAAAAAAAAAAAAAAAAAAAAAAAAAAAAAATTGGAGCAATTCGTCAATTCAACTAATGTAAAAGATGTTGTTAAATTTTTTATGTACTTGGCATTAGTATTCAAATTGAGAAGCATGAGCAAAAAGAACGTATCATCCACAAACAAAACTTATTTTTTCTTTGAGAAACATCCGCAAACAAAACATGGTTGAACAATAAAGGTACGTTGTCGCCTAATGAAAATAGGTGAGTACCGAGTACGATGATTTTTGCCAACGAGATTGTAGTCCGAAAATATTAATAAAAATTGAAACTTGGGAACGAGGGCCGACCTTATCCTTCTTTTATTTGATTACAGCTTGCACGTGAATTCTCTTCTTTGTTGTCTATCATGAATGTATGTGTATGTCTTTTTTTTTTTTCTTTTTTTCTTTTTTTTTTTTTATACCTTTTTTAGAGTCTTTTGTAAGTCAATGTATGTGTAACAGTGTAAGTCTTTTTTTAGGAGAAATAGTTTGCGTAAAAGTGAGTTGGTGTTTAGGAGTTGTTAATAGTGGTGTGCCTAGATACGTTCCTAATTGAGTTATGACTGGAATCTCTACAAGAGCCGAGATAGTAGACTGAAAATGGGGAGGGGTTTTGGGAGAAATTTAGTTATAAAGTTACACCAAAATTTTAGCTAAAAATTAAAATCTCACATCTATTGATGTGACAAATTGTTATGGTTAAGTACATATGTGATATTAATTGTGAGTTCAAAGAGGTAGGGTCGGCTCAATGCAGTATAAGGCCTAAGATGAAAACTTTTAGTGGGTTTTTTCATACTCAATATCTTTAATTGCTTTTTATTTGACACACACACACACACATATATATATATATAATCAAATTTGTTCTTGTTTTTGAGATGTAAAATTACTAATTAAGTTTTTGTATTTAAGTTTTATTTACATCTCTTTCATGAGTTATTTAGAAAATTTTGTCAACGAATATTTAGCACTCATAATTTTTTTTTTTTTTGGGGGTAAAATAGTTTTTAGGCTTAATTGAGTTGAATTTTTATTTGCTTAATGTTTTGGGGGTTCTCTTGTCAACACTACAAAAAAGGGGGTGTTCAGGCTGCGCTTTTTTGGGCCGCGTTTTAAAAAATGCGGCCCAAAACTGCATAAAGCCCCGTTTTTTAAAAACGGGGCTTAAAGATAAAAGTCCAGCCGCGTTCTCTTAAACGGGGCCTTAGCCTAGGTCTTCAGCTCCAAAATTTTGCATTTTTGCCGTTGCAACGGCAAAAATGCAAAATTTACCTTTTTTTTTTTCTTAACCAAAACAGAAAAAAAAAAAACAAAAAACAAAAATCATTTTACAATATCATGACATTTTTATACAATTTTGGGGACCATTTACTTATGCAATTGGGGGCCTTAAGACCTTTAAAAATAATTTACAAGTAGGGTCTTAGACCTAGGCCTTAAGCCGATTGTACAACTTGCCAATTCAGCTAATTGTAAAAAATGCTATTAAATTTTATGTATGTAGAATTAGTCTTCAGATTGAGTAACACGAGCAAAAAGAAACGTATCATGCATCCGCAAACAAAACAAGGTTGAACAATGTAGCCTATTGAAAATAGGTGAGTACAATGATTTTTGTCAATGAGCTTTTAGGCCGAAAATATTAATAAAAATTAGAACTTGGGAACGAGGTGGGAACATTATTAGTCTTTGGTTAGATTGCAGCTTGCACATGAATTTTTATTTTCTTTCTTGTGTCTATTATTAATTCACGTGTAAGTCTTTTTTTTAAAATATTTTTAGAGCCTTGCTAAGTCAATGCATGTGTAAAAGTGTAAGTCTTTTATTATTATTTCTTATCAATATGTGTGCATGCCAAACAAGGTAAGAAAAAGGAGTACAATGATTCGCGTGTGGCTCGATGGCACCTACTCACATCTGTACTGCTCATTTGACCCGCCTTCTTCTTTCCTTTCCCTCCTCAGAAAAAACCGAAATTAAAATATTCTTTATTATTATATAATCTTATCTACTGCATGTGTAGTGTGCATGGAATATGGATGGCGGAGACCACGTTATACGTAGAAACAAAAAAACAAAAAAGGGTTTATATTAGCATACTAGAATTAGAATTGGACTCAAGCTCTATTACCTAATTAAGCCCTTTCTTTTTTCACCCAACTAGACAATACAGATTGAATCGGCTGAAGGGTTCCAAGTTGCTTCCACTCGTAATTTTATCCAAACAAAACATGGTTGACCAATAAAGGTTGTCGCGTAATGAAAATAGGTGAGTACCGAGTACGATTATTTTTTCCAATGAGCTTGTAGGTCGAAAATATTAATAAAAATTGAAACTTGGGAACCAGAGGCGACCTTATCTTAGGGGTGTCAATTTAGGTTAGCGTGTTAGGTTCGTGTCATGTCGAGATAGAGATATTTGACTAAATGGTTCAACCATAACCTGACTCATTTAATAATCGTGTTATGATCTTTCAACCATAACCCAATCTATTAATAAGGTGAGTTAACTTGATCCAACCCATTTGACACACTTAATAAATGAATTATGTTGGGTTGACACGAATATAACACAATTCATTTCAACTTGCATAATATTTAATATAACATTCATTTAGAAATAATTTTTTTTATATCCCCAAAGTAGTGCATATACTTCAAGTTTTCAACACACATTCAAAATAATATAGTTCAACAAAAATATAACATTCATCTAGAAATAAGTTCTTTACACTTTAAAAGAAGTGCATACACTTCAACCTAAACTCAAAATAACATAGTTTAACAAAAATAATATAGTTCAACAAAAATATAATATCCTTGGAACTCACCAAATGCTTCTAGTCCTGACTATGACTACGATTATCATCCAGAGAGAGAGAGAGAGAGAGAGAGAGAGAGAGAGAGAGAGAGAGAGAGAGAGAGAGAGAGAGAGAGAGAGAGAGAGAGAGAGAGAGAGAGAGAGAGAGAGGTTTGAGACTGAGCAATAATTGATTTGAGACTTTGATTTTGAGAATTGGGCATGTGACTGTAAGATAGTAGAGTGAGTAGTACGGCTAAAATAAAAAATAAAAAAAAATAAAATAAAATAAGATATTTAATTGAGTTGTGTTTGGAATCTCTACAAGAGCTGAGGTAGAAGACTGAAGATGGGGAAGAGTATTGGGAGAGAAGAACAATTTAGATTAAGAGAAAGTTACACCAAAATTTTAGCAAAAAAATTCACATCTATTAATGTGACAAATTGTTACGGGTAAGTAAATATGTGATATTAATTGTGAGTTGAAAGGAGTAGGCTCTGCTCAATTCAGTATAAGGCCTAAGGTGAAAACTTTTAGTGGGTTTTTTCATACTCAATATCTTTAATTGCTTTTTGTTTGACATATATATTTTTGAATCAAAACTGTTCTTGTTTTTAAAGATGTAAAATTACTAATTAAGTTTTTGTATTTAAGTTTATTTACATCTCTTTCACAAGTTATTTAGAAAATTTTGTCAACGAATATTTCACACTCAAAATAATTTTTTTTGGTAAAATAGTTTTTAGGTTTAATTGAGATGAATTTTTATTTGCTTAATGTTTTGGGGGTTCTCTTGTCAGCGGGCAAAAATGAAAAATTTATCTTTATTTTCTTAACCAAAACAAAAAAACAAAAAACAAAAAAACAAAACAAAACAAAACAAAAATCATTTTACAATATCATGACATTTTTATACAATTTTGGGGACCTTTTACTTATGCAATTGGGGGCCTTAAGAACTTTAAAAATAATTTACAAGTAGGGTCTTAGACCTAGGCCTTAAGCCGGTTGGACAACTTGCCAATTCAGCTAATGTAAAAAATGCTATTAAATTTTATGTATGTAGAATAAGTCTTCAAATTGAGTAACAAGAGCAAAATGAAACGTATCATCCGCAAACAAGACAAGGTTGAACAATTTCGCCTATTGAAAATAGGTGAGTACAATGATTTTTGCCAATGAGCCTGTAGGCCGAAAATATTAATAAAAATTAAAACTTGGCAACGAGATGAAACATTATCATTCTTTTGTTTAGATTACATCTTGCACATGAATTTTTGTTTTCTCTCTTGGGTCTATTATTAATGTACATGTAAGTCTTTTTTTTTTTAAATTTTTTTATTATATACATTAAATATAAGTGGGTCAAGTCGGGTTATGTAGTTAGGAAAATTTGTGAATCTGTTGATCCATGTCCAACTCGATACACTGTATAAAAATTTTTGCTAATCCAATTCAATCCATCAACTCTTAAAAATTGACCCAACCCGATAAATTGGGTTGAATCAGGTCTGCGAATTGACAGCACATGCCTATTAAGCATTCAAGGTTGTCGCCTAATGGAAATAGTTCGATGATTTTTACCAATAAGCTAGTAGGCCGAAAATATTAATAAAAATTGGAACTTGGGAACGAGGGGTGACCTTATCATTCTTTAGTTTGATTACAACTTGCACATGAATTTTCTCTTCTTTCTTGTCTATTATCAGTGTATGTGCAAGTCTTTTTTTACTTTTTTGAGTTTGTGTTAGTCAATGTATGTCAGTATGTGTAACAGTTTGCGTTAGAGTGAGTTGGTTTTTAGGATTTGTGAATAATGGTGTGCCTAGATAGGTTCTTAATTGAGTAGTGTCTGGAATCTCTACAAGAGCTGAGATAGAAGACTGAAGATGGGGAAGAGTATTGGGAGAGAAGAACAATTTAGATTTAGAGAAAGTTACACCAAAATTTTAGCAAAAAATTTCACATCTATTAATGTGACAAATTGTTATGGTAAGTAAATATGTGATATTAATTGTGAGTTCAAAGCAGTAGGGTCTGCTCAATTCAGTATAAGGCCTAAAGTGAAAACATTTAGTGGGTTTTTTCATACTCAAGATCTTTAATTGCTTTTTATTTAATTGACATATATATTTTTGAATCAAAATTGTTGTTTTTTGAGATGTAAAATTACTAATTAAGTTTTTGTATTTAAGTTTTATTTACATCTCTTTCACAAGTTATTTAGAAAATTTTTTCAATGAATATTTAGCACTCATAATAAATTTTTTTATTTTTTTTAATATTGGTGAAATAGTTTTTAGGTTTAATTGAGTTGAATTTTTATTTGCTCAATATTTTCAGGGTTCTCTTGTCAGTGGGGGAAAATGGAAAATTTACCCTCTTTTCTTACCAAAACAAAACAGAAAACAAAATTCATTTTTCAATATCTTTAATGACATTTTTATACAATTTTGAAGACCTTTTACTAATGCAATTGGGGGCCTTTAGACCTTTAAAAATAATTTACTAGTAGGGTCTTAGACCTAGGCCTTAAGCCGGTCGTACAACTTGCGAATTCAGCTAACGTAAAAAAATGCTATTAAATTTTATGTTAGAGGAATTAGTCATCAAATTGAGTAACATGAGCAAAAAGAAACGTGTCATCCGCAAACGAGACAAGGTTGAACAATGTCGCCTATAGAATATAGGTGAGTACAATGATTTTTGCCAATGAGCTTTTAGGCCGAAAATATTAATAAAAACTAGAACTTGGCCCACTTGGGAACGAGGTGGGAACATTATCATTCTTTGGTTAGATTGCAGCTTGCATATGAATTTTTATTTTCTTTCTTGTGTCTATTATTAATTCACGTGTAAGTCTTTTTTTTTTTTTTTTTTATATTTTATATTTTTAGAGTCTTGCTAAGTCAATGCATGTGTAAAAGTGTAAGTCTTTTATTATTATTTATTATCAAAATGTGTGCATGTCAAACAAGGTAAGAAAAAGGAGTATGATGATTCGCGTGTGGCTCGATGGCACCTACTCACATCTGTACTGCTCATTTGACCCGCCTCCTTCTTTCCTTTCCCTCCTCAGAAAAAACTGAAATTAAAATATTTTTTATTATTATATAATCTTATCTACTGCATGTGCAGTGTGCATGGAATATGGATGGCGGAAGACCACGTTAAAAAAAAAAAAAAAAAAAAAAAGAACAAAAAAAGGGTTTATATAAGCATACTAGATTAGAATTGAACTCAAGCTCTCTTAGCTAATTAAGCCCTTTCTTTTTTCACCCAACTAGACAATACAGATTGAATCCTGAAGGGTTCCAAGTTGCTTCCACTCGTAACCTTCTCCAATTGACAGCCGAGGAGAACACTTTATACAGAATGAATCCTAAAGTATTCCAAGATGCTTCCTCCAGTGATTCAAGTTTCTTTGAGAAGTTGACAGATCCCAATAGTAGTACCCTTTCCGAAGTGACAGTTGAGAAAAACACTGTTCTACATGTTGCATTGCAATTCAAACAATTTGAAGCAGCGAAAAACATAGTTCAATTAAATTCAAGCCTTGTGTATGAAAAAAACTCCAAAGGCAATACTCCGCTACATGTTGCTGCGAGGGTAGGAACTTCTTCAATAGTAAAGCTACTAATAGGCCAGGCCAAAAAACAGGATGTTGAAGCAGGTGTACTGAAGCTTCTGAGCATGGAGAACGAGGCTGGGGATACAGCCTTGCACATTGCTGTGCGATGTGTTAACTTTAAGGTTGTGGAAGAACTAATTAATGAGAAGGATCCAGAAGGACTGGCTCTGAAAACAAACAAGGCTGGAGAATCCGCACTGTTCCTCGCTGTGGATGGACAACGCTACGACATCGCTTCTCATATCCTAAATAAAGCTCCAAATTGCTCCTATGCTGGAAGGGGTGACATGAATGTCTTGCATGTACTTGCCTTTCACACAAGTAATTGTAAGTGCTGCGTGAATTTGCTCGTAAAATATTTCTCCTCTTTTCTTATAGGTTCCTTCGTGGTTGGTCCTTGGTAATTGTATGTCTTTTTTAACAAACAAAAACAAATATATAGGACCAAAACTTATTATACACACTTTTCTACAACTATTTTTTTTTTATAACTGATTGTGAGTAATGAAGAAAAAGAAGTGAATTTATATAAAGGTGGTAAATAACCTATTATAATTTGTCATATAAGATAATTATGATAAAGTTAATGAAATAAATTTTGGTCTTGAAATAATTGTTTTTTTGATAATTGGATACTTACAGGGGGGAGTTTAATTACTACATCTTATAGGTTACATAGGATTTTTGCATTACTTAAACTAAAAAGGTTAGTCTATCTGTCACACAATATGTTAGACATGTTAGCTAGCTATGCCTTCAATAAATCTTACAAGTGTAGGATTGTAACAAAATAATAACTCAGCGAGGAAAAAAACTGTTTAAAACTCTAAGGTATAGAGATTCACACAGCACATTTATTGGTAGTTTTAACAATTTTATTATATAACTCAGCTAAAACTATAAATGATAATTTTAGTAAGAAATAATTGCACAATAAAAATACAAGAATTAATTTTCTATAGTTCTATGAATTCAATTGATTTTAGGCATGACAAAATTGGTGAATTAATTCGCAATAAATCCTAAGAATTTATAACATACCTAAAGTCAACATTAAATCAAATAATTTTACCGAATTAAACACTTTTCTAGATAGAAAAATCAACCAAAAACACAGAAATTTAAGCATTAATTAAAACCATTAAAGTGTTGTTAAGAACCTATCAATTGATAGTTGGGTTTCACTTCTTGCCTTTGTAAGGCTTCTAGCAAGTCATTATACCAACGAAAACTCTAAAAATTAAAAATTGAAAGAAAAAGAATAAAAACTATAAGAAAAACCTAAATTTCGTTCTAAGATTTCTCTCCCTTGATTTTGACTGATAGATCCTTTAAATAGGCTAAGATATCCTATTACAAGTAGATTTCTCGTTTGAAAAAGGAAAAAAAAAAAAAAAAATCTGATTTTTAGGCTCCTCGTAACTGCCTGTTTTTTATGCCTTAACAGTTAGAATAGAGTTATCTTTTATTCCAAACTTGAATAATTTCAATCCATCATTTGAGTTGAAAGTTGCTCACAACTGGAAGGCATGCACAAGTAGTTGAAATCCTAATATGAGTTTGATTTGAATTTAGTGCAAATTTCCTTTTATTTTTTGCTCCAATTGGATTGGCCTTCTTAAACTTTATTATGGCCTTTGTCAAAATTTAGTCATAGCCCTTTTCATTACAGAAATCTGCTCATGGCTTCCTTGATAAATTTTGCTAATATTAATTTCATTCTCCTATAAAATAAATTTTAGTATTAAAATTCATGAAATAGATATGCATGAATTAATGATATTAAAATTCATAATATTAATTTATTATTCATCATTATTCCAAATATAAAATGCATGAATTATTACAAAATATTGATGATGAAACTCTTTAATAATGATATACATATGCAAATTTAAGTTCTTACTGTTGTCCTCACTAAGAGCAACCCCACCGTCGCAGGATGTGTCCAGAATAGATGGAGCCAAATAGTAATATCCCTTGCCATCCTTAAAAATATTTAAAAGGAACAACACATATTTTGCTTATGTACATTTTAAAAATAAGGTTTCTACTTTTAATAGGTACAATTTATTTTTATTTAACTTATTTTTAAAATAATACAAATTAATACAAATAAGTTCATCCAGACACAAGATATGAGTGCCTTAAAGTTATTTATCAGGTATGAGTATTTCTAAAGTTATTGCGTTTGATTTATCCAATTCAGACATTAACACTGGTTGTGCGGAGTGGATATCTTCTCTCTGCAAAAAGTAACTAGACTCTTATTAATTATCAAAATAGTTTAGGTAATTAATTGTTAAGATAATTTTCTTTAGATAAATTTTTATTCCCTCAAAAATTTAAAATTCTACTTTAATTAAAATTCTATCACAAAAAATTTCAAGAAATTTTTAAAATAAATTAATAATTTATTTTAATTATTCTTATTTAATATAATACAACTTACAAAAAAAAAAAAAATATATATATATATATATAGTATTTGGGACAAATTTAATGTAGGTGAAAATATAACGAATATTCGACAGTAGTTCACTTAAAAGTACGCATTCGTCAACCATCTTAAAATTTTTGTTTCTTAATTTTATGATATATTTTATTAATAAAATTCTCTTCCTACTATTGATTTTTTTTTAGTTTACTTATAATTCTTGATTAACAATACATCATACGGACATAATACTAATGAAAATGTAAAATCATATGCATATGATTTGTAGGGCCCGAGGTTACAGTTGGACGTACAGCACTATTTAAGAATGCTCTTCACATATCGAAAAGGAGTCCAGAAGGTGATTATAATCCAGAAGGTAATTCAGCAAAAAAAAATAACCCAGAAGGTAATTATCTACTCAACTCAAGAACTTTTTTGTTTTTAAATCCTAGGAGTAATTACACTTGTTGGGTTAAGATTAGCTTGACCCCTTGCAAATTAATTAATTATCCAAGTTAATTAATTAGATTCAATTACATGCAATGGCGTGGTAGCACAAACAAATCACCAATTATCTAAATGCAGCAGAAAATAAATTGGATACGGATGATTTGTTTATGAATGAGGAAAACCACCGAGGCAAAATCTCACCAAGTGAATTTAAGGTCATAACTTCTGAGAATTCACTTTTATCAATCACAAGCGGTTACAAGTATAAAGAATCTTACCAAACCCTTTGACCTATTCCGAAATACCAACCTACAGTTGAACTCTTACCTCAATACTCAATTGGACTTGTATTGTAGCAGCAATCTCTCCATTCAATACACGAATCCTAGTACATGACTAACCAATAATGCTCGGATCTCAATACGTGACTAACTCCACCAACTTGAAGAAGATGTTGGCTGTAAAGTTCTTTACTTCATTAACAATGAAGATCAAAAAGCTCATTCGTTACAAAACCCTTGGTGCAAAGACACAGTAGCTTCTTTAGAGAGAATGATGAACTAGGGTACTATCTGTATGCACGACGACATTTAAAATAAGCCTTATATATATTTAGGATTATGAGAAAAAAAAAAAAAACCCTATACAAATATTTCAATATGGGCCAAAAATCAGATCTGGAATTTCTAATTTCGTAATTCTTGATAGATATAGCTTATGTTGAGCTTCAACATTAAATCTCGATAGAAATGATTCTATCGAAACCTCTGTCGAGCTTTAATGAACAACACTTACTTCATTTGTTTCTTGGTCAGATTTGCATGATTTCAATACTTAACTTGAACACTTCTAACTTGATCTTTTGTTTCTTGAAGTACTAAACCCATCTGAGATCTACCAAATTACAAGTAAAGTGTATTTTGTCAAAGGATTAGCCAATAACATTTTTCCCTTGAGATTTGAGGGAATGGCCACAAGTTTGAAGGAGGAAAATGCTCCTCTCTTGTGGTTTGAAGAAAAGATGACTCTCCTCCTTCTATTAATATCAGTAATGAAATATTCTAAATTTTAAAAATGATTTTCTATACCAAAATTCAGTCATGGTTGGTAAAAAGATTTCATTTTTTAATAAAAGTTATTTATAACATTTTTTTTTTGTATCATTAAAAAGTAGAATTTCTATTTTTATCTATAAAAAAAAGTTATGTAAAATTTTTTCTTCCCTACAATATAAAAGGTGGCTCATGATGATTGTAACTCTTTTTTATTTTTTTATAAAAAATTAAATTTATTTTTTGATTGTATTCGTCAATTCATCATATTGTTCACATAATATTTTTCGATGTAAAATATTTTAAAATAAGAAGATTATACGATTGAGTGATTTGTTAATGATTGTTAACGTTTGTTATTATTATTCACATAGTATTATAACAATTTTTAACATTATATGAATTTTGTATAATCATATAATCAAAAAATCTTCTTATTTTCGATCACAATTTTCTCCTTAAGATAATTAGATAGTATTTTCCAATTAATTTTATTTTCTCTCATTTTTAATTACATAATTGTACCATTTATTACTTCTACGCTTCAGTTGATCCACATTAATGGCTATGTCATTATCCTTTTTTTCTTTCAAATTTTTCCTACAATTGTTCTTAACATTTACTCATTTAAGGTGAGTTAAAGTCTCCATTATTTAACAATCAAAATATCATCTCTCTTTTATTTTTAACTTTTCTTATTATTAATTTATCAACTTATTGTTACACTTTCTCCAATCTTTCTCCCTTCCTTTTACTTTTTCATCTCCACACTACTATCTACCTTAACTTATATGTAGTATATTGTTATAATTTATTATTTAAAAATTATTGAAGACAATTTGTTATCCTTATAAATTGAACTATTTCTAAAATTATTTCCCATCTCTTTATCTTTACAAATATATCATTCTGTTATTTTAGATATTCAATTTTTTTAAGAAACTTGGGTGTGTTTTATAAATATTATTATTTTTTGAAGTGGTTTGTATTCTTTAAAATTTTGATATAGTGTTTATGTTTTTTTTTGGGTACAAATAAACATTTTAAAGTTTCAAATTAATGGTCAAATTTCCCATTCTCGTATAGAGATTATCGTGATAATCATAACCCATCACAAATTTACAATTGATATTACTCAAATCATTGATAAATAAAATTTACATGGATATTACTCAAATAATTAATAGACATATTCAAATACATAGCCATGTAGATTGTATTTTAATATAAACTCAAATTCTCGCTTACAAAATATCTAAGAATGAACTCAAACCAAAAAATATAAGAGGGAAAGAGAGTACATGTGATGGGGCTCAAAAAATAGACTTCCAAAATGTATCAACTCAAAGTAGAGATACAAAAAATACAAAAATTCATCAATCTAAAATTAAGTTTCAAGAAAAAATAAAGAAGAGAGAGAGAGAGAGAGAGAGAATAATCATCTTTTTTGGGAGAGAATGTGAGAAAATTAGTAAATTTATATTAAAGAAGATGAGTAAAAAAATACACAAAAGAAAATGTATAGTTGTAAACAATAAATTATCCAAACCATGCTAACTGTGTAATAGATTAAAAATATATCATTATTTACTATATTCATAGGATAACATCTATCATTCAAAGAAAAGAAAATATAACAAATTAAAATGCTACCAAACTGTATCAACTTAAAGTAGTGCTCAACACAAAAATTTATCCATCTAAAATAGATATGAAATCAAGAATTGAAAATCCACCAAAATAAAGGAAAAGTTAATTATATGTGTGTGTGTGTGTAGAGGGAGAGAGTATTCACCTTTTCATGCGGACAAAATATAGATAGAATAGAAGAGAGAATAGCAAAATTTATAGTAAATAAAATGAGAGAAGAATAGTCAAAATAAAAGGAAGATGAAGGGATGAAAAAAATTGTAAAGTTAAGGTATAAAGTAGTGGAGATATTATTAAAATAATAATAAAAAGTGGGAGAGGAGTAGATGACCTAATTGAATTGGTGTGTTGTACAAAAAGGTCAATCAAATATGAAATAATGTAAATTGTATTAAGCTCCCGTGGATATCAGTGTAAATAGCTTATATTTTATGAGACTTTAGTATTTTATTCTAAATTAGTGTGCATTTGATAAAGATTATTTTTACCAACTTATTTTATTATTTAGTTTATTTTTATTACTATTTATGGGTCTCATTACACTTTTTGGTACTATTTATAGGTCCCATTATACTATTTAAGTTAACTTTTACTTTTATCAATGGTATTTTGAATAAAAAGTTTTCAGTTTCAGCAAAATAAGCGGATCTCAATTGGATCCTTAGAAGGGTGATGAGTGTAATAATAGAAAATCTTAGGGTCAATACAATTTTCCTCAAATAAAACTCCACCAATGAGTAGAAATGTATAGTCAAATTTTGAATTTTCAAATTGGAAATGCATTTTTTCTTTAATTAAAACGTACCAATAATATTTGAAAATTTTTAAAATAGTTAAAATGTGAAATCTCCCCCTGCCCCACCCCCAATTCGAGTTAATCCAACAACTCTAAACCAAAAAAGGCATAATATTGGCAATAGCTTAAGTTGTCGCTCAAAAAATAATTTTTTTTTACAGAAAATATATCAATTTTTTTATTTAAAAAATTAGCTGTTCCATTTATCTAGCTATTGCTTACTTTATACACATAAGGATCATATATTTAGTTTTTTTTTTTTTTTTTTGAGAGAATTGTTAATTATTTTATTTTAATTTTTATAATTTATTCTACATGTTTAAATAGACATTTTGTATACTCATTAGCGTTTAAGAAGATGGCAACTTTTGTAGGTATGTGTTTTCGTTTTTCAATTTATCTTGACCAAGTTATTAACACTATAGTTCCCCCGAAATTCCATACTGGCTGGCTCCAATGCTTCTATAGTCTACTATCATGCTTGGAAAACTAGGTTTTACTAATTCCAAGCAATCCTTTAAATGTCACAAGAGTCTTTGTGAAATGCTTGGTCCTTATTACGGAGTTAGCTAGGTTCAAACCTCTTTGCCTTTTGTTGTGTAAGGGGAAAAAAACTCTCTTAATGTGTACTAGCCTGAGCCATATGACTTTATCTTCTTAGGTATTATGAAACAAGTGATGGAAAAATGTCCATCTGCAATCGGAGAACGGGATGACTTTGGATTGACTCCTCTAGAAATTGCCGCATTTATGGGTAATGAGAAATTTGTTAAGCTGCTTTTAGAAAGGGACCAGAAGCCCAATATTGCATATTCACAGGACAAAGCCGGCACATCTGCTCTTCACATTGCGGCATTGAATGGAAATGTTAAGATAATGAATGAACTCATCAGTAAATGTCCAGATATCTATGAGATCTTGAACAACAAGGGTCGGAATGCTCTCCATTTAGCTGCAAAAAGTGGACAGAGTGCAGCCGTCAAATATTTGTCCCAGTTTAAGAGTCTTATCAACGAGCAGGATAGCAAAGGAAACACGCCTATGCATCTGGCGGCCTCCAAAGGGCATTTCGAGATTGCTTCTCAATTGGGACGTGATAATGATGTTGGCTTAAATACTACGAACAAAGACGGCTTCACCACATTGGACAAAGTTTTGTTACGAGAGAAGTTTGGAGGCTTTCGGCTAACGGTACACCCATTCAATCCTGCTCTGCTGAATGAAATTCTATTGCACAATTTATAGAAATTTTCATAATTTGCCTTTTTTGGGGGGTAGATGTACAAAATTAGGAATGCAAATACTCTTTCCTACTTTTTTATGTTCCACATTATGGTCCATTAATTACAATTTATTATATATTTGTTGATTTATTTTATAAAATAACTAAAGTTTAAAAATATATATATATATATATTAGTCACATGTTATACATGTGTATTTATATTAAGATGAGATAAGCCCACAATTAGGGTGAGTGGTCTTACAATTAGTCATCCACGTATCTTAAATTACACAACTACTTATCTTAATAAACGTATATCAAGATTAAAAAAAGAAGAAGATCAATTTAGATTTTCTTCTTAAAAAAAGATTAGTTTAAATTTGGACTCAAATTTAATTGTGGTTATCAAGTAAACTATGTAAACAATCTATGGGTCATAGGTAATTCCGTAATTGGTAATTTACTATGGTATCAAAGTATGTAATACTGGATTTAGATAATAATTATCACACACTATTACATATTTATTGCACACACACAGCCACATGAATTAAAATCATGTTTAGAAAATTTTGGTTAAAATTGTAAAATTGTGTTTTGAAACACTATTTCAAAATTTTAACTGAAATGGCGATTTCAAAGAGATTGTATATAAAATGTGTTGTAGCAAGTATGAAATAACAAGATGATCTCTTATAAATTTTACGTGTGGATGAAATCAAGAGGGAATTGCGGGTGAAACTGAAAGACGCTCAACAAAGTCTAAGGGGAGCACTCTTATTGAAAGAAATGTCAGACGACAGTTTGAACGATCCTACAATGAAAGCCGCACTGGCAGATCCTGAAGTACCGGCAGACAAGAGTATCTCCGACTCCAAAGCAGATGGTATGGAGAATTCCGACACCAAAGCAGATGCTATGAAGAATTCCAACTCCAAAGCAGATGGTATGAAGAACTCCGACACCAAAGCAGAAAGTTCGATGGATTCCAACACCAAAGCAGATGGTGTGAAGAATTCCAACTCCAATGCAGATCGAACGAGGAACTTCAAAGCAGTTCCTAAGACGAATACCAACTCCAAACCAGTTCGTGTGAACAATTCTGACTCCAAAGCAGATAGTATCAAGAAAATGGCTAAGAACGATATGTTGGTAGCCACACTCATCACAACGGTGACCTTCACGGCAGCTTTCACGGTGCCTGGTGGATACAGGAGCCAAGGTGTGGATGAGGGCATGGCAGTATTAAGCAAAACAAATGCTTTCCATGTATTTCAGATGGCTAATACTTTAGCTTTTGGTCTATCCATTACCTCACTATTCTACAACTATGCCAAGATGACTTTCAAAAGCGTTCTTCAACCAAGCGATCATATACAACGTGCCCTTGCTTTCACAACCTATTCTATTTTATTATTGGTGGTAGCTTTTGTTTCAGGCACCTACACAGTTATGCCACACTCTATGGGGATTACTACAGCCGTTATTGTTTGTTGTTGCTTCTTTAGTAACCAAATTTTATCTTTACCACACTTGCTGGCTATCACTTGCGCCGGCTTGACACAAAGTTTCGCTCGAGAAGAGAAACCAGAAAGTGACGAAGAATTGACCCGGGATGATTCCGAAGCCTCTCCTGTTCGGGGATGATTTGAAAGGAGAAGGGCTTCAAAGCTTTGTTTTGCAAGTTGGTATGGGCACATTTGGAATAAGAGGAACGTTGTCAGTCCGAAGAAATCATTATCAAGATCATTATATGGAAGGTTTCTTGTGTTTATAAGGATTTCCAAAGCCTTCGGTGTGTTTGTGTGCTGCTTTTTGTGTGTGGGGATTTGATTTTTTTTTTTTTTAATGGACGTGTGTTGGTTTGATTGTATTATCTTTTCTTTTAAATAAAATTTTAATCATTAAATAAAATGCATGTTATTTTTTATGTACAACAAAGTAGCATGTTTTCTTGCAGTGATTATTAATTGATGAGCCCAAAGTTAAATTATTTAGAAAGGGGTCATATTGAATTTGATTTTTTCTCCTTGACACCTTGATGCAGATTGATTAAGGAAGAATAAAATATTTTAATATTTTATGTTGTTTTCTTTTTTCTTGTTAAATTAGGATTTATTTACTCTAGTACTTTGAATTAAAATCCTTTTCCTAATTGAATTGAGATTTTAATTGTTTTTCTTTTCTCAAGTAAAAGTAGATTTATTATTTCTTTTTCTAAAAGTAGTAGGAGAAATTTTATTTCTATAAATCTTCTTTATAGAGAGGTTATTTATGCAATATGTGTTTTTGAATAAAAGTTTGCTAGAGATGTTTTCTCTATTATTTTGTCTATTAGCCTAGTGTTCTTGTAGAACTTAGGTTTAGTGGAAGAGTTGTAGTATTTGTGTGTTATAGATTCTGCTTCTACACGCTCACGCTGCATCACACCTTTTGACACTTGGGTTGGGTGAGGGAGGTTTATTTTCATGAGAATGTGATCTTTTAGTATTGTTGGTAATATAGACATATCCATTTCGAAATTGCTTATTTTCAGTAGTTTATTTACACAAAATGGGACAAAAAATTAAAAGCTAATTTATTTCTAAAAAGGTCAAAATTAGATTATTTAGAATATAATTTAGACCAAAAAAAAAAAAAAAAAAAAGCTCTTCGCTAATTGATAAACACACACTGCATCTAGTTGAAACCATGCTCTCTCTCTCTCTCTCTCTCTCTGAAACTAACTCTTCTCTTCAGTGATTAATGAAATCAAAATATGTCTTACCTCTTTTGATATAATAAGTTTAGAGACAATTTATTTCATATATAATTTGCTTTTCACAATTTACTAAGATGACAAATTGCAAGTGATTGAAAATAAAAGTTGTGTGAGTGATTAGTGTGAAAATAATTATTCATCAATCATAATTTATCTTCTCTTTTTTTTTTTTTTTTTTGGTTTGTTTGTTGGAGAAGTAGGTTGTGAAATAAGCTAGGTTGATAGTTAAATTACGATTGATTTTTTAGGCCTTTTGGCTTTTGTTATTTTGACAGAACTTCAAACTTGTTGGCCGAGTTCAGCTTCTTGCAGCTTGGGCTGTTGCCTCTTGTTTTGCCCAATGACCCCTCTCCCATCTCCCTCTTTATTTTTTTATTAGTGACCTTGTAGACCCCTCGTCATTTTAATCTATTTTTTCTGTATTTACCCCCAAAACAAAACGGGTATTTGCTGCCTTATTTTTCTTATTAATTATGTATAATTTTTCAAAACCTCTTTTTTTAGGAATACTTATTTTTATCTAGTTTATATTTTAACAATTTAATAAAAATAAACTCAGCAAAACAAACATGAAGAGTCTTGAAATTTTAATTGTTAAATATTAGCATTGATACATCATGTTGAATATGCTAGTATGGATGCGGAAACGAAAGTATAAAATATAAAACACAATAATACACGAGGGTTACGTGATTTAGCCTAACGGGCCAACATCCACGGAGGAAACCCTAAAGGGCTACATCAATAATAAGTAGTACAAATCCTTTGTTACAATGAATCATAACATATATATATATATATATATAGATAGTAGACTAAATCCTAGACTAATAGACTTCTAATACAAGTAGGAGATTTGACTTGCATATAAAGTAGAATTATGCTTGGGCCTATGCTAATGGACTAATATATCTCTAACATTAATCATTGTAGTTCTATCAAAATTATAAATTGATTAATGGTAACTATTATGGATAAAATATTTGCTATAATTAATATTGTATCTTCTTGATGGGATTCCAAGCGAAGTTACGATTTGAAGATGTGAGAACAAAAGGTATTGTATCTTTATTATTTATTTTAAAACCGATAGTGTTCTTATAATTTGATATTAAAGAAACAACTTCAACCCAAATCACCCTACTGGTGTCCTTTGCCGAAAAATTTGATGTGCTCAAATTTAAATATTAAGTTATTAAGCACAGTAACGGAGCCAGGAACTTTTTGTAGGGGGAAGCTAAATGTAACAAAATTCTTAAAGTTTTTTTTTTTATTATTAATTTAAATAGAAGACCCCAAACAAGTAATTTATGTCATAAAAATAAAAACAAGTCATTTATAAATTATAAACGAGTAATTCACGTGCTTTTTTTTTTTTGATAGTTTTGATACTTAAAATTGGGAAAGAAAAATTCGAGTTTCGGATGTAATGGACACATAAAAAAATGCTAACCAAATAAAACCAAATAAAGTTTAAAGCAAGATAATAATACAAAATATAAATACATCACTCAGTATATACAACACTATATTATTATTATATATAACTTAAGTTATAAACTCAATCATACCATTTTTATATATAACATAATAATATATTATAAACAAATACACAAACATCAATTCACCTTCCACCACATTTTTTAAGTGCTATACAGCACATAAAAAGCTACTTTCTTTTTAACCACAGATTTAGCCCATAGCTTTACTATATCTTCCCCCAAAACATAACTTGCAATAAAAAAGAATGACAGTACATAATAGCAAAAACAGAGAAAGATACTAATGGTTGGCATTGGAATTAATTGGAGCACGAGCAGGAGCTTGGAGTCAAGGAAACGACATTCGTGGATGCACACAAAAAGGACAAAATAACTGTATGATATAGATTTGTTTTGTTTTTCTTTTTCTTTTTTGGATTTGGAATATGTTAAAAGGAGATTTGGGGCTTTGCTAATACTTGGAGAGCTATGGGCTGAAGAATGGGTCAATGGAAAAAAAAAATTTGTTAGGCTTTTTGTACCAGATTCATTCTTTTTTTTTTCTTTGGTTTTTTTTGTCATTTTAATTTGAAAAGTGGTACGTCCACAATATTTTCACATTACTTTCATAATATTTTACATTTAAAAGACTAGTTCAAAAATTTTAGATGCTAATTTTAAATTTTGAAAGAGTCAATTCTAAAATTTGGAGGGGCCGGTGAATAAATTTACATGTAATTTTAATAATTTATAATTTTTTTTACTAGCTCTAATGGAGAATTGAAAAAGTTGGGAGGGCCATGGCCCCCCCAAGCTCCAACGTAACTCCGCTGATTAAGCACTTTTTTTTTTTTACAAAATATATTAAGTACATTATTGCATAGCAATTTTTATGGTCATACATCGTTTCATAACAATTTTTGTGGTCATACATCGTTGCATAACAAGGGACACGCTACATGCATTGTTGCATAACAACTTTTATGGTCAAACCTGACCAGCAAATAGATGCATTACAAAAAATGAGGGCTACAAACGGATAGGTCTATTTGGACTATAGCAGCATCACAAAATGCTGCTATTGCCCCGTGACTTTAGGTCTATAACGGCGTTTTTCCAAAACGTCGCTGTAGATACTATAGCAGACCTATAGCAGCATTTTTTAACGCTGCTATAGCCAGTGCTTTTTATGTTCCCCAAAACCCCATAATCACCAACTTCTTTAATTTTCTTGCCACTTTCTCGTTCTACATGCACTATTCTCCAAAGGGAATGGACTGACCATGGGGTTGGGAAGCATGGGTGCGGCTCTTAGGGTGCTGCGCCCACATCCGACACAAACAAACGCATCGTGCAGCCATCGGCATAACTACATGCACGTTCGAGGTAAATCCTTCTCTTTTTTCTTTTTTTTTTCGATTTCCGATTCGTGTAGTTTTGGTTCGAAATAGGTGGAAACAACCTTGAATTGGTCTGATTCGGGCTGAAATAAGTGTTTTAATATATTTTAAAAAAAGAATAATAAAAAAAAAATAAAATAAGGCAAAACACACCATTTGACTATAGTGTTTTCTTTCCCTTTTTGTTCCCTTTCCACGTCTTGTTTGTTTTTTTTTTTTTTTAAGTTCCTAAATAATTTGGTAATTGTATCAATTTAAATAATTACTTATCATTAAAAAATAAAATTATTTTGTAAAATTTACCCCCTTAAATATTGGCTATAAATATTAAATTGATCACAAAGGTTCCTTATCTACTATTGCTTTTAAATTGGTACATGTTTACCATTATATGAAAAAATATGCTTAGCAATATATAAAAAATATAAATAAAAATATATTTAATAATTTTTTAATAAACGTATCTTGCCACACCTGTACCTTACTTTTTCAAAAATTGCCGAGTCGTTGCACCGTACCCGAACCCAATTCCGAATCCGAATCCGAATCCAAGTCCGCACCCGTGCTTCCTAGCCATGGGGGTGGCCTATCTGTCTGGTACTCTCTCCAATTATCACTAGTTACTAAAATCAAACATTCAAACTGCATTGCTGATTTTGTGCCAAGATTTTCTCATTACAGTTAGTTTACATAAAAAATAGAAACTTTCCCTCATTTTTCTCAACAACCAAATATTGTCTTATGTGCAAGCAATTTTGTGTACCTTTTTAACCTTTCTGATGATATGATTGTTCTTTATCCAGAATTCTTTTGAGCCATCTTTAAGGTACATTCCTATGATGACCAGATGATATTTTTCTCTGTTTGTCTATGTATAATGTTTTGATGCATAAATTGATGGTTTAAGGCCTCTCTGGTTCTAGGTTTTGGACTACTTCTGTGTGTCACTAGTAAAGTTGGTTAATTTTGGCTTTTTATGGTTTTGTCCGATTGTATTTTGGTGCATTTGATTGTTACTTGGCACTGTTTGCACGCACTATTGAGCCTGCACAGATACTTTGATAACCATATGTTATTATCTTTATTTTGTCATGTTTTGATTCATAAAATGGGTAATCTTGGGCCTTTTTGGGAATAAAAAATAAAAAAGGCTTGGACCTTTTTGGTTATGGGTTTCTGTTCTGTTGTTTGGTTTTACTGATGGCCTTGGTTTACTTTTTCCCTCTCTTTTTTCACTTACTGCATGTATTTTACATTTGATTGTTTTGTTCATTTAATCACCATTGATTGGTTTACTTCAATTGACATTTGATATCTGCTCTTGTGTTCTTTTTTTTAATATTAATGGGCAATATAAAACTTGTTTTGCCTTTTCTTAACAAATTTGTTAGTTGAACGAAAAGAAGTAGAGAAATACCTAAAATAACACTAGTTGAAGGAATAACATAGGACATGCTAGTTAAGAAAGCAATGGAGAATATGATTTTGGAGAAGAATACACGTGGTATATCAAACATTGTCTCATATCTGGTTCTCAACACTATTTGTTTGGTGACCAACAGCTGTATTAGGAGATAAAAATCATTTGAGCTTCAATTGAACTGGTTTTTAGGGCTTGTACATGGCTTTTGAGATCTTGCATTGGTTTATTTTGGGTGCTGTGTTTTGGGTTGTATCTAAACATTTGCTTGTCTTCTTTATTTCATTATGTTGGTTAAAGGAAGTTTCATTCTATTATCTTCATTTGCCCCTAGTAATGTCTTTGTATGCCTAGATGACTAAGAGCAAAAGGATCATGGAGAATATCTACAATTTGATATCTTAACATCATCTGTATCTCTTGGTTCCTTCTAATTAGCTTATGCACAGAGATTTTTTTGTCAAATTGAGGATTTATGGAGTGATAGTGGTATGATATGCATTCTAGTATTTATGTATTCATTCTGGTGTTAACATCATCTGCATCTGCTTTTCCAACTGCTAGCAAACGCATGCCCGGCATGTATCCACAAATGTGAAGTGGAAATTTGAGCTAAAAATGCTTCTCATAGTGTACCACTCCAATTTTCCCATCAAGATGAGTGGCAGGAATAGGATATATACCTGCTTCATGATCTTCATCTAGTTAAGCAAATCCCTACCATTAGTTGGTAAAACTACATTTGCTTATAAATCTTATTGTTTTAAGCAATTTTAATGATTCTTAGCAATTACAAAATATAAATACAGTGTGATATGCTTCGCTTGTGTATGCATTCATCTTCCTCTAATTATCGACAATTGAACCAGATCAATTTTTTTGTAACTTATTCAGGGGAAGTACAAACTATTGCAGCGTATAGGAGGACGTAGCAGATCATGGCAGACTTGGAAAATTTGCTTGAAACATATTCCCATGTGATGAGGTCAATAGGTCCAATAAGTTCCAACCCTTTGTCCCATAAAAACTCCCAAATATTTTGTGTATTAGAATTATTTTGTGTAATTATATTTAATGAGAATATATAATAAGTAATGCTAGAGATAAAAAAAATTGTATAATTTTTTATATAATTTGCGGAAGTAGTTATGATTTATTAATATCACTAGTTATAAGCCCATGCATTGCATGGTTTTATGAAAAAACTTATAAAATAAATGTATAAATAATTATATATTTTAATAGATTCAATAAAGATAAATGAAAAAAATTATCAAGTGTAAATAATTATCTCACTAAAATAAGGGGTAAGATTTCTTCCTAAAACTAAATTAAATTGATAATTCCAAATTGAATTTTAAATTGATAATTATTTTTTTAAAAAAGTACTAAACAATTGATAAATATAAAATTAATATAATCTTGATAATATTATAAATTAAAATTAAAGTTGATAATTCAAGAATACCCGTGTAGAACATCTTGATAATTTGATGTAACATAAAAATCAAATAAGAAAATTGTTAAAATTAATCTATTATTTCAAACCATATTTAATCATTAATTCTAAGACCCTAACCCTAAGCATATAAATTAGTTCAAAGCTAAGAAAATTAGTTTAAACAAAAGGCAACCAATACACAAAACCTAATCAATTAAATAAAAACAAAATACAAAAACAAAGAAGGAGCCTTTAGAAATTTGACAATGTTTTTGAATGTTTTGAATTTATTAATTAAAATCACATGAAGACAAAAAACCAATAATAACACTAAAGAAAATAAACAAAATGAAAATAATAATAATAAAAGAAGAAAGAATGCATACCTGCATTATCATGAGATTTAGGCATTCACATGTTAAAATAAGGTTCACTCCAAAAAAGATATATAGGGTTATATATATTGGTAGAGTTCCATTTGAAATATAATTAATTTAAATCTTATTGAAATTAAAGATATCTAATTAATGTGTTTGTTTTATCCCATAAAAATTGGAATTAAAAAAAGGTCATATGATTTTTTAAAAATTTAAAAATTTAATAAAATTTCTGCAATTTGATAAAACCACTTGGCGCAACCATGACGTTTAAGCCCAACTTTTATTATATAGTATATGATTCCTCACCGCTAAGGGCCGAACCACAATTTTATATTTATTTGTTTTCCAAAATACTTTAAAATATTCAAAAACAAAAGTTACCCACCCCAAAAAAAAAAATTTTTGGGTGGTTCTAAATAATAAACAGTTGTCCAAATAACCCTCTGAAAAAAATAAATAAAAAGAAGTAGAATTCTTAACAAATACAAACTTTCGCATTCCCAACAACAACAACAATAATAATAATAATGCTAAAATAGTGTTTCTATTTTTGAGTAGTTTCATATCTTACCTTGCTAGGTGAGTCTAAGTAAAGACTTTTTAATAAAAACATTTTCCTCTTACTCCTTTTAACTTTAAATCATTCGTGCCTTTAGGATTCGATTAGGTCCATTATAATTTTCTTTTATTTGCTTTGACTCATGAATAAAAAGTTATATTTATTGGTGAAAATATTAGATAAAATTGAATAAATATTTTTTATTTGGAAAGAAGATTTTTTTTTTTTGGTTTATAAATGCTTGATTGAGACTCAAAATGTTTATAAATGTTTTTTAAAAATTATAATAAAATAATTGTTTATTGGTACATATCTGTGAGAAACTAGGCAACTTATTTATATAATTTTTTTTTTTTTAATGGGAAGATTGTAAAATTAGTAGAAGAAAAATTCAATACATTTTGTATCATATTTGGCTCAATCATAGAAGGATTTTCCACTGACTATGATACAAAACCAAAAATTCCATTGGCATACTCAGCCAAAATATGTGTTGATTTGTTCTCTTGCCTCCTTACATGTGAGAGCTTAACAGATTTGAAACACTGCAATTTATGGCAAATGCTCTAGATTATATTAGAAATGGCAACTGGTAGGATGTTTGAACTTATGTGTACTTGTTTAAGTTTATAAAGATGATAAATTATTTTATATATTAGACAATTATTAGAGTAATTACTATATTATTAGTAAATTAAAATCTTTGTCCTTTTCATATACACATGTATGTGTGTGTCTGTTTTGATTTTTTTTTTTCATGTTGTATCAATATCATAAGTCTAGCCTCCAAATAAAAATTCCTAACTCTGTCCCTACTCACAAACCAATTATTGAAACTATTTTTATTAAGGTAAATTTTACATAGAGTTTTTTAAATATTAAACTTTAGATTCTCAATTAAATTCAACTATGTTACTATATTAATTACTGCAGCCCAATTAAATTCAACTATGTTACTATATTAATTAATGCAGCTCAAGCAACTTTGTCTTTCTTCAATCATAATTATTAAGGTAAATTTTATCTTTCTTCAATATTAATTAATGCTGCTCAAGCAACTTTATCTTTCTTCAATATTAATTAATGCTGCTCAAGTAACTTTATCTTTCGTTAATCACAATTAATTTAATCTTGCAGCTGTGCTGATGAATACAATTACATGGCTAAGCCTAAATTTAGAACCTAAAATATTATGCTTAAGTTTTTTTCATTTTTTCTTTTTGTGTTTCACTCTTTGAATATTGTTTTTTATCATTAAATTAAGACTTCATTTAATTTTTGACTTAAGTAAGGTTTGGACTTCAAATATCTTATACGAATAATAGATTTAATTAGCTAACGTATTTGGAATAGGCATAGCTGATTTTTTTTCTTTTTTTCTTTTTTTTTAACTGAACCCACATAACCCTGGTCAAATTAGTATTTCTTTTTTCTTTTTCTTTTTTATCACATACGATAAAAACTGTAATCTCTCAATAATCATGAAAAAGTCTTAAGATATTTGTTTTCACCGGCCTTAAAGATATGGATATATAATATATAACTCTCTCACGCGCTACACAGTACATACATTGTTTTATTTATTTATTTTATCAAGCTACATACATTGTTATTTGTTGCACAACAATTTTCACGGTCAAAGCTAAGACCAACAAAACAGATCATGTTCCTGATTCCCAAAACAAAATATGATCATGTTCCCCAAAACCCCATAATCACCAACTTCTATTATTTTCTCGCCACTTTCTCGTTCTTCCCTCACTGTCCTCCCCAGGGGCGGAGCCACATAGTGGCTTGGGGGGGCCGTGGCCCCTGCAAAAATTTTTTTTTTCCCATTAGACTATGAAGAAAAAAAAAATTGGCCCCCCCAACATTCCACAGCCGGCCCCCCCATCCATTTCTCACCAATTCTCCCAGCCCTCAATCAAAAATTAGAAACACCATCAAATTAAAAAAAAAAAAAATTTATCTGTTCTACTTTCAAGCAAAAAAAAAAACCCAAAAAAAATTTGAACTAAAATCTGAAAAAAAAAAATACATATATAACAAAACCAAGCCCATCCATGGCAAGTCAAGCCCACAACGAGCCCATTACAGGTAGCTCGCTCACGGCGAGCCCATTACAGGCGAGCCCATTCTCAACCCAAAAAAAAAAAAAAATACAGAGTCAGAAATTGAACCCAATCAACCCATCATGTCGCTGGCGCCTGGCATCACGTCGCGTCGTCGCTGGCTGGCAGAGAGATCAATCCCCAATACAAAAGCAAACCAAACACAGAACTCAGCAAGCCAAACACAGAGCACAGAGGTGTTTATCAAAAAAAAAAAAAAAAAATCCTCAATACACAAACCAAAATCAAACCCAGTAAACCACTTACCCACGGACGGTCACGTCGTCGCCGTCGTCGCCGCAGCAAGCTCGTCGTCGTCGTCGTCGTTTGCTTGGTCGCCCCTCATCGCAGATCGGAGATCGGAGAACGGAGAACGCAGATCGATGTTCGGTGTTCGCCGCTCGGTGCTCCCTCCGGCCCTCCGTCAATGTATTTCGCTCTTTTTTCTCTCTGACTCTTTCTCAGTCTCTCGCTCTTTAATCTTTATCTCAGTCTTTCTCTCGCCTCTTGGTGTTCTCCTTCTTGCAGATCGACATCGTAGATGCCGACGCGCCGTCATCGGCTCTTTGCTTTGCCTCTGCGCCTGCTCCGGTGAGCGGAGCTCGTTGCCTCCTCCGGCAGTCCGGCCCTCCGTCAAGGTTTCTCTCTACCTCTCTCACAGTTTCTCTCTCTTTATCTCACTGAATGTTTGAATAAGGAATAAAATGAAACTTCTAAGATATAAATGAAACTCACTAAGTCACTAACTCAGCATCTTTTGCTTCTTTTTTTTTTTTTTATGTGGAACTGTGATTTGATCTGTGAGAATATGATTGGCCAAAATTTGGCTAACTTTCACTCTTTTTTTTTTTTTTTTTTTTTTTTTTGGTGTTTGTTTGTTTGTTTTGTCTTTTTAACTTTGGCTGTCCACTGTCCACACATGCTCCCTGGCGTGTGCATCTTTTGTTTTTTTTTTTTTTGATGTGGAACTGTGATCTGATATGTGAGAATATGATTGGCCAAAATTTGGCTAACTTTCACTCTTTTTTTTTTTGTTTGTTTTTGTCTTTTTAACTTTGGCTGTCCACTGTCCACACATGCTCCCTGGCGTGTAAGCGTGCATTCATAACAAATTTTTTTTTTTTGGGTCCTGTTGTACAGCCGGAACAATGTGTGTGTGTGTTGTATGTTGTGTGTTGGGTTGGGCTTGTTGTATCCTATCTGGTTTGGAATTCTTTAAGGCTTAGAAACTGTGAATGGATTTTGAAGTTATTGGGCTTAAGCTTCACATATTACCCAAGTTTTAATTTTGGAATTGAAACTTGGAAAAAAAAATTTTAAAAAATTTTGAAAATCATATAATATAAATAATATCGGTTTTTTTTTTTTGTTTTTTTTTAAAGGACTTCACCATCCAACTTTTATTGATTAATATTATTTTAGTTGCGGTCCATTAGCTAATGGATACAATAGATAGTTAATTAGTTACAATATCACTATTATACTATAATTAGTTAATTGTATAATTAATGACAAATAAATTAAAGCAGTATAGTTTATTGTTAAGCTAAATAACAATAATTAAAACTATATAATTAAATTAACCAATACATTATAAAAGACAAATTAATTAAATTATTTTTGTTTTTGTTTTTGTTTGAGGGGTTATTATTAATTAAAGTTGTATTAAAAATGGGTTGACTATTAAATTATAGTGGAAATTTTGTTTTTTTCTTGAGTATGAATAACATTCATATAATTAAGTAAAAATTTCTTATTAAAATTTTATTTTTTAAAATTTTTTTCAGGTTAATTTTTGAGACATATTTTTAAAGCTAAAAGAATTATGAGCAAACGAAAAACAATTGATGCATTCTTTAAGAAAAAAGATGTTAGCAATTCAAAAATTAGGACACCTGTGGCTGTAGAAACAGATGTTAATACTTCAATACCTGATGAACATCCCTCCAAATGTCCAAAACTTCAATTTGAAGAGATAGATCGTGATCCAGGATCATGTAAAATCCCTGCAACTCTGTGGACGTAGGCAAATTGCCGAACCACGTAAATACTGTCTTGTGCGTGTGATTGTTTTTCTTTTAGTGTTTTTTTTTTCTCTATTTTTTTGTTTCTCTCAGGTTTGAAATTTCGGTTGAATTCCCAACATGTTCAAGTATATGATGATATATGAAAGTTGATAATTTTGTATCCAATAGACTTAAGAATTATATTTAGTAAATTTCTGTTACAACCCGGCCCCCCCAAGTGTTCATTCCTGGCTACGCCCCTGGTCCTCCCAAGGGAATGGACTGATCATGTGGTGGCATGTCTGTCTGGTACTCTCTAATTATCATTTGTTCCTAAAATCAAACATTCAAACTGCATTGCTGATTTTGTGCCAAAATTTTCTCATTTCTGCTACTGACCATCAAAATTAGGAACTTTCCCTCATTTTTCTCAACAACCAAACAGTGTCCTATCCCATGTGCATGCAATTTTGTGTACCTTTTTAACCTTTCTAATGATATGATTGTTCTTTATCCAGAATTCTTTTGATGCATCTTTGACACTGTTTTCTTGGAATATTGAGCCATAAGGTACTTTACTTTGATACCCAAATGCTATTTTCCTGTATTTTTGTCTGCGTTTAATGTTTTGATGCATGAATTCATGGTTTAGGGCCACTCTGGTTCTAGATTTTGGACCACTTATGTGTTTCACTAGTAAAGTTGGTTAATTTCTGGCTTTTTATGGCTTTATCTGATTGTATTTTGGTGCATTTGATTGTTACATCGCACTGTTTGCATGGACTATGGAGCCAGCACAGATACTTTGATACCCATATGTTATTTTCTCTATTTTGTCTGGTTTTGATATCTTGGAACTTTTTGGGTTTATTTGAAAAAAAAAAAAAAAAAAAAAAAAATCTTGGACCTTTTGTGTTATGGGTATCTATTCTGCTTCTTGGTTTTACATATGGCTTTGGTTTACTTTTTTTTTTTTTTTTTTTTTTTTTTTCACTGATTGCATGTATTTTACATTTGATTGTTACGTTCATTTAGTCACCATCGATTGGTTTGCTTCAATTGCCGTTTGATATCTGCTTGTGTTCTTGTTTTTCAATATTATACTCACTTTTGACCTTTTGGCTGGCTTCACTTTTTTTTGTTATTGTTTTTGTTTTTGTTTTTTTTTTTTTTTAAGCCTACGGGCTTCACTTTATGTAGGAATACTTCGAAATTGCCCACTCAGTACGATTGGATTTTTCCTGAACATGAAAAAATTTTGTTGGCCATCTTCCTTTTTTTATTTAGTTGGAATTTAACTGAACAAGAATGATAACTATAATTTTCGATTATTTAGTTTCTTTCTCAAGAATAAAGCGGAAACTAATTTCTTTTAATCAAACTCATTTCGCAACACCCATATAAGAAATTTCTGGCCTTGACTCCTTTACCACTCATCAGTTCCTGAAATTACTGAAATTACGGCTTTACCACTCATCAGTTCCATGACTAAATAATGGGCCTGTTTGGTAAGCCTATTTAAATTGACATTTTTACATTTTAAACAATTTTACATATATTTTAACACACTTTTTCACCAATATATAAAAAAATCCAAACAATATTATTCAAACTATAATACCAAACCAAACGGGACTTAAAAGTTGCAACTTGCATCCAGAGCAAGCCCAATTTCCAGGAATTTGATCTAGCCTTACACGTATGGCCGTATCTCCCTTCACAACCTGTGGCTCAGTCAATGGCAGAGCCAGCATTTTGCTTTTTGAAAATAAGAATATGATGACTTAAGTAATTTTATTATATATTATGTATAATATTATAAAATAACAATATAAATTTTTTAATATAAATTAAGTACTTTACATTTCTAATATGTGTACTAAAAAAATTAATAAACCTGTCTAAATGTTTTTATCAATATTTACACATTGTAAATATTGATAATTTTTAAACTATCTTTGTTCAAAAATATCTAGACAGTAGAAAAATATTGAACTAAACAATAATACTGTAGACGATTAAATTCCTCGGTTCGAAATAAGTCAAACAAGTAAAATAGTTTCACAAATGCGAATTTGTATTGATGATTGTGTAGTACAATTCTCTGTGATTACAAAAGAGTTATCCTCTGATTCGATCTCCTTAAAAGACTTGTTGATTGGATTTGTAGTAATGTGATTTTGATATGAACACAAGATATCCTTCAATTTGGCTGAAGAATGGATCAAAGATCTTTGATATGGAATTACAATGAATATCTGGGTATAAGCTTGTTAGAAATTCTTTGTTCTTCGTGTTCTTTGTGTTCTTCGTGTTCTTGGTGCGTTCTTCGTCTTTGAAGGTTTGTGGTGGAAGTTCTTCGGGGCTTTAGAGGCTTGAATCCGTAGAGCTTCACTGATTTGTGAGGTTTCTGGAGGCTTTTGAGCTTGATTCCAGTGAACTTTGAGATCTAGGCAGGTAGTTTAGATGATTTTGCTTCAAATGTTCTTCGTATTTGAAGGTTTGTGGCGGAAGTTCTTCGGGGCTTTGAAGGCTTGAATCCGTAGAGCTTCACCAATTTGTGGTTTGTTGAGGTTTCTGGAGGCTTTTGAGCTTGATTCCAATGACCTTTGAGATCTAGGAAGATGATTTGGATGATTTCTCTTCGAATGTTCTTTGTATTCGAAGTTGAAGTTCTTGAAGTTCTTGGAGGCTTCAAAGCTTGGTTCCAACAGAGCTTCTGGACTTCTCAATCTTGATCTTCTCCAAAGCCTCTCCCTAGCCTCAGCCTCTCCTTAGCCTTTTTCTTTTCTTAGCCCCTTTTTGAAATGTCTTAGAAAGGCTTCTATTTATAGGAGTTTGGGGGTTGGTGAGCGACACGTGGCAGAGTTTAATTGGTGACACATGTCACAAACTGATTGGTCTGCTTGTGTCATCGCTTACATATGCGAGGCTGCTTGTGTCATCGCTTACATGTGCTGAGGTGCTTGTGTCATCGCTTACACGTGCTGAGGTGTGATTGGTTCTTGCATGACACTTGGCAAATTTCTGTTGGTTTCTGAGTAGTGATAGTAAAACCTAGTAGCAATACGTGGTGCTTTATAATTGGCTGTATTTTATGGACTTGATAGTATGATGTGTCAGCTTGTGATAGGTCGGGAATTTTTCCTTCTCTACAAATGCCCCCTCGAGACTCGTTCACGCACACAGTTTCGAAGTGTAGTGTGGGAATGAGTTTCGAAAACTGATTTTTACACTTGACTCTTTAAGTGAAGTAGTTGAAGGTGGTGGAGCTTTCAACATGATGAGATAATTTCCAAAGAGTAGATCAACCCACATGAAAGGCTTTGGTAAGACCGAAAAGGGGTCTGCCAGTATTTGAATGTATTTACATGACTGAACCTTCTCAGCATAGTTTAAGTTGGAGTAATTTCAAAAGAGTTCCATGGTATTTGAAGTGGGTTGGTGAGGCTGAAAGTTGTTTGCAAGAAGTTGGATATACTTGCAAGATTGAATCATTTCAGTAGAGATTAAGCTGAGGTAATTTCAGAAGAGTATTTTGGATCGTTGGCGGCGATCACAGGGTGTAGAAGATAGGGAAGATGTGAAGATGTTGGTTGGGCACAGCATGCAAGGCTATGGGGCTAGCCTCGTGTTTTTAAGAACTACTGGTGAAGTCATTTCAGAAGAGTATACTTCAGATTACGGCGAGGCCATGTGGGAATGTGGTTGAATGTGCTTGTGTCATCGCATCATTCAAATTAAGTTGAGGTAGTTTCAGAAGCTTACGGATTCTGGGGCTGCTGGTGTTGGTGATGAAGATGAGGGGGATGAAGCAAAGCGAATGGGTGAAACATACGCCTCCATGGTGCTGGCCCTGTATGTTGGGGACCCTCTGGTGTAGATGTTTCTGGGAAGTACACCTTTGGATCTAGGACTGACTGCATGCTGAATGAGGTCCGACGGCAAGTAATAGAATGTGCTTGCGTGATGGGACCATGCTGACGGACGTTAAGTTGAAGTAATTTCAGAAGAATACCTTCTGAAATACCTCAAGCTGGATTTAAGTTGGAGTAATTCCAGAAAATATGTTTTGAGGTACCAACAACGATGATCTTTGGGTCCCCTGCTTGTGGGAACATAGAATGAGGCTTTGGCGACCATTTACCGACACCAAAGGTTGAATTCTGATGAGCTGGTCCCTTGGATATCATTATAAATGTTAGATGAAAAACAATTTGTAGGATACCCCAACACTTTTTACCATCTTTTCCTACTGCCACTTGTTGGAAAGGCACAGAAAAAAGAAAGATGGAGCTAACTTGTGATTCTGGTCTTAGAAACCAGCCAAGTTGGTGTTTGTTCCGAACCACTGCTTCCGCTGGAAGACCAAGCAATTGGAAAGAGACTACTGGAGACCTTAGATTAGGAACAGGTGTCTCTGCTGGACTTGGATTTCCTGGCCAACCAAATCCACGGAAGCATGGGAGGTCGATGCAGGCCTTGTTATGAGTAATTTTATGGACAAAGGTAGTCGTTAAGTGGAGAAACAAAACTTGTTTGGATCTCAAAACTACAATGACACTGTGAGGAGGGTTTCTACCGAGCCATGAGAGGGTTGATTTCAAACTGATTATGAAGCAATATTGGTTGCTAAGTGTTGAAAATGATAAGGCCATAATGAGAAACGGCTGTGAGAAAGAGGATTTGAAAATTTGAAAGAAGCAAATCTTCATTTCATGATTCAGTGTGTTTTTTTTTTTTTTTTTTTTTGATGAGTTCTTGCTGAATCCGGCCCTTCTATTTATAGTGGAGAGACGAAGAATGGTGGTTGTGCAATCGAGAATGGCGGTTGAGAATTTTTGGTGAGACTGGTGGCTGGGAATGGTAGATGAAAATGGTACGCACTGAACGAGAATGGTAGGTTGGAGACTGGTAGGCACCGAACGAGAATGATAAATTGAATTAGTGACCCAGTGTAATTTCAAGTTCAAGACACACTTGTGAGAGTTCATTTGTACTTTGGAAGGGAAGCCTTAACAAAGTTTAGAGAATAACCTTGAGGGAATCCAGATTAAGTGAATGAATCTTAAATCTTGATCTTGGGAGCTTAACTTTTGAATACTGTTGGTACTTCGGGGAAGTGGGTCACATAGGCGGTTTCCAAGTCCAAAACAAATAAGTGGATTTCACAATCAGAATCCACATGGAAATCTGAATAGGACAAGCTTTGCTCGAACATCTTGATTCTTGATCAAAGTTCACATTAAAACCAACAGTTGTAGAATCACACTATTTGAGCAATTTCAGATTCTCAAATGAAGAAATAAACCCCAAAAATGGAATCTACGCGAAAAATTGGGCAAGACAGGTATTTCTTGAAAATTTTGACTTTTTGGTCAACATTTGTGCAAAAGTCAACTTTTGGAAACTGGACATTCGCACAATTTCTGAGCTTCGAATGAAGAAATGGGTCCCAAAATCGGAATGTACTCGGAAAATTGAGTGGGACAAGTCCGTTTTGACAATTTTGACTTTTTGGTCAAGGTCAAGGGTCCATTTAGTCAAAGCATTTTCTCTTTCCCTTTTTCTTATATAATTTTTTTTTTTTTTTTTTGCAGGCGGTTCGGACCGGGTCAGGTTTCCAGGTCGGTCCGGGTCAATCCGGGTCGGTCTGGACAATTGGGTCAGTCCGTAGTGGGTAGTGACGTCATAAAGACGTCATCCATGACGTCATAGCGCGCGTGTATATGGGATAGAAGCGTCGGCGCGTGTTAGCGCGTGAGAACTGAGGGAGGCGCGTGTTTCGATGTCGGAGCTTCAAGAGGCGCGTGGATTGACGCTTGGGCCTGAAATTTTTGGGCCTTGTCGATCTAAGGCCGTAGAAGACTCCTGTAGGGTCAGTTTTGTAAAATTCTGAGCATGTTTGCACAAATCTGAAGGACTAGGCCGTGGGTCGTCGCGAGTCCGGGGCGGTGCGTGGATGTGCGTGCAGCCGCTTTTGGGCTTGAAATTTTAAGGTTTTGTAGATCGTGGGCCGATGGATCTAGTGGTTGCATCAGTTTTGTAAAATTTTTCTCAGATCTGCACAGATTTGAATGAGAAATCCGCGGGTCGCTGGATTTTTGTGGCCGTGCGTGGCGGTGCGTGGTGGCTCCGTTGTTGATGATTTTTTCTGGGTTTTGTACATCAAAGTCCTTAGAAGATTTATGTGGGTTGATTTTTTGTGAAATCTTATCAGAAATTTTAGAAATCCGGGATGGGAATCCGCAGGCTTCGTTGAACTTGTTGCCATTTTAGTCTACATTGTGGTTCTGATGCTGGCTGCTTTGACAGGAGGGTGACTGCGTTTAGACTTGAGGGTCAAAAGGGAGATGGTGAGCCACCATTTTCAAACTTCGGTGCAGACTTTCCTGACCTTGAGAGCATTTGAATTTGTAAAATATGACTTTGAGCCCCATAAACCTCTATATAAGGCCATCAGGGGCATGCATTGAGTTATACAAGCTTAGCCTCAGTGGGTGAAATAATACTATAAGTGTAGAGAAATTATGCCTTTTTTTTTTTTTTTTTTGGGTACTAACCTTCTTTTTTTTTTGACAGGTTAGAGATTAAAATTGAAGCTTTCTCTCTTTGTTGATTTTTTTTTTTTTTTAGTTCAAATGTGTCATGAGCTTTTCTTTTGACAAATTTTTTTTTTTTTTTTTTTTTTGTTTGTTTTTGTTATGCAGCATGCTTTCCTTGGCAATTAAGCTGCACCAACACTTATTTTTTCAACGTAGCCATTTCAAGAGTTTTTGCAGTGAAGCCATGCTAGCCTTTGTCCTTGTACTGAAGCTATGCCAACATTCATCTTTGCCATAAAGCAATATTTGCATTTGCATCCGCTATGAAGTCACACCATCATTTGCCTTTGTAATGAAGCTGCACTAGCACTTTCCTTTTGCCATAAAGCTGCCTCGACATTCTATTTGTATTGAGGCCACATCTACACTTCATTCATACCGAAACTATGCCAACATCCATTTTTTCCATAAAGCCACGACAACACTTTATTTGCATCGAAGCCATGAAGCTATGTCAACAATTCATTTTTGCCATGAAGCCATGATAACACTCCACATTAGCACTTGCACTCGCATTGAAGTTGCATCAATATTTGCACTGAGCCACGTCAAAACTTCATTTGCACCGAAACTATGCCAACGACCATCTTTGCCATGAAGCCACGACAACACTTCATTTATATTGAAGTCGTGCCAACATCCATCTTTTCCATGAAACCACGTCAACACTTCATTTGTATTGAAGTCGTGCCAACATTCATGAAGCCATGTCAAAGCTCCATTTGCACCAAAGCTGTGCCAACATTCATGAAGCCATAAAGTCACGTCATCACTTCATTTTTGCCATGAAGCCACGACAACACTTCATTTATATTGAAGCTATGCCAACGTTCAACACTTCCATGAAGCCACGACAACACTCCACATTAGCACTTGCACTCACATTGAAGTTGCACCAATATTTGCATCGAGCCACATCAAAACTTCAGTTGCATCGAAGTCGTGCCAACATCCATCTTTTCCATGAAGCCATGACAACACTTCATTTGTATTGAAGCCGTGCCAACATTCATGAAGCCATGTCAAAGCTCCATTCGCACCAATGTCGTGCCAACATTCATGAAGCCATGAAGTCACGTCAACACTTCATTTTCACTGAAGTCATGCCAACATTCATGAAGCCACATTAATACTTTATCTACACCAAAGTCATGCCGACATTCATCTTTGCCATGAAGCTATGTCAACACTTACTAAAGCCATGCCAACATTCATGAAGCCACGTCAAAACTCCATTTGCACCAAAGCCGTGCCGACATTCATCTTTGCCATGAAGTCATGACAACATTCCACATTAGCATAAATTTTCAGAGGCAACATAGCTTAGACATTGATGGTGTATAGTACTGTAGCCAGACATCAAGATTTTAGAGATACCAACAAGACGTTGAAGATGCAAGGAGTCCCTACCAAGACTTTGAAGATGCAAGAAAATGCCAACAAAACCTTGAAGATGCGGGAAAAATGACACCAAACCTTTTAAGACGCCAGAGTATGCTTTGAAGACTTTGAAGATGTCGAAACATGCCACCAAGAATTTTGACATTGCACAAACATGCCCATAGAGGAGAGATGATGCAACACCGACTTCGGATATATAATCTATCATCATTCCGGAGGAAGTTGACGTCGTTCAGATTTCAGAGGCATGATGTGAAACGACACCACTCAGAAGGGAGATGATGTGGTTCAAATTTCAGAGCTATGAAGTGGCACAACCTAGAAGAGAGATGATGTAGTTTAGACTTGCAAGGTACAAGAAGATGCCCCCAGGAGATAAGTGATGCCAAGCATACTTCAAAGATGTGGGAGAATATCCATAGAAGATAGGCAATGCCATGAAGACTTCATTTCTTGCAAAAGAAGTTCGAGATTTTATTTTACTCCATAACCAAGCATCAAGTTATGTTCATTATCATTTCAATGTCAACTCCTTACAGTTTTCATTTTCTGCTACAACGACCCTTGATTATCACATTGAGAAGTTGACTGTCCTTAAGTAATGCCTTGTCCACTGAAGGGACGTTAAAAGCATATTGATGACCATTGGAAAACTCTTCAAGCTAGACTGGCAATCCTTATTCTTTTCATGTGACTCAACTTAGTGACAAGTACTAAGTTGCCTACGTACCCTGGAAAGGGATCAAGTCATCACGTAGTTCAACAGATTTTTTTTTGTTGCATGTGACTGAACTCAGTAAATAATACTAAGTTGCCTACGTACCCTGTTAAAGGATCAAGTCATTACGTAGTTCAAAAGATTTTTTTTTTTTAGATGTGTTTTTGCAAAAAGGAGGGCTCAATGTGTAATAGTGGGAATCATCACTGATCGAACCCGAGACGGCCTCAAGGGTGACATGGACATCCAACCACTACGCCACACTAGCAATTGGTGACATAGAGTGGGATTAATTTCTCCTTATTGGTATGCTTTCAAGGGTAATGGGAAGACATCATGTACTCTTGCAGGGTTATAGTGGGTAGTTTAAGCTCTTACCGAGGAGCAATTCTTGATTTTCAAGCATAGAAGTGTTTAAGGAACTTCCCATTGATGGGGCCGATCCTTATGCCATCATTGTCAATCAATTTGTAAGCTTGGTTGGTGTTTGCCCCCTGCTTGAGAGTTGGAAGTACATCACAAGCAACGGTCACATGGTTTGACCCGACAACTTCATTGAAGTTTAGATCAATCTTATTTTCTTTGGCAAGTTTCATGATTTGTTCTTTGAAGATGAAGCATTTTTGGATTGGGTGGCCAATGATGCGATGATATTTGCAGTAGTTAGGGTCATCAACTTTCCCCATGTCTTCTGGCCGCTTGCATTCTAGCAATTCAATCAGCTTCAATTGCAATAGTTGTTCTAAGATGTTTGGCACATCTTCATTGGGGAACGGATATACTTTTTGCTCACGTTCCTTGAAAGTCGGACGATGCACCTCATTCTTTTGCCATCCTTCATGCTGTTTTTCGTTTGCATTTGCTTCTCTTCTTGGAACGTTGACTTCGGTAGTGTTAACAATCATTGGGTCTTTGAGGTTGACTTTTGCATTCTTGTCATTCCTCCTTACTTCCTTTCTGCTTTCGTCAAGTATGAAAGGGTTTGTACTTCCATGGCTAGAGATACTCAATTCCATGTCATGCGCACGAGTTGCTAACTCTTCAAATGTTCGAGGCTTTATCCCTTGAAGGATGTAAAGAAGTCCCCAGTGCATGCCTTGGATGCACATCTCTACAGCAGATATTTCAGAAAGTCTATCTTTGCAATCTAGACTCAAAGAACGCCACCGATTGATATAATCAACGACGGGCTCATCCTTCCACTGTTTAGTATTGGTAAGCTCCATCATGCCTACTGTGCGTCGTGTGCTGTAGAATCGGTTGAGAAACTCCCTTTCAAGTTGTTCCCAACTATCGATTGACTCGGATTCTAAGTCTGTATACCAATCAAAGGCATTTCCCTTGAGTGAACGGACAAATTGCTTTACAAGGAGGCTTCCTTGAGTCCCCGCATTCTCACAAGTTTCTACAAAGTGAGCAATGTGTTGCTTAGGATTTCCTTTGCCATCAAACTGCAAGAACTTGGGGGGTTGATACCCATTTGGCATTCTCATGTTGTCGATGCGCTTTGTGTAGGGTTTTGAATATGTGAGAGAACTCGTAGAAGAACCTCCATATTGTGCTCGGATGGTATTTGTTATCATGTCTTGTAATTGTTGGACTAACAATGAAGCCGTCGAAGCAGATTGTTCTTGTCGGGGAGTGTTTTCAATTTCTCTCCCTTTGTCATCCTTTACAGATGTGAATTTATGACCATGGCTTGATTCACCAAGATCTTGAACTTCGAGTTTGTTCATTAAAGTTGCAATTTGGAGGTCCTTATCTTTAAGTGCTTTTGTGAGAAGGACGACCCTTTGCTCTATTTCAGCCATCTTTTCTTCCATGGTAGAGGTGTTAGTCATCATGACTGACACAATTTCCCAAGATGATGGAGAAGGAAGTGATTTGAAGTGAGCACATGAAATCTCATCTTTTGGGTTCCCTTTGATGGGAGAGAAATCATGCGACCAACTTCTTGTGAAGGAAGAAGGGGATTTGCCCCCATGCTTGAGGTGTTCCAAGGTGGAGATGTCCTTGTTGATGACCTTGTTTCTTGTAAGAGGGTCTAAGGAGATGATTGTCTGGACCTTAGCTTCCTTGGTTGATTGAGCTTGAAGTTGATTGTTTGCTTTAGGTTGGCTATGATTGTTTGCACCAATGTAGTTGTTGGTGGTAGCCGTACCAAGTTTAGTTGAAGTAGTTATTGTTGAAGCTTGAATGTTCTTGCTAGAGGCCATTGAAGTTGGTAGCGAGATGATGAAGATTTCTTTCTTTGAAGGAGAATGAGATGAAAGGCAGAGATGTCCCACTGGGCGTGCCAGAATTTGTGGACGACTAAATTCCTCAGTTCGAAATAAGTCAAACAAATAAAATAGTTTCACAAATGCGAATTTGTATTGATGATTGTGTGGTACAATTCTCTGTGATTACAAAAGAGTTATCCTCTGATTCGATCTCCTTAAAAGACTTGTTGATTGGATTTGTAGTAATGTGATTTTGATATGAACACAAGATATCCTTCAATTTGGCTGAAGAATGGATCAAAGATCTTTGATATGGAATTACAATGAATATCTGGGTATAAGCTTGTTAGAAATTCTTTGTTATTTGTGTTCTTTGTGTTCTTCGTGTTCTTGGTGCGTTCTTCGTCTTTGAAGGTTTGTGGTGGAAGTTCTTCGGGGCTTTAGAGGCTTGAATCCGTAGAGCTTCACTGATTTGTGATTTGTGAGGTTTCTGGAGGCTTTTGAGCTTGATTCTAGTGAACTTTGAGATCTAGGCAAGTAGTTTAGATGATTCTGCTTCGAATGTTCTTCGTATTTGAAGGTTTGTGGCGGAAGTTCTTCGGGGCTTTGAAGGCTTGAATCCATAGAGCTTCACCAATTTGTGGTTTGTTGAGGTTTCTGGAAGCTTTTGAGCTTGATTCCAATGACCTTTGAGATCTAGGAAGATGATTTGGATGATTTCTCTTCGAATGTTCTTTGTATTCGAAGTTGAAGTTCTTGAAGTTCTTGGAGGCTTCAAAGCTTGGTTCCAACAGAGCTTCTGGACTTCTCAATCTTGATCTTCTCCAAAGCCTCTCCCTAGCCTCAGCCTCTCCTTAGCCTTTTTCTTTTCTTAGCCCCTTTTTGAAATGTCTTAGGAAGGCTTCTATTTATAGGAGTTTGGGGGTTGGTGAGCGACACGTGGCAGAGTTTAATTGGTGACACATGTCACAAACTGATTGGTCTGCTTGTGTCATCGCTTACATGTGCGAGGCTGCTTGTGTCATCGCTTACACGTGCGAGGCTGCTTGTGTCATCGCTTACATGTGCTGAGGTGCTTGTGTCATCGCTTACACGTGCTGAGGTGTGATTGGTTCTTGCATGACACTTGGCAAATTTCTGTTGGTTTCTGAGTAGTGATAGTAAAACCTGATAGTAAAACCTAGTAGCAATACGTGGTGCTTTATAATTGGCTGTATTTTATGGACTTGATAGTATGATGTGTCAGCTTGTGATAGGTCGGGAATTTTTCCTTCTCTACAAATACAAAAGTTAAGTATCTTAGATTAACAAATCATAAAGTGTAAAGACAAAAACCATTATTTGTTTCACTTAAAAAAAAAATCCTTCATTGTTTTATTTATTTGAGATAATTATTAAATAATTGTGTTCATCAATTGATATGTACAACTTATGACTAATAAAATTGTGACTCTATTTAAATAAATATAAATAATCTTATGCTTTACTATAAAAATATTAAAATAATAATTATAATGTAATTGGTGAAGTAATCGGTCATAGAAAGCTAATTCTGATTTCTGAGTAATGTGAGAGATTTCCTATTGTATATCTCAGACCATTTCCATAAGAATGGCGATGCTTGAGATCCAAACTTGCCTAGCTATGTCATTATACATCACACTAGAGGCAATGTTCTTGTGGATTAAATTGAAAAGCTAAGACAGGACCATCGTATTACAGTGAATCCAGGCATTGAATAGAGGAGAATTCTCAACTGGTGCAACAATTGTTCCATTCACTATGCAAATTTTGTTCTTGGTTGTGAGTGCAAGAACCATAGATTGTGACCAGAAAGGGTAATTGTCAGCTCCATTCAGTGGCTGAGTGACTAGCAAAGTGCCAGAATTGTTACTATTGCCGAGATAATATGGATTGAAATTCAGATCATCAGCCATGGGAGACGCAAATTTCTCTAAAGAAGAAAAACCAGAGGAAGGAGTAGTTTCTACGTTGGGATCCATTGATAGACATTAGGCTTGATTAGCGAGTATTTAGAGGTCTATTGCCCAAGCCTCCTTGTGATTTAGGTTAAGTAACACATTCCCAGTTAATCAGATGAATTCTTTTCCTCATTTGGATGTCGCCTAAAAGAAAACTACGGTTCATAGCCTCAATTGTGCCGATAGTGGGTTGAAGGCAAAAGAATGGTTTGCATAGTGTACATACTGTACAAAGTGATTGAGGACGTTAGTCACGTGACATCTTTGATAAGTGTTAACTTCAACGCCATGCATAGATAGATATTTTGTTTGCCACCCCTGCATTTCATTACTAATACGATCAATTGAATAATTAAAGTGAGCTCGTTTTTAGGAGATGTGAATAATGGTGTGCCTAGATACGTTCCTAATTGAGTTGTGACTGGAATCTCTACAAGAGCCAAGATAGAAGACTGAAGATGAAGGGGTATTGGGAGAGAAAAAGTGAGCTGAGATCCGTTCATATTGATGTGATTGATTGTTAGAGATAAGTAAAAAGGTGATATCAATAATGAGTTCAAATAAGTAGGGTTGACCTAATGCATTATGAGGATCAAAGAGAAAAATTTTAGTGTGCTTTTTTCTTACTCAATATTATTAATTACTATTTATTTGACTTTCTATTATATATAATATTAAAACTGTCCTTGTTTTTTGAGATGTAACATTATTAATTAAGTTTTTATATTTAAGTTTTATTTACATCTCTTTCACAAGTTATTTGAGAAATTTTTTCAAAGATTATTTGGCACAATCATAAAATTTATTTTTGGTAAAATAATTTATAGTTTCAATTGAGCTGGATTTATATAGATTCAATATTTTGGGGGGTTTTCTCGTAGGTGGTGGAAAAAATTGTAAAATTCACCTTTTTTTTTCTTCTTAAAAGAAAGAAACAAATATCATTTTACAATATTATGACATTTTAATAAAATTTTGGGGGGCCTTAAGACCCTTTAAAAAAATATTTGCAAGTGAGGCTTTTGGCCTAGGCTTTAAACCAGCTTTGGAAATAAGAATCAATAAAAATTTGTTAATTCAACTAATGTAAAAAATGTTGTCAATTTTTTGTGTTTGTAACAGTACTCTTCATATTGAGTAGCATGAGCAGAAAATAAAATAAAATGTCATCCACAAACAAAATAGGGTAAACTATGTAAATGATTCCTAACTTTACTCTATATGTTAATTTGGTTACTAACGTTTTAAATGTGTCAGTTTAGTCACTAACTTTTTGATATTGTATCAAAATAGTCCCTGTTGTCATTAAGTGATTGGATATAAAATGCTATATGGCTTGCAACCAAAATGAAATATTATTTTTATGCCACATAGATCAACATGTGTACTGCCACAATAGCATTTTTAAAAGAAAAACATATCAATGTTTAAAAAAAATTAAAACTTGGGATCAAAATCTCTAATCTTGTTGGAGACGAAGAACTTGGGCTGGATTCTAGTTTCAAAGTTAATAGGATATTATATAGTTTTATCCTAACTCAATTAATAAACAAAAAAGTAAATAATAAAATTATATAATATTTTTTTAAGATATATATTAAATATAGGTGAATCGAGTTGGGTTATATGGTTAGACGAATTTGTGAATTTGTTGATCCGCATCCAACTCGACCCACCGAAAAAAAATTTTACTAGTCCAATCCAACCCAACAACTTTTACAAATAGACCCTATCCAACAGGTTGAGTTGAATCGGGTCGGAGGATTAATGCACATGCCTATTAAATACTCAAGGTTGTCCCCTAATGGAAATAGTAAATAAGCTAGTAGCCCGAAAATATTAATACAAATTGACACATGGGAACGAGGGTCGAACTTATCATTCTTTAGTTTGATTACAGCTTGCACATGGATTTTCTCTTCTTTCTTGTCTATTATCAATGATGTGTAAGTCTTTTTTTTACTTTTTATGAGTCTTGTGTAAGTCAGTGTATGTCAGTATGTGTGACAGTGTAAGTCTTTTTTTAGGAGAAATAGTTTGCGTGAGAATGAGTTGGTTTTTAGGAGTTGTGAATAATGGTGTGGCTAGATACGTTCCCTATTGAGTTGTGAACCCAAATTTGCTCGGCCAACCAGGGAAGGAAAACCCAAATTTCATACCTATTGATGTGACAAATTTTTTAGAGTAAGAAAAAAATGTGATATTAATTGTGGGTTAAAATAAGCAAGGTTGGCTCAATGTTTTAGAGGCCTAAAGGTGAAAAAATTTAATGGACTTTTCAAGGGCAAAGCTATGAATTTTTATTTGGGGGCCAAATTACAACACTAATATATTTATCAAAACAATCCTCATATACACACACAAATATATATACACACATTTTTATATTTGATAAGTTATATATATACACACACGAAACAAAAAGAAAATAGCTTAGTATTTTCATTCAAAATTATATTTGATGGCAATCTTTTATTAAAAAAAATTCATTTTTACTATTTTCATAGTGAAATTCTGAAAAAACTTTCATTTTCAATAAGTTAAGTTTCAAACATATTTGAAACTATATTGATCTAACCCATTATGTGGCAACTAAAAAGACATTCCATGTGTAGTTTTAGTGACAAAAGTTTTTTAATGAGTCAATGACTTGTTAATAATCGCCACATAACGGGTTGAAATAGATAGATTCAAACATATTTGGTACCAAACTTTATCAAATATTTAACAAATATAAGAGCACATTTTACAATAAAAAATAGAATTGTGAAAAATAAAGTTATATCTCTATAACTATTAGACCATTTTTTTTTTTTTTTAAGAGTATCATTGGACTAATTCAAATATTTTGGAGGCCAACTCTTAATTTTGTAGACTAAATTTTGAAAACATTAAAATAATTATATATATTTAAAAATTTTCTTTTTTTGGGGGGGGGCTCCGCCCCTGGGGCTTTTTCATACATAATATTATTAATTACTATTTATTTGACACATATATTTTTTTATTAAAATAGTTCTTATTTTTTTAGATGTAATATTACTAATTAATTTTTTGTATTTAAGTTTTATTTACATCTATTTTATAAATTGTTTGGAAAATTTTGTCAATAACTATTCGGCATACTCATAATAATTTTTTTGCTAAAATACTTTACAGTTTCAATTTTGGATTTTTATTTGCTGATTTGCTCAATTTTTTGGGTTCCTCTTGTAGGTGGGGGAAAAAAAATACGAAATTTACCTTTTTTTTACCAAAAAAAAAAAAAAATATATCACTTTACAATATTATGACATTCTTATACAGTTTTGGGGACCTTTCGCTTATGCAATTGGAGGCTGTAAGACCTTTAAAATAAAATTACAAGTCGAACCTTAGAGCTAGGCCTTAAGCCAATACCGCAAATAAAAAAGATTAAAAACTTGCCAATTCAGCCTTTTTTTTTTTTTTTTTTTTTTTTTTTGGGGAGCAATTTGTCAATTCAACTAATGTAAAAGATGTTGTTAAATTTTTTATGTACTTGGCATTAGTATTCAAATTGAGAAGCATGAGCAAAAAGAACGTATCATCCGCAAACAAAACTTATTTTTTCTTTGAGAAACATCCGCAAACAAAACATGGTTGAACAATAAAGGTTGTCGCCTAATGAAAATAGGTGAGTACCTTGTACGATGATTTTTGCCAACGGGATTGTAGTCCGAAAATATTAATAAAAATTGAAACTTGGGAACGAGGGGCGACCTTATCCTTCTTTTATTTGATAACAGCTTGCACGTGAATTCTCTTCTTTGTTGTCTATCATGAATGTATGTGTACGTCTTTTTTTTTTCTTTTTTTTTTTTATACCTTTTTTAGAGTCTTTTGTAAGTCAATGTATGTGTAACAGTGTAAGTCTTTTTTTAGGAGAAATAGTTTGCGTAAAAGTGAGTTGGTGTTTAGGAGTTGTTAATAGTGGTGTGCCTAGATACGTTCCTAATTGAGTTATGACTGGAATCTCTACAAGAGCCGAGATAGTAGACTGAAAATGGGGAGGGGTTTTGGGAGAAATTTAGTTATAAAGTTACACCCAAATTTTAGCTAAAAATTTCACATCTATTGATGTGACAAATTGTTATGGTTAAGTACATATGTGATATTAATTGTGAGTTCAAAGAGGTAGGGTCGGCTCAATGCAGTATAAGGCCTAAGATGAAAACTTTTAGTGGGTTTTTTCATACTCAATATCTTTAATTGCTTTTTATTTGACACACACACACATATATATAATCAAAATTGTTCTTGTTTTTGAGATGTAAAATTACTAATTAAGTTTTTGTATTTAAGTTTTGTTTACATCTCTTTCATGAGTTATTTAGAAAATTTTGTCAATGAATATTTAGCACTCATAATTTTTTTTTTTTTTTTTTTGGGTAAAATAGTTTTTAGGCTTAATTGAGTTGAATTTTTATTTGCTTAATGTTTTGGGGGTTCTCTTGTCAATGGCAAAAATGCAAAATTTACCTTTTTTTTTTTCTTAACCAAAACAAAAAAACAAAAAACAAAAATCATTTTACAATATCATGACATTTTTATACAATTTTGGGGACCATTTACTTATATAATTGGGGGCCTTAAGACCTTTAAAAATAATTTACAAGTAGGGTCTTAAACCTAGGCCTTAAGAATGTAACACGAGCTAATTGTAAAAAATGCTATTAAATTTTATGTATGTAGAATTAGTCTTCAGATTGAGTAACACAAGCAAAAAGAAACGTATCATCCGCAAACAAAACAAGGTTGTATGTACCATGATTTTTGCCAATGAGCTTATAGGCCGAAAATATTAATAAAAATTAAAACTTGAGAACGAGGGGGAACATTATCATTCTTTTTTTTTAGATTATAGCTTGTACATGAATTTTTGTTTTCTCTTTTTGTGTCTATTATTAATGTACGTGTAAGTCTTTTTTCATATATATTTTTATTATATATATATATATTAAATAAAAGTGGATCGAGTCGGATTATGCAGTTAGGCAAATTTGTGAATATGTTGATCCACATTCAACTCAATCCACCATATAAAAATTTTTGCTAATTCAATTTAATCCATCAAGTCATAAATATTTTTGTTTTCTCTTTTTGTGTCTATTATTAATGTACGTATAAGTCTTTTTCATATATATTTTTATTATATATATATATATATATATATTAAATATAAGTGGATTGAGTCGGGTTATGCAATTAGACAAATTTGTGAATTTGTTGATCCACGTCCAACTCGATCCACCATATAAAAATTTTTGCTAATCCAATTCAATCCATCAACTCTTAAAGATTGACTCAACCCAATAAATTGGGTTGAATCGGGTCTGTGGATTGACAGCACATGCCTATTAAGAATTTAAGGTTTGTCGCCTAATGGAAATAGTACGATGATTTTTCCAATGAGCTAGTAGGCCGAAAATATTAATAAAAATTGGATCTTGGGAACGAGGGGCGACCTTATCATTCTTTAGTTTGATTACAAATTGCACATGGATTTTCTCTTCTTTCTTGTCTATTATCAGTGTATGTGCAAGTCTTTTTTTACTTTTGAGCCTTGTGTGAGTCAATGTATGTCGGTATGCGTAACAGTGTAAGTCTTTTTTTTAAGGAGAAATAGTTTGCGTGAGAGTGAGTTGGTTTTTAGGATTTGTGAATAATGGTGTGCCTAGATAGGTTCTTAATTGAGTTGTGTCTGGAATCTCTACAAGAGCTGAGATAGAAGACTGAAGATGGGGAAGGGTATTGGGGGAGAAGAACAATTTAGATTTAGAGAAAGCTACACCAAAATTTTAGCAAAAAATTTCACACGTATTGATGTGACAAATTGTTATAAGTAAAAATGTGATATTAATTGTGAGTCCAAATGAGTAGGGTCAGCTTAATGCAGCATAAGACCTAAGGAGAAACACTTTTAGTGGGTGTTTTTCATACTCAATATCTTTAATTGCTTTTTATTCAATATATATATATTTTTGAATCAAAATTGTTCTTGTTTTTTGAGATATAAAATTACTAATTAATTTTTTTTGTATTAAATTTTATTTACATCTCTTTCACGTGTTATTTAGAAAATTCTGTCAATGAATATTTAGTACTCATAATTTTTTTTTTTTTTTTTTTTTTTTTTTTTTTTTTTGTGGTGAAATAGTTTTTAGGTTTAATTGAGTTGAATTTTTATTTGCTCAATATTTTGGGGGTTCTCTTGTTAGTGGGTGAAAATGGAAAATTTACCCTTTTTTCTTACCAAATCAAAACAAAAAACAAAAATCATTTTACAATATCATTAATGACATTTTTATACAATTTTGAATACCTTTTACTAAAGCAATTTGGGGCCTTAAGACCTATAAAAATAATTTACAAGTAGGGTCTTATACCTAGGCCTTAAGCCGGTTGTACAACTTGCCAATTCAGCTAATGTAACGAATGCTATTAAATTTTATGTATGTAGAATTAGTCTTCAGATTGAGTAACACGAACAAAAAGAAACTTGTCATCCGCAAACAAGACAAGGTTGAACAATGCCGCCAGTTGAATATAGGTGAGTACAATGATTTTTGCCAATGAGCTTGTTGGCCGAAAATTATTAATAAAAATTAGAACTTGGGAACGAGGTGGGAACATTATCATTCTTTAGTTAGATTACAGCTTGCACATGAATTTTTGTTTTCTTTCTTGTGTCTATTATTAATGTACGTGTAAGTCTTTTATTTTTATTTTTATTTTTATTTTTAGAGTCTTGCTAAGTCAATGCATGTGTAAAAGTGTAAGTCTTTTATTATTATTTATTATCAATATGTGTGCAAGTCAAACAAGGGAAGAAAAACGAGTACGATGTTTTTTCCAGTGGGCTTGTGGCTCGATGGCACCCTGTGTCTTTATTGCTCATTTGACCCGCCTCCCCCTTTCCTTTCCCTCCTTCGCAAATACCGAAAATTAAAATATTTTTATTATTCTATAATCTCATATACTGCATGTGCAGTGTGCATGGAATATGGATGGCGGAGACCACGTTATGCGTAGAAAAAAACCAGTCTATAAGTATACTTAAAACCTTTTGTATTAGATTTGAACTCAAGCTCTATTACCTAACTAAGCCTTTTTTTTCTCCCAACTAGACAATACAGAATGAATCCTGAAGTATTCCGAGCTGCCTCCTCCAGTTATTCATGTTTCTTTGAGAAGTCACTACAAAAAAACGGGGCTATCCCAGCGTTTTGAAAAGCGCTGGGATAGCCCCAAAAAGCGCTGGGATAGGGTCAAAATTCCTATCCCGGCGTTTTTTTTTCCCGGCGCTTCAGACCGCCGCTTTTCGAATGTGGGGATAGGGTCGTGCGGACCTGTACCAGCGCTTTTCAAAAGCGCTAGGATAGGTCCCGGCGCTTTCAAACCCTGTTCCTGCGTTTTTAAAAGTGCTGAGATAGCCTTTATGAAAATGTGAATATAACCTATACCAGCGTTTTTGGAAGGCCTATACCAGCGCTTTTGAAAGCGCTGGCATAGGTAGTACCTATTCCAGCGCTTTCAAAAACGCTGGTATAGGTCTTGAATCAGTATAATTTAAAAGGACCTATGCCAGCGCTTTCGTATAGGTCTTGAATTAGTAAAATTTAAAAGGACCTATGCCAGCGCTTTCAAAAGCGCTGGTATAGGTCCTTTTTTTTAAAAAAATAATAATAATTTTATAGACCTGAAATATACCTACAATACATATTTTCCAATACATATTTTATAACACCTGTAATGAACCACAATTCATATTTTTACAAATAATAATGCAAAAACCAAAAACATAGATTAAAAGAATTTGATTCACAAATTTTTTACAATAATAATGCTAAGACCAAATGTGTAAGTTAAAAGAATTTGATTCACAAAAAGCCTAAGTCATGCCAATCACAGGACAAACCAATAACCTGAAGAACTCAACCAAGGCAACCACAAGATCAGCATCAATCTACCTGCACCATACCAATAAGAGAAAATTACCACATTCAAATAAGCGATGACCTTGCAAACATAAAATGGCCCCAAATTGATCCACATTCAGCAACAATTGATCTCTACAGAAGTTTGGTGCAACAAGGAACAACAATTCCTTTTGAGGGAACAATATATTAAACAATGTATGCGCAAAAAGTGAAATCTAGAGAACTAGAAAAAAGTCATAAATTTTAAACCCATAATTACCGGCCAGCCAACAATAAGGGAAAAGAAACTTCATGTATTATGCTCCAATAGAAGAAACATATTGATCTACAAAATTGTAGCAAAAAAAAAATGAACAAAATTTAAACAAGAGAAGACACAGAAACAAGAAGAATTGCAAGGGAAATTTCAAGCCCTCCCTAGGTGAGACATGAATTTATGGATGTGAAGGAAACCAAAGCCTAAGAAAAGAATTTACAGGCACAAGTATCAAAAAGAATTAAAACAATTCAAAAAATTTATAATTCTTATGATTGCAAGAGAGAATAATGAAAGCAGGCAGAAAATAGAGCTTATCACCAAATGAAAAGTTCAGTTTATTAAAGCTGCTAAGCACAAACACAAAAAAATTAAAAAAAAAACTAGTTCCTGTAGACAAACAAAGAATAGATTTTTAACATGTGAATTGCACAAGTTGCAGAACAACAAATGAAAGAACTATATATTTCAAATGAAATTAAACAAGCAAAAAGTTTTTTAAGTTCTCATGATTGCAAAAGAGAATGATGAAAGCAGGAGAAAAAGAGAATTTATCAACCTAATCAAACTTGGCTGCTTAAACTGCCAAGTACATCAGAAGAAAAAAAAACAGTTCTATATACATATAAGTAATAGAATTTTAACATGCACAGAGAATCACAGGAGTTGCAAAACAACAAATGAAAAAACAACTATATTTCAAAGAATGCAAAAATATAAAGATAAATCATTTCTAACTTAGAAAGCCAAGCTCTTCTCTGTTGCTAGATATTGGGGGACAAGGAAATCAAGTAGCAACAATCCAAGTTAACAAATTACGATGCATACCAATGTAACTCCTAGAAAGCCCACAAATGCCAGGAGAAGAGAAAGCAAAAGCGTTCCCTCAAGACACACTACGATTAAAATTGTGGACTACAACAATACTAAGCACTGCCAGATTAAGTGTGAATTCATTATTGAAGTTGCCAACACATAATGATCAAAAATAAAATAAGACAGCAAGACAAAGGAAGAAAAATTGCAATAGAAATTTCAAACCCTCACTTTGCAAGACTTGGAATTATAATTCTTCTCGAAAATGAAACCTAGGAAATTCAGTCACAAACCCAAGTATTAGACAAAATTAAAACAACAAAAATGTATGCTTAAAATTATTGTGCTTGAAGGAGAGAAAAACAAAGGGGAAGAAAAAGGGAGTTTATCGCCAAACTCAACTGCTTAAGTTGTGAAGCACCCAAACAAAAACATCTTGCTTCCTGCATACAGACAATGTGACAATCCAAACTAGAAAAAGAGCTACTAGCACAACATAACCAGGTTCCACAATAAGCAAGAAAACATCAATAGAAACAAGACAAGAAGACAAATGTACAAGTGCTATGTGAAAGATGACCACACGAGCAAACTGAAAAACAGAATTCCAGCTACATAGTTTGGAATAATTATAAATTATAAGATTTTACTTCTAAAGGAAAATATAAAAAATTTATAAAGAGCAAGACTACTCAAAAGCATGTTTCATCAAGAAGCAACCAAACAAAATCAACCTAGCTTAAGTACCACAAATGCATCATCACTTAAATTAAAAAAAACTGACAAAGTAGACAAGCAAGATATCCAATCTCCAATAATAAAAATGTAGATTAAAATAATTAGTCATTATTATCATTATATATATAACAGAAAACCAAAAACCTCTTAAGGGTCAAGCAAGAAGTTAAGGGAGTATAAGGATCAAAAGCAAAAATTAAAACACAGCTGTAATAGAAGCCTGTTCTCAACCCAATGTCAGTCCAACAAATTGTTTTTCTAACTCATGTGTATCTTACTCCAATACTTAAAACTTCAAATTAAGAAAAATAAAAATGAAATCAAGACATAAAGAGAGCTTATTACCTGAGGTCCCCTATCAAACTTTGCCACCCAAGTAGATATACAACATGAAAATTTTTAAACACAAGAATTGGGGCAACAAAGCCATAAGCCCCAAAATATCACCCCCACACAATCCAACTATACAAACCTCGTTTCTACTTTTTTTATTTCCACTCCTTCAAACAAAGTAACCAGCTCAGTTGCCCCCAAACAGTTATCGAACTAAAACTTAACTATAATACAAAATTAACTTAATTATGAACTTAATAATATCATAAAACCAAAGAAACAAAACCTACATCCATTTTTTTCCTACAATTTCTAAGCAACCAAACACGGATGAACAACAGTTTCAAACACGAAAAATCCCAAACTACATAGAATGAATAAACAAAGTAAAAGAACAAGGACCTTTTTTGCGGCCAGCAGCGAGCAGATCGGTACGGCTCTTGTTCTTGTCCATCTCCACACAAATCACAACCACACACAAGTCTCGATCACCATTAGGGACTCCACCTCTTTACAATGCCTAGAACAACAACAAAAAATGAATATTCAACATAAATAATCAAATGTCCATGTTTGCTGTTTGGTAGAAGAGAAAATTCTTATAAGACTCAACATTCAAAATCTCAGTTTTGTGCATTTTTCCCACTGACCAAACAGAACATTAAAAAGGAAATTCTAAAAGGAACTGATTCAAATCTTTAGAGAAAATTTTTGTTAGCACTACTGCCACCTACAGTTCCTCCAAAATAGAGCAAACTTTAACCAAAATCAAAAATAAAAAGCCACAAAATGAACTAAACTTTAACCAAAACCAAAACTAAAACCCATACAATCAACCAACAGTTACACAAAAATATACACATAATCCAAACCAAACTTCAACCAAAATCAAAAATAAAAAACCAGAAATTTAACAACAAATATATATACAAATATTGCTACAAAATAGAAATGAGAGCTAGAGATACTTATCTTGCTTTGTACAGAGGCAGGTTAACAATTTCTAATGTAAATCTTAGAGAAAATTTTTGTTAGCATTACTGCCACCTATAGTTCCTCCAAAATAAAGCAAACTTTAACCAAAATCAAAAATAAAAAGCCACAAAATGAACTAAACTTTAACCAAAACCAAAATTAAAACCCATACAATCAACCAACAGTTACACATAAATATACACATAACCCAAACCAAACTTCAACCAAAATCAAAAATAAAAGACCAGAAATTTAACAACAAATATATATACAAATATTGTTACAAAATAGAAATGAGAGCTAGAGAGACTTACCTTGCTTTGGATAGGGTTTGTGGTTTTGGGTAATATTTTTGTGTTTGAAATTTCAGAAAAAAAAATGGTGGGTTTTGAGTAAAGAAGAAGAGAGGAAGAGGGGAAATGGGTTAAGGAAGAGGGAAAGGGAGAGGGAGAGGGAGAGAAAATGTGGGTGAGAGGAAAAAATCTGAAGCAAAGAAGAGGGAGACCAAAAACGAGATGCCAAAGTGGTGGGAAGGTGAAAAAAATAAGTGGGAAGTCTGAAAATTTTTAAGTGGTGCGAGGGACCTATCCCAGCGTTTTGGAGAGACCTATCCCAGCGCTTTTAGAAGCGCTGGAATAGGTGGACCCTATTCCAGCGCTTTCAAAAACGCTGGGACAGGCCTCTTTTCATAAGGGAACAGAGAGACCTGTCCCAGCGCTTTTAAAAGCGCTGGGACAGGTCATTCTCATTCCCTTATCAGAATGGCCTATCCCAGCGCTTTTAAAAGTGCTAGGACAGGCCTTTCTCATTCCCTTACTAGGATGACCTATCCCAGCGTTTTGGAGAGACCTATCCCAGCGCTTTTAGAAGCGCTAGAATAGGTGGACCTTATTCCAGCGCTTTCAAAAGCGCTGGGACAGGTCATTCTCATTCCCTTATTAGAATGACCTATCCCAGCGCTTTTAAAAGCGCTGGGACAAGTCTTTCTCATTCCCTTACCAGGATGACCTATCCCAGCGCTTTCAAAAGCGCTGGGACAGGCCTCTTTTCATAAGGTAATGGAGAGACCTGTCCCAGCGCTTTTAAAAGCGCTGGGACAGGTCTTTCTCATTCCCTTATCAGAATGACCTATCCCAGCGCTTTTGGGCTTCCTATACCAGCGTTTTTTAAAAACGCCGCTATAGGCCTCCTATGGCAGCGCTTTGTAAAGCGTCGACAAAAAGCGCTGGTATAAGCTTATCTATTACGGCGGTTTGTAAAAACGCCGGGAAAAAAACGCTGGGACAGGACGATTTTTTTGTAGTGAGTTGATAGATCCCAATAGTAGTACCCTACTCCAAGTGACAGTCGAGAAAAACACCGTTCTTCATGTTGCATTGCAATTCAAAAATTTGACGCAGTGAAAAACATAGTTAATTTAAATCCAAGCCTTGTGTATGAAAAAAACTCCAAAGGCAATACTCCGCTACATGTTGCTGCGAGGGTAGGAGATTCTTCAATGGTAAAGCTCCTAATAGACCAGGCCAAATATCAGCTGGATGTTGAAACAGGTGGCCGACAGCAACTTCTGAGCATGATGAATGAGGATAGGGATACTGCCTTGCACGTCGCTGTGCGATATGGTAACTCTGATGTTGTGAAAGAACTAATTAATGAGAATGATCCAGCAGAACTGGCTATGCAGGTAAACAAGGCTGGGGAATCCGCACTGTTCCTCGCTGTGGATAGACAAGAGTACGACATGGCTTCTCATATCCTAAGTGCTGCTCCAGACTGCTCCTATGCTGGAAGGGATGGCATGAATGTCTTGCATGCACTCGTCCTTTGCACAAGTTGTTGTAAGTGCTACTCCATTCTACTCCTGAAATATTTTTGCATTGTTAGAGATATATTAACTCGTTATAATAGACATAAGCTTTATTTTATTTTGTGTACAAATCAAGTCTCCTACTTGTATTAGAAAGTTATTAGTTTAGAGTTTAGTCTACTATATATGTTCACTATAATACATGTTTTGTATTACATTCTTATATAATAAAGATTAAACTTTTAAAAGTTTCTTTCGTGGACACAAGTCACAAGATTGAACCATGTAACCCTTATATTTTTGTATTCCTATTTTATGTTTCCATCTTCCGTATCTATTCAAAAATATTTAACATGAAATATATTATAGCTAATATTTATCATGCACATATCTTTAAGTGTTGCAAGCCTTTAGCCAAATTTGGTATAAAAATCTAAATTTTTTTTTATTATTATAAATTTTAACAAACTTAAATTCACATGTAGACATCATGCTCAATATTTGTTTCTCGATTATGTTTTAAATATTATTTCTCTCTCCAAAATGAATAAATAATTATTTTTATATGGCTTGTCTACCCTCCCTTTCACAGCGACTACCCGTTTCACACAAATCATTCAAATTTACAAAATTATTAATTTGTAATTTTTCTCTCTTTAATGTTCTTCGATACCAAAATGATCTGTGAATGCTCTAAAATGTGTGAAAACACAAAAGCTGTTCAGACCCTAAGAAAAAAAAAATACGGCTCAATAGATTTTACTCTAACTTATACTAAGTGCGAAAAAGAGTAAAAGCGAGTGGATGAACAAATAAACTACTCTAAGCCATAAACAACATAACACAGCAGAAATATAAGTTAAAGGAGTAGGGAAGAAGGATGCAAACACAAGATAACATGTCGATGTGTTATTGAAGAGGAAATCGAAGAACTCGGTGAAAAACCTCTCCGCTGCCTTCTAAGCGGTAATCGATTCACTAGACAATCAGTTGGGATACATGGGTTAGCAAGAGACCCTTTAAGTCTAATCTACCTAATGTACCTAAGCCCTCTAAGCTTCTACTCTAACGAGGTTACGTCGAACCTTTATCTTGTCTAGCTCTCCGGATCTCACAACAAGCTCCATATTGCATCTGCCATCCTTGACTTCTTCCAATGCTTCCCAGCGGTACCAAATTCTCACTTGACACTCTGATAGGGTGTGGTAAGTGTTTGAGCTATTAACCTCTCAATGATATGGAAAAGGAGAGGTAGGAGTTGAGGAAAATCTACAAGCAAATGTGTAGAGATATATGGGTATATCAGTCTCTAACTCTCAAGGTTTTTGGCTAGGGTTTTCTATCAGAAGCACTCCTCAACAATTGTGGGTAATGTGGGTATATATAGTGTGGGTATAGAAAGCGTGTATTAGATAGTATAGACTAGTAGAACAGAATATTTCGCGGGTGTCTCGTAGAAAGGTCTTACTCATGAGATAATCGCGAAACATAGTTGTCTCTATCTATCTTGACTCTTCGCATTCTAGTCATGTGTAAGCCACATGCATCATTTCACGGGATGCTTAGTCGCGAACTACCCGCAAAAATCCTTTTATCTTCAATAGCTTGAGTCTTCATACTCTTTCTCTTTATTACACAACCCTTACAATTAAATTCCACAATAAATACAGGGTACAACAAATTGAATGAAATATAATCAAATTTGGCACGGAATAAAGCCAACAAGACACATAGTTGTAAATTACAACTTTACAATCTCCCCCTTTTGCTATTCCGTGACAAAACCCCTAAAACATACTCTAGATTTAAACGTGAGTTTGGGAACAATGGCAAAACTTACTTACACCTAATCTAGAAGTTGTGAAGTACTTGCACGTATATACTTGTAACCTGAAACACTCACACACAAACAAAACTTTCATTAAGCTTATGACAAGTTGAATACATGGTACGTACATGAGCAAGTAAAGTTCGATCAAGTTTATAAACACTATATAACATGTAAACATAGCTTGATTAAACAAGTTCAGTCATTAAAGAATGACCAAATGAACATTTATCAAGTAAAATGCTCATCCGGACATGCAATGCAATGAAGACCAACCATAATGATCAATTGCACGTCCAACACACAACCAATGCAAAATACATGAAATATTTGTATCTAGGAACAACATTCTACTAGGGTACAAGTGTGAAGTACTTAAGACATAATAGCAATATCTTAAAAGTATGAAAAAAAATGCTACAAAGCATTGAGATAAACACAAACAAACTGAATATAAGACTGAAATTAAGAACTAAGTACTAAAGCTTTAAATGAAAGCAGTAAACACAGAAAAACAAAGAGTAGTTACTATCTTCTCCTCCCCCTATCACTGTATTCCCCTTATCACTACACTTCCTTCCCCCTAATAGCGACACCATCTCCCCCTTTTTGTCATGGAATATCTAGTCTTCATGTTCCTCCAGCTTCCTTTGAATTTGGTCCAGTTGAGTCTAGAGAGATGTGAACTTGGTGTCGAAACGAATGTGTTGGGAGTGCATGATGGTAACTAGTCCAGATATTTTGGTAGTAATCTCTTGGAGAGTAGCCGTGATGTTGTCTAGCTGTTCATCATAAACATGGGATGTAGAGCTTCCCTGAGTAGTATGAATTTCTTGCTTGGTATTCTTTTTAGTGTGACTCATGCTTGCATGGAGAGTGCAGATGTTAATTGGACTTGGCCTTGTATATGGGCGCTCATCTTCAGAGGGATGTACACTTTTGAGCTTCAAAATCCTTGAGGTAAGAAAGGAATACAATTCCTTGAAGCAGTCCAATCAACCGTTTTTGCCACAATGTGGAAAATATGAGAGCACACATCAATCTCCTCGTTAGTGATCAGATCATGCAAGAATAAAGCTCGACCAAGATTCATGTAACTTGTGCTGGACAAAGGGCAGAGGTTGCTAAACATGATTATCGTGAGCAACCTTAATTCGAGAGAAAGAGATGCCACACTTATCAACTTCCCATTGGAAGAGAATTCCAAATTAGGTCCTAAAGCTTCTCGAATAACCTCCTCATCCAAATTCAGTTCATCATATATTGGTGGGATAGGTAATATTGGCCGGTTGATGTGTAGAATTTCGGCCAAGTAGATGGGTGTAACTGAGAACTGCTTTCCTCTCACCCAACACTTGATTTCCTCTCCTTCAACAATGGCATTAGCATAAAATTCTTTCACCAAGTTTTCGTTTGCATCCTTAAGATTTGAGAGAAGAAAGTTCCAATCCTTAATGGCAAACCATATTGGAATATTTGTGTCTAGGAGAAAGGGTTGATCAACAGCCCTTTTAACTAGCAACGGAGCATCTCGAAAGTAGTTCGTGTAGGTCTGGAATGCAGCATAAGATCTGAACAAGTCAAGTTCATACACTCCTATTGAAAAACGTGTCCTCTTTGACCTCAGTGAAGGGTCATCAACATCAATCACCGGCTTTTTCCCTTTGTTGTTGCCTCATTTCATAGCTGAGCTTTTAATGAAGACATCTGCATATGAGAACACAGAATAGACAAAGAAACATGTGCACAACCACAAAACAGAACGCAAAACTTGATTAGATTCAAGTTAGTTCCAAATTAAGTAAGACAGCATAAAACAGAGCATACCCAACACAAAACAGAGCAAACAACCTTAAAACAACCTTAAAACAACATGCTATAAGTGTAAAAACATGTAAACAGAAGCAAAATGCATGAAGTGAATCACTGTGCATGTGTGTGTTTGTGCTGTGCCTGTGTGTGTAGCATGTGATGCATGGGGTGTGCCTAGAGGGTGCCTAAGTGTGCACATGGCATGGCATTGAGGTACAAATTGGGAAAATGTGTAAAAACACATATCCTTTGACCAAAACATGTTACACATGTTCAATCAAGAGTAAACCCAAGTATTGGAACTCAATTGAGTCCAATTCAACACATGAGTGTCACTATAAACACTTGGCATGCAATAGAGCACAACACCTGTGAAAAATGCATGAACATGATGAAAATTGCCTTAATATATGCTAAAATTGCCTCAAGGGGCCAACATAGATACAAATAAACCAAATGGGACTTAACCCAATCAAAATTTTGATTTTTTTTTTTATACAAAATTAAGAGTTCCAACCCATTTTCAAAAAAAAATCCCCAAATTTTAGAACCCTAACTTAAATTTCTGCATAATCTTAGAAAAACATGAAGAAAATGTTTTAGAAAACATACCTTGAAGTTGGAAATGCAGAAAATAAGCTAGAGAGAGATAGGGTTTGAGAGAAAAGATGTTTTGGGTTGGACAAGGTTCGAGAGAGGCAATGCAAGGGAAGTTAAGAGTGTTTGAAAACATGTCACATCTGCTACATAAAATCTGAAAACATGCATTTTTTGCGAGTTAGGCAGTAGCGAAAAAGTCGCGATATAGTCGCAAGAATGGCCACTGAAGCTCAAACACTTTCGTGAGAAGCTGTTAGTCATGAATAAGTCATGAGACAGTTGCAATAGTCTTTGTATATGAAATTGAAAAATTTCAAGTTTTTGCCTAAAAACCATTTCGCGAGAAGAGCTTAGTCGCGAAACACTCGCGAGGAAGTAGCGAGACTCTTTTTATGAATTGATAAAATTTTATTTCCCTTAAACAGCTTTCGTGGGAAGCTCTAAGTCGTGAGCTTCTCGAGAAACTACATCTGAACTAGTTTTTGGAGAAAAACACAAAGATGCATTTTGAACAAAAACTAAAAGCATGAAAGTATAAAATCACTTTCAAAAACATATAAAATATTTAAAAATATTTTTGGGTTTAATCGACAAGTAATTGAGCATACACATCACATTTAAACATGTACAATCACACAAATGAGATAAGTATTAATTGAACAAAGTCTTGTGTGTTGTGGGTGAGTATCAAATGTGGAATAGTCCGTAGATCAGAGTGAAATTTCAATGATCAATTCAATCAAGACATACACAACTAGTACGAAATCAAGTGGTCTATCTCAATTATAGAAATGTACATATACGACCTCCCACGAGAGAATGATTACAAAACTTAGAAGCTTTTCATTTTGCTTCTACATAAATCATAACAATGGATCCTTTTAGGATAATACATCTCTTTTTGAGATCGGTGTTTGAAATTTTTGATATTTCAACGTTGAGAGTTAGCTTTTGGCTTTTTGAGCACAATACAATTTAATACAAAAGTCACTTTCCCTTTTTCTTAGTCATATACCAGTATATGCGACAGGTTTTTGTAGCTCATAATCCCTTTTTCATTGTGAGATTTACATTTAGAGAGCTCTACAGCAAAAACATAAAAATAAAGGTGGGAAGATATATAAGTACAAGTCTATGCAAGTATCAATATTATCAAGACTATTGACCAATCATTCATGACAAACTTGAAGATCTATTTACAACAGTCACCCATAGATTTTAAGATTTCTCCCACAAAGATAAATGTGTATACAAAACAAGTTAAGCTCGTAAATGCACCATGCCGTAAGTACGAAGGTACTAGGCTAAACTCACATGTGATATACACAAAACAAGCAATCAAACTTTTTGAAGATTTTTCAATTTTTATGGTTTTTGAATTTTTGAACACACTAAAAACAGGACAAGTAAAGTAAGATCAATAAAAACAAGTACAAAGCATAACTTGAAAAAGAAACATGCTTAAAATTGGAAAACAAGGCATGAAATGATGCATGAACCTATGATCCTAAACATTAGAAGCATTGATGCATGGACATAGGAGATAATCATGCATGAGTACCCTTCTTCATCCACACATCACGTGCATTTGGGGTGATATCCCTATAGGATTAGGTACAAGTGTTGTGACTTTCAAACCTTCTGTTAAAGTTTGCCAAACATGTGGTGAATTCGTCAATCATTTTCATCTCATCCATCACTCCAGAATCACCATCTTGACCTCCTGATCATTCAACAGCCCAATTCCTTTTGTCATTTCTTGGTCCTCTTGACCTCTGATCACTTGCATTCTTCAATGCCATAAGCTTATGACAATTTGGTTTGGTATGTCCTTGAAGTCCATAATGATGACAGACATGGTTCATTCTCGGACCTCTTTGTGATCTTGGAAGAGATTTCCCTTTGACTTTAGGTCTGACCACTGATTGGTTGTGGGGCTTATTCAACACTCATTGGTCAGCCACATTCTTTTTCTTCTCCTCCTTCACTTTCTCAATAGTAGGGGTAACCACTATTGGCTTCTTGGCTTTCACAAACTTCACTCCCTTGGAGACATTGACAGCTGAACTGCTTTCTCCAATATATCCTAATTCGGTTTTATCGGAGAAAGGTTTTTGATGAGAAAGGACTTCATCAAGTTTTTTGGAGGAAACTCACTTTACTTTGGCATTGGCTTGAACCACCTCAAGCTTAAGAAATTTTATCTTTGAGTAGGCTTCTGTAAACTTTCCATTCATCGTCTCTATTTCACATTTGGTCTCCTTGTATCACACTAGGAGACTGCTATAGTCTTCCATTGCCTTCTTCGTCTTTTTTACGGCTGCCTTAGTCACCCTTGCATACTCTCCTGACTTCTCAAGGAGTGAGTTGTAATTCTCTTGAAGATCGGCTGTACTTTTATTTTCTTCAACATCTGATTCTTCTACAACTCCCATTGATTCTTCATCACTATGCTCTCCAAGCTCTTCAACAAGCTTACTCAAATCATCTGCCAATTGAACATGAGCAACAGTCATAAAAGCGGATTAATTCCCTTCTTCATCATATCTTTCCTCTAAATTAGAGTTGGAAGAATCTGAGTCACTAAGAGTGGTGGCATAGGCCTTGCCCTTCGTTCTCAAATAATTAGGATATTCCCTTTTGAAATGGCCATGTCCATTACATTCAAAACAAGTGACTCCTTGAGTAGAAAGGGACTCCTTTCTTTCTCTCTTTTTGAAGTCCTTTTTATCCTTTCCAAAACTTGGGAACTTCCCTTTTTTAGCAAATTTTCCACTGTTCTTGAACTTTAGGAATTTTTGGAAATTCTTTGCTAGATAAGTAATTTCTTTCTCAACACCATCCTCATCCGAAGCATCGTGAGCTTCTGCCCTTTCATTAATAGTTTTAAGTGTAAGGGATTTGCTCTTCGTTTGTGAGGGCAATGACAGCTCATACGTTTGAAGTGAGCCAATTAATTCTTGAACTTTGATATCATCAAGGTCCTTGCTCTCTTCGATTGCTGTAACCTTTGCACGGAAGCTCTCTGAAAAAGATTGAAGGATTTTCCTCACCATCTTTGAGTCCTTCGTTTTCTCCCCCAAGTTGAACTTGCCAATAATCACCTCATTCAGCTTGCTATAGAATGAGTCAAATGACTCATCCTCGCTCATTTTCAGCTCCTCAAACCGAGTGGTTAGCATCTGCAACATAGTGTCTTTAACTTTCTTTGTTTCTTCAGACGTGGTCTCCAATATCTGCCATGTCTCCTTGGCAATAGTGATGGGAGATATCCTGTGAAACTCATCTAGAGAAACACCACAAAAAATTTCATTCAAAACTTTACTATTAGCGTTAGTTGCTGCAAGAGCTGCCTTATCCTATGTGGATTTAGCAGCCTTTGGCCTAGTCCATCCAACATCCACTGCATCCCAAACAGTTTCATCAATTGAACACAAAAATGCCCTCATTCAGACTTTCCAAAAGGCATAATTACTACCATCAAAATATGGTGGCACATTTAAAGATTAAGATCTGTCCATCTCAAAGAGGGGTCAAAGATCGCACTTAGGTAATTAAATCACAGCAAGTGCACCTGCTTTGATACCAATTGAATGCTCTAAAATGTGTGAAAACACAAAAGCTGTTTAGACCCCAAGAAAAAAAAAAATACGGCTCGATATATTTTATCTAACTTATACCAAGTGCAGAAAAGAGTAAAAACGAGCGAATGAACAAATAAACTACTCTAAGCCATAAAAAATATAACACAGCAAAAATATGAAAGCTAAAGGAGTATGGAAGAAGGATGTAAACACAAGATAACACGCCGATGTGTTATCGAAGAGGAGACCGAAGAACTCGGCGAAAAACCTCTCCACTGCCCTCCAAGCGGTAATTGATCCACTAGACAATCATTTGGGATACATAGGTTAGCAAGAGACCCTCCAAGCCTAATCTACCCGATGTACCTAAGCCCACCAAGCTCCTACTCCAATGAGGTTACGTCGAACCTTTATCTTGTTTAGCTCTTTGGATCCTGCAACAAGCTCCATGTTGCATCTATCATCCTTGGCTTCTTCCAATGCTTCCCAGTAACATCAAATTCTCACTTGACACTCTGACTGGATGTGGTAAGTCTTTGGACTACCAACCTCTCAATGATATCGAAATGGAGAGGTAGGAGTCGAGAAAAATCTACAAGCAAATGTGTAGAGATATGTGAGTATAGCAATCTCTAACTCTCAAGGTTTTTGGCTAGGGTTTTCTCTCAGAATTACTCCTCAACAATTGTGGGTAATGTGGGTATATATAGTATGGGTACAGAAAGTGTGTATCAGATAGTACAAACTGGCAGAATAGAATGTTTTGCGGGTGTCTCGCGGGAAGGCCTTACCCACGAGATACTTGCGAAACACAGCTGTCTTCATTTGTCCTGACTCTTCGCATTCCAATCATGTGCAAGCCACATGCATCATTTTGCGGGATGCTTAGTCGCGAGCTATCTGTGAAAATCTTTTTGTCTTCAATAACTTGAGTCTTCACACACTCTCTCTATCACATAATCCTTACAATTAAAGCCTACAATAAATACAGGGTACAACATATTGAATGAAATTACAATAAAATTTGGCATGAAATAAAACCAGCAAGACACATAGTTGTAAATTACAACTTTATAATCAGTATCATACCAAACAAATTGGAGCTCGAATTGGTATCATACAAAGCCAAAACAAATTGGATTGCAAACCGACTAGAGCTCAAATAATTTTCAAACAGCTCACATCACAACCCAGATAAGAGCTCGAATTTTACAATTGGGCCATTAATGATAGCTTCGCTGAGCTCTGCATTACTCTGATCTCCTTCTTTTCTATGGAGAGAGAGAGAGAGAGAGGTGGAGGACGGGATGAAATATAGGGACACTGTTCATTGTTAAATTTTTGGACAAATTATTGACTTTGATGCAAGAGCGTTTGGGTGAGTTTGGTTATAATTTTGTTTTACTAAAAGTGGTTTTGTTGGGCCTGATACTGATTTTTTTTTTTTTTTTGGGAAAAACAAACAGACATATAAGAGAAAGTAAAAGAGATTCTAATACAAAAACATACCACAAACTCCGCTAAAAAGTTATGGTATTAATAAAAGTTTTGTGTATCAATTTTACAAACAATTTTTTTTCATAACTATTATCTTTCAAAAAATTTATTATTATTTTTACAACTATTGAGATAGTATGTTTAGTGATGGTTTCATAAGCAACTAATGTTGTTCCAACAAAGATTTTTCAACTTAACAAATTAAACACTACCCTTTTATAAAAGGAAAATTGATGTAGCATGTGATGGTTGACCATTTCAATAAAATTATATATATATATATATATAGGCATGTGTTACCCCTTTAATTAGGGCGCCCATGTTGACTCTGATAGGTACCTATTGGTGTTCCCATAAGTGGAGGCGCTAAGTCACTGCGCTCTCCACGGCCCCTTTATGGTATCAGAGCCACTCTTTTCTGGCCGGTGATAGTGTTGTTGTGTTTCTCTGTCTCTCCGTCTGTGTCTACCCGAAACTTTGGTGTTCAGTTGTTGTGTCCCCTTCTTACCGTCGTTGGCGCCACCCTAGTCGTAAAGTGAATTCCTAGAACCGAACTGTAAGGCCCGTTTGAGCCAAGAGAGGGCGTGTAGGGCATGAGAGGTATAAGGTTGGTTAGGGTATGTGTTACGAAATGCAACGGTTGTGAGAAGAACATGATAATTGAGTGTTAAAACTAGGATAGTATGGATAGATTGTGGAGATCTAACTCCTCTGTCAGCTCCAGGACTGGTTGTCCTCTTGGAACTATAAATGATGAAGATCACAAGGTTGAGAGTTGTGGTGCTACTGTTTCCATGTGTTTACATGGTATGAAATCTAAGATTCTTGAAAATAATACTCTTTCTATGACTGATGCTTCTTTGAATGATCATGCTTGTTTTAATGCTTCTTGTTTGTATGAAAAAAGAGATAATGATAAAACTGTTTACCCCAGCTTTACTCCCACTGATAACCAATTAAGAGTTTTGACCATTTCAAAAGAAAACTTTAAAGTTGATTTGGTTCTTTTATATGATGAATTTATGCTTTCAAAAAATCAAGTTAAACGAAAATACTTCCAAAATAATTTTGCTCAGTCTGACAAAAATCATGTCAAGAGTAAATGGTTAGAAAAAATGAAACAATTGAAAAAACATATTCTATTTTTTGATTTTCTTGAAAACTATTATGTTCCAAATAATGAAGTTTCAAAACAACATTTGAGCATGATAAGAAAATCAAATTTTGCTAAAACGTCTTCTTTCAAGATTTCTGATGATCAAATTCATACTACTAGTCTTATTAAACAAACCAACTCTACTGATGCATCTTTACATGTCATTGGCCAACAACCTGACCATAGTGAAAATACTGCTTTTATTAAAAATTCTGAAACATCTATTTTGATTGAGAACTCTAACATGATTGGAGTTGTTGATAAAATGCTTTCTGATTTAAAAACTAAAATTGAAGGTATTTCAGGAAGTACACCTTGCACTATTTCAAAAAATGAAAAAGAAACTATTTCTGATGAACATACTAATTTTGACACTATTTCTTCTACTCCTGTTAAAGAGATTTTAAAGGATGAATTACCGAGATTTGCTGAAAATTCCAAAATTACACAAAATTGGTATTCCGAATCTATTCCTCCAGATATACAATTTCAAAAAAGAATTTTTCAACCACAATTTCCTGTTCCTATTGATAAGCCTTACAAGTGGAATATTGCTGGATTATCTGAACAAAAAATCATAAGTCACATGTCTGAAGTTGATATTGCTCATCAAAATAACTATGATATTGATATTGCTCATAACTATGATATTGATAAACCTGATGCTGTTGATTTACTTATTAATGATTTTTCTAGCACTCTTTATAAATGGCATGATCTATATCCTACAAGGTTGCCTATTTCTGCTAAACATATTGGTTATAATACTCTTGATTGCGATGACCTAAATATTCCAATCTATACCATTCCTAAATATGTTATTTATATTCCTTCTAATATTTCACCTCGAGTTTCTGAATTGTTGAATATTTTAAAAAGTTCTACTATGATTGATTACAAATGGTATCAAGATGTTTTTGCTTCCAGGAATATGCTTAATTGCCATAAGCCTTGTTGGAAAGAAAGGTTTATTGACGGTCTGCCTCCAATCTTTGCTCATAAGGTAAACCAGGTGTTAATAAGTACAAATGATTCTCTTAATTATGGTAACCTAATTAATGATAACATTTTTAATACTATTAAAAAGTTTGATGCTAGTATAAGTACTAATAAAAAACTACTGATGTATCATCTACAGATTAAGAAAAAAGATAATTTTTGTAAACAAAATGGTCTACCTCCTATTAGACAAAAACATGATAAAAAACACAAAACATATGGTCATAAAAAATATAAAAGATACAAAAACAACTTTGTTAAGTCAAATAATTTTCATGCTAAAAAAGAAAATGTTTCTGGAAAATATAAACAACTTAGTAAGTTTATAAATAAGTTTAACATGTTAAAAATTGATAGTAAAAATCAAAAAGAACTATTTCAAATCCTTGATGATATTTCTCTAAACTTGTTAAATATGTTAAAAATAATTCCCTGCAAAAATATTAAATTTGTTAAAACTCTGACTAAAAGTGAAGAAAATGGTAAATCCACTTTAAGCTTTAAGGAACCTTTTAAAAGACTAATTAAAGAGAAATCCAATGATTTAACTGTTAATGATTTACAGCATGAAGTTAATACTGTTAAGCAAGAGATAAGCGAGTTAAAACATAAGAATAAGAATATTAATCCAGAACTAATAATGCTAAAAGATGATGAGCACAAAGATGGAGATGAATCCAGTCAACAGGCTCTTCTTTCTGATAAAGGTATTACTAATGTTTTCATCGATTCTCAACTTGCTCTTGTCAATAAAATACTTCTTCCAAAATGGTTTACAAAAGTTAAAATTGTCGTTTCTCCTAATTATCATTTCACTACTATTGCCATGATTGATTCTGGTGCAGATATAAATTGTATCCAAGAAGGATTGATCCCTTCAAAATATTTTGAAAAATCAACCGAAAGATTAGTTTCAGCTAATGGTTCCCAAATGAAAATCAAATATGAATTGAATAATGCTCATGTTTGCCATGATAATGTTTGCTTCAAGATTCCTTCTGTTCTTGTCAGAAATATGACTGATAAAGTAATTCTTGGTTTGCCTTTTATAAATGCTTTGTATCCTTTTCTTGTTGAGCATGATGGAATTACTACTGATCCTTTTGGACAAAAAGTAAAATTCATATTTGCTTCAAAAACTGAAATTGATAATGCTTTAAACTTGATCCATGCTAAAATTAGACACCTTAACTTCCTTCAACAAGAAGTTAAATACAAGAAAACTGCTGAACAAATTTCTAATAAATTGTTACAATCAAAAATTGATAATTTTCAAAAAATGTTGATTGATAATGTTTGTTCTGATGTTCCTAATGCTTTTTGGCATAGAAAGAAACATATTGTTGACTTGCCTTATGTTAAAGATTTTAATGAAAAACATATCCCTACCAAAGCTCGTCCTATTCAAATGAATGCTGAAACTGTTGAATTTTGTAAAAAAGAAATTAATGATTTGTTGGAGAAAAAATTAATCAGGAATAGCAAGTCCCCTTGGTCTTGTTCTGCTTTTTATGTTCAGAAAAATGCTAAGATTGAAAGAGGAACTCCTCGTTTAGTTATTAATTACAAACCTTTGAATAAGGTTTTAGAATGGATCAGGTACCCTATTCCCAATAAGAATGACCTAGTTCATAGGTTGAGTGAAGCCGTGATATTCTCCAAGTTTGACATGAAGTCTGGGTTCTGGCAAATCCAGATTAGTGAAAATGATAGGTACAAAACTGCTTTTACCACTCCTTTTGGACATTATGAGTGGAATGTTATGCCCTTTGGCCTTAAGAATGCCCCAAGTGAGTTTCAAAACATTATGAATGATATTTTTAATTCATTCAGCCATTTTACCATTGTTTACATTGATGATGTCCTTGTCTACTCTAGTTCTATTGATGAACATTGGAAACACTTGCATTCATTTTTAGATACTATCAAAAGAAATGGTCTTGTTGTCTCTGCTAAAAAGGTCAAGTTGTTTCAAACAAAAGTTCGTTTTCTTGGCTTTGACATCTCTGAAGGACAAATTCGTCCTATTGATAGAGCCATCCAATTTGCTGATAAATTTCCTGATGTAATCATGGAAAAAACCCAGCTCCAAAGATTTCTTGGATCATTAAATTATGTTGCTGACTTTTACAAAGATATGAGAAAGCAATGTAAGCCTCTATTTGATAGGTTAAAAAGTAATCCTCCTCCTTGGTCTGATATTCATACTTCCCTTGTTAAACAAATTAAATCTCATGTTAGAACTTTGCCTTGTCTAGGTATTCCCACTGTTAGTGCTTTCAAAATTGTTGAAACAGATGCCTCAGATTTTGGTTATGGAGGTATTCTGAAACAAAGAATTTCACCCGAGTCACCTGAGCAAATTGTCCGTTTCTATTCTGGTATTTGGAATAATGCACAGTTAAATTACAGTACTATTAAAAAGGAAATTCTATCTATAGTCCTATGTATTTCAAAATTTCAAAGTGATTTATTAAACCAAAAATTTTTGTTACGGATTGATTGCAAAAGTGCTAAATATGTTATTGAAAAAGATGTTGAAAATATTGCTTCAAAACATATTTTTGCTAGATGGCAAGCTATTTTAAGCGTTTTTGATTTTGATATCGAATATATTAAAGGATCCCAAAATGCCATTCCTGATTTCCTTACCCGTGAATTTCTGCAGTGTCATAATGGCAAGTAGAAGGTCGAGTGACAAGCTGCCTGACAGTAATAACCAAATTGTCAAAATCCAGCCTGCTTCCCCCATAAACACTGTTAACCGATTCACTACTCTAGGAACTATTCCCAAAACTAACTACTCTTCTGTTTTAGCTTCTACTTATGATCCCTATACTTTGGTTCATAGCCCCCAACCTATTCAAACTGGTTTCCCTAGAAATCCCAATGCTTCCCAATATGTTAAAAAACGCTATGTTCAAAACCTGTTCTCTGTAGAGCCCAACAGGGCCTCCATTACTAATCCTTTTAGACTTGCTACCAGCTACTTTCCCCCATTATTTTATTGGATTCCTGAGCACAACCAAAAGACGGTGCAATATTACACTGCAATATTACGACAGGAAGATTCAGTTGAAATTAATCCTATTAGAGACAAGAATGATAGAGAAAAAATTATTTACCACAGTCTTTATCTAAAACACATTATTTCAGAGGAAATGTGGGGCCCCTGTCCTACTGCTACAAGGTCATTACCAAATTACCCTATTCCCTACTCTTACCATGATTATATTACAGCCTGGTTCAGATTTATGCTTCACCAAAATGAAACCATGTCCCACTCATGGTTTGTCAATTTTCACAAAGATTTTGATTCTCCTTTCCCCCTCTGGTTTATCCGATGGTGGACCCAGTTTGGTTCAGCCGTTGAAATATTTCCTGCACAATTAACAAATTGTTTCAGAAATTTCTCTTTAAAATTCAAACCTGATACTCATAAAGCCAAATTTCCCCCTCTACTTCATTTTATCAAAAAATATAAGACTCCATGGATTTTGAAATGGCAATATGCCAAAGAAGATGATGTTCTTTCACGATGCTGGTATGTTAAATGGTGGGATAGGTTTTCTCACACTGATTCTATTATTAACAATGTTGAAAGGGACTTCCTTGCTTCACATGTTTCTCCATTAAAGATTACTACTCCAGTACAAACAGTTGCAACTACTACACCTGCTTCCTCATCAACAAAAAATATTGCACCTTCCACAAGATCCAAAAAGAAAAGTTCTCCTTTAGATGCAATCCGTAATGATCCTGATGCTTTATATGCACTACTATCTAAGATGGTTAAAGATGATGAAACTCCTAATTTTGATGCTACCAATTCAGACGATGAAAAAGCCTCTCAGGTCTCTGTGACAAAGGACCCAGGATACCAAATCTATCCTTATCCACAAAACTGGTTTGCACATGATGAAGAGAATCCTGAGGAGTAGATGATAATATTTAACTGGCCTACACAATAGGCCTACTTCAAGAAATTATGCTTCAAATGTTCTACAGAATGCCATTACTTCAACTTTGCTTCAGACAATCAGAATGCTCCAATAAGTACTTACTACAAGACAAAATACAATTTGGTTCCATTATGCTAGGAAATGATTTCCTATACTCTACAATTATTCTCCTGACACTACAAGAGCAATAATGTTGGGTTCCCCAAATGATTCTCTAAGTTTTGGGCATAAAAGGAAATTTACTATTCATATTACTATTCACTGTTACTATTCACTTAATTATTTTGCCTATTTAAGGGGGGTTGTCCCTTATGTTTCAGCAAGTGTTTGTTTAAGTGTTTCTTCAGAGCTTCTTCCTTAGAGAGAGACTTCCCTTGAGAGCCTTTCTATTGTAAGAATATCTCCCTGCTTACACTTCCTATTACACTTCATACTTCCTACCTTCTCTACAAAGCCTGTAACTCTTAAGCTTTGTAACTATTTCCAGTTTGTAATCACTACTACTACTGTAAGTCTTCAAGTTTACTTTCAATAACAAGTAACTTCAGTTTGATGTTCATTACTTGCATTATACTATTTGTTGCTACCGCCATCTTGGTCGGATTACCGCCATCACGGACGGTTCTATAATTCTTTTCTTTACTTTAAACATACAAGTTATACCCCCTACTTGGCTGGCTCTGCCGCCTACCTGGCTGGTCTTATAACTTTGCATTCTTTTACTTGCATTATTTTCAGATCTATACTATATTCACTGTATAACTGTGCTTCCGCTTCCAACGCCGTGTCCCCTTCCCCCTTTATGGTATATATATATATATATATATATTTTGACCAATTAATTTATAAAGCTTACATAACACAATGGATAATATTTCTCACATCACCCTTTACAAATGGCATGGATAACACCCATTTTTCAATATCTAGTCAATAGATTGGCAATATGTGACGTCACCAAATCCCAACTAATCTTAGGTCGTCGGATATATCTAGAAACGGGTTCAGTCCGGCATCAATCAATATAAAATTAAGAACATTCACATTAAGAATGTTAAAAACTATTTTAACACTTCGCACACTAATGGTCCGTTTGGATTGAGGGGGAGTAGAGTAGAGTAGAGTATATTTAGTACAAAATTAGCTTATTTTTAACCTACACTACTCTACTCTCCTCCACTCCCCCTCATTCTCCCCTCCATCCAAACAGGTCATAAAAGATCTACTACATCAAAATTGCCTAAGTTACTTATTTTTGACATTTAGCTACAGTAAGTTGTCATTTCTAACACCTCACTGTAGGTGGAAGTTATACATAAAAAAAATATTATTTTATTACTTTCTCACTTTATCTACCCATTTTTTCTTTTATTTAATTCATTTTTCTCTTTGTTTTTAACACCATGTCTAGTGGCTCCAGCCCCTCCCTAGCACCCCTTCTCCCTGTCACCCTTCTTTCTTCGTATGAAATCAAACCCAAGCCAAAACTTCATGGCTATCTCTTCTTCATGGCTCCATTGCCACTGCCGTCACTCATGGTGGAATAGGAAGGTTGCTGGGTTATTTATTTATTTATTTATTTTTATGGTGGTGGAAGAGCAAGGAACCGAGTTTTGTAATGGTTGTGGAAGATGAAGTGGCTGGGTTGCGAGAGTGGGTGGCGGCGGTAGTTTTTGGTGGGTCTCACAGTGGTTCAGTTGGTGAGTGGTGGGGTTTGTGGTGGTTGTTTGGTTGTGGTATGGGTGGTGGGTTTGTGGTGGTTGTAGTATGGGTGGTGGGTTTGTGGTGAGTGGTTGGGTTTGTGTGGTAGGTTGTGGTGGTAAGTGGTTGTTCTTATTGGTTATTGCTTCCAAGAAAAAAGAGAGACGGCAAGGAAGAGAAAGAAATAAAAGTAGATGATGAATAAAAAAATATAAAGAAAAATTATTTTAAATAATTTTTCTAAAGTGGTAAAAAAATAACCTTGGATGTTTAGTGTATTAAAATGGAATGTTAAAATAGATAATTTTTTTTTTTGAGATTTTAAGGGCTTGTTTGGTGAGTGAGTTTAAACTTATATTTCTATATTTTAAACAATATTACATACATTTTTATATATTTTTTTTATCCACATGTATTTCAAAAAATTACAAATAACAATTTTCAAACTATTCTACCAAACACCCTCCTAAAAATTATAATTTTTAGCATCTGAATGTAAATGCTAAAAGTATTTACATTAGCCTACGCAAAAAAAAAAAATAAAATAAAATAAAATAATAATAATAATAATAATAATAATAATAATAATAATAAAATGTAGTTCATAATAAGAACATACTATTTATTTATTTATTTTTAAATTTTAGCTAACAACCTTACAAAACACAAACATGTAATTCTCTATTCTGTACTCTATTTTTTTATTAAAACATTATTTTTCCCAAATTATCTTTTTCTCTTATATCTCTACAATCTCGTAAACCTTTGCAGCCACCAGACTTGCCACTGCTACCAATCTTGCAAATTAAAACTCATATCCTCTCTTCCTCAACCAAAACCCACAAAGTCAAAGCTTTCGTCTTCCTCCGACCCAAATCACAGCAAACCACCCACCCACGAAACTGTCTCTCTTCCTCAACCAAGAACCTACAAGTCATAGCCTCTCTCTTCTTCAACCAAGAAGCCCAGCCAAATCCCAGCAAACCACCCACCCAAAGCTTAGCAAATCAAGACCAGGACAAAAACCCACACAAGATTTGCCAATGGTCTCACAAAAATTTTAGTACCAGTTTGTTAAGGTGATTACTAGGGGATGAAAAATAGGGGAAAGAAAAGTGGGAGAAAATGGTGAGGTCCATTTGTTTTTCCCGTCAAATAGAGTGATAATTGACTTACAAAATTTGATCATAAGTTCTTAGTCATAAATCACACAAAATTTAATATTCCCTTCGTCCCAATTTGTTTGTCCTGTTTAAAAAGTCAAATTTTATAAAAGAATATCATTTATTGTCTTGTCTGTCTTATAAAAATATATAAGTTTACAAAACTACCCTTAAATAAATTTATTAGCTTTTTTAATAAAGAGTTGTTCTTAATGAGGCAACTAAAAGGTACCCCAATTAAATTAATTTTTTTAAATATTAATTAGTTTTCTTTTCAAATAGTTTTAAAAATAAAGTAAGGATATAATAAGAACATTAGTAAACTAATAATTTTTATTTTTAGAAACAAGACAATATTTTGGGACATCCCAAAATGGAATAGATGACAAACAAACTGGGATTGAGGTAGTACTTGGTTAACTAACATAGTGAGTGCACATAGAGTACTCAACCAAGTTATAAAGAATACACAAACAAAAAATATCAATTTTTAAATTAACTCATAAGTGCATGTACTATCTAGTACATACTCACATAAAATTAGAGATAGTCATTTCCACTATTTTGTCAATAAGTTTGAAGAATACAATTTTTTTTAAGACATATATTAATGCTTTACTTAAAAACTCAAGGTTCTCATTGAAAATACATATCATTTCTTAAAATTAACCTACAAGTGAGTTTAATAATGTGTAACAAGTGTGCATGTTCTAAAATAGAAAATACAGTGTATATATGACTTTTATAAAATTGACACCACAATTTGCATTTATCTCAAAATAGTCAATGCACCTAGTAATGCTACACACGCTTTTCAAGTTTCTCCAGTATGTCAAGCATGTTCTAAGTTAAGAGAAACATATTAGAATTCACGTAATACACCTCAAGAAAAAATAAAGCAAGACACAATTTTTTTTTTTTTTTTGGGGTTGAAAATTTTCAATGTTTTTTGGAATTTTTGAATAATCAAAACAAAATAAAATAGAATATAAAAAAAATCTTCAAAAAATTAAAAGAACTAAATCAGGGACGGTGCAAATAACACTCACTTTAGAAAAATCTTTTCTCACCCACAAAGTAAAAGTCTTTGGCTTTATAGGAAAAAGAACCATGAAAAACAGAGTGTTTTAGGGAGAAAAATAGAGTGTTTTCAATGAGAGATCATTTTTTAAAATTTTCTGTCACAAGTCAATAAGCTTAAATTTTTCAAAAGCAGGCCAAGCAATTTTCTGGACTTGTGATAGGGGCTATATGATCTCTAGTACTAGATTGAACATAGCATGGTTAAATTTCAATTTATGACGGTTATGACAAATATAATCAAGAACACCACAAAAGTAACAAACATGAACAAATCTAGGAACATTAGTATTACTAGAGGAAAATCTAGTCATAGGTTTTGGTTCTTGCCTCAGCAAAGAACAATTTGGTCTAATGTGACCAATAACACCATAGTGGTGACAAGTAGGCACAAAATTAGATTTTTTTTTTTCTACAACCTAAGAGAAGGTTTAGACATTGGTTTTGAAACTTCAATGTCTACATAAGAATTTTTACTTTCGTCTAATTTAACAAAATTATCATTTTTATTTATGATTCCTCTTAAAATGAGGAATATAAACTTTGTCATGTTTAGGTTTTGGAGGTTCAGAAACTGACTTGGTCACAATAGCAAACTTGGAACTAGACAATTTTTCTAGTTCAGCTTTAGACTTAGCCTATCAGCTCAAGCCTCAGCTTCATGACTAAGCCTCAAAAAAAAAAAAAAAAAAAAAACTCCCACTAAAAACCGTGGGTACTTGGAGACTTGTTCAATCACCAACATCAACCGCATATCTCCAAACACAATCACTCTTCATTGCAACTCATCCTTCTATCCTCAAGTTGGAAGACCAACTGAAACTACACATAGCTTCAACTTCTCAATGGTAACACCCTTAGTCAACATATCTACCAAGTTCTTAAATCCACAAATCTTTAGCAATTCATCTTCTACAAGATAACAGATAAAATGGTATTTCATCTGTATATGCTTCAACTTTGAATAAAAAGTCAAATTTTCAACCAAAAAAATAGCATTTTGATTGTCACTGTATATAATGCCTATCTCTTGCTTGTTAACTATTTCATCCAAGAAGCTATGTAGCCAAATAATTTCCTTTAAAAATTCAGTCACTGCAACGTAATCAGCTTCTATAGTAGACAGAGTAGCAATCTTCTATGGATTTGAAGCCCAAGATATGGTTGTACCACCTAGAGTAAATACCAACCCAATAGTACTCTTTCTACTGTCAACATCACATGCTAAATTAGCATCTACATAACTCCTGCAGTTTCAAACTTGCATCTGTGAAGCAAAGACATGAATCTAATGAACCTCTCAAATACCTCAAATATCCAAGGGTGTACTCACTGGTTTAGCTTCATTCACATTAAAACTACTAAGAACCTTCTTTACATACTCTGTCTGTGAAAGCTTCAGATTATTAATCTCTTCAGTGCTAGTCCTTACAATAAGCATATCATCCACATACAACAATAAAATGGTATAAGAGTTGTCAAAAAACTTAACATAGGAACAATGATCAGCTTCACATCTCTTGAACCTATTTCTATACATAAAACTGTCAAATTTCTTGTACCACTGTCTTGGAGCTTATTTTAGGCCATACAAACTCTTTCTTAGTTTGCAAACTAAACTCCCCTGTCCTTGAATAATGAACCCTTGTGGCTAACACATGTAAATGTCTTTCTCCAAATCACCATGAAGGAATGTTGTCTTCACATGTAATTGCTCAAGATGTTGATTCCCTACAGCCACCATTCCCTGCACCAATTTGATTGTTGACATCTTCACAACTGGAGAAAATATTTCTGAGTAGTCAATACCTTTCTTCTGCTAAAAACCTCTGACAACTAATCTAGCCTTGTAGTACTTGCTACCATCATGCTCATTCTTTATCTGTATAACCACTTATTGTGCAAAGCCTTCTTTTCTCATGGTAGTTCAGTCAATTCGTATGTTTGATTTCCCAACAAGGAATCCATCTCATCCTTTATAACTAACTTCCACTTGCTTGAATCTCATCATGCAAGACTTCATCATAACATTCTGGCTTACCACCATCAGTCAACATGATATAATTTAGAACGGGTGAATAATGCTATGGAGGTCTAGTGATTCTAGAAGATCTACAGATTTCAACTATAGGTGTACTCTAATCTACTTATGCATCTATATTATCCTTATTTTCTTCACACCTTTTTTGGACAATATTCTTAATCAATTCATCTAAGTCGGCAAACTCAGATTTCTTTTAATCTGTCTTTTTACATAACTTGTTCATTAAATATGAAATTTTTACTTCTTATGATTTTTCAATTTTGTTCATCCCAAAACTAGTAGCAAAAGTTCTTATCACCATAGCCAATAAAAAAAAAAATATTTTAGACTTTGCATCAAGTTTACTACATGCATTAGAATCAATATGTACAAAAGAGGCACAACTAAAAAATTTTAAATGAGAAAACTTTACCTCTTTACTGCTTCAAACCTCTTCAAGAATTCTAAACTCCATGGAAACTAATGGTCCTTAGTTTATTAGGTAAGCTATAGTATTAGTAGCATTAGCCTAAAACAGTTTTGGTAACCTAGCATGCAACCTTATACTCCTAGCAAACTCATTTAGAGTTCTGTTCATGCGCTCAGCCACACCATTTTGTTGTGGTGTCCTAGGAATGGTATTCTCCATCCTAATTCCATGTACAACATAATAATTATTGAACCTGCCATCTATGTACTCTCCTCCATTGTTTGACCTCGGACATTTTACTTTCAAATATGTTTTTGTCTCAACCATGACCTTCCACTTCTTAATAGTCTTAGATACATCATATTTATTTTTTCAGAAAATAAACCCATGCTTTTTTGCTTGAGTCATCAATGAAAGTAATGTAATATTTTGAACCTCCAAGGGATATAACTAGAGAAGGCCCCCACAAATCAATGTGTACTAACTCTAATTTTTCAGCCTTCAATGTCTTGCCAGTTTTTAAGAAGCTCACCTTATTTTTCTTTCCTAAGATGTAGCTTTCACACATGTCAAATTTAGTAGACTTCAATTCTGGTAGTTTCCTTTTTGACATGAGCATCTTCATCCATTTCTCACTCATGTGTCCAAGTTTGCAATGTCATAGGCTTGCATCAATACCTACTTCAGCAACTGTAATTGTGTCTCTTGGACTTTAGGTCATATACAGAGTTACAATGTTTTTTCCACGAGCCAATACCATGTCTCCCTTTGTAGCCTTGCATGCCCTTCATCATCAAGTTGTCCTACATAAATCAGATTCCTCTTCAGGTCAGGAATATGTCAAACCTTCTGTAATAACCATACAGACCCATTAGGCAGTAGAATCTAGACATCTCCCATACCCACAACATCCAAGGTTTCTCCATTAGTCAAATACATCTTACCAAAATTATCTCCAACATAATTCTGTATAAATTGTTGGTATGGAGTGGTATGAAACAAAGCTCCTCAATCCAAAACTCAATCATCAAGTGAGCTATCCACTGCAAGAATCATCCTCATTCTTCTTCTTTAGACTTGGTAGTGCCTCCTAATGTGGCCAACCTTGCCACAGTTTCAACATTGGACTTGTTGGACAGATCAAGACTTACTTTTGCTTCTATTGGAATTTCTAGATTTTGATCTGCCTTGATTTGAATTTCTATCATTTCCTCTGCCCTTTGTCTCAAAGTTTAGGGCAGATTCAGATCCTAATGTCTCACCTGCATCTCTTCTATGGATCTCCTCAGCTAGAACTAAATCTCATATGTCATTGTACTTCAGTTTTTCTTTTCCAGTAGAATTGCTTACTACCATTCTCATAGCCTTCCCAACTATTTGGTAAAGAGGCCAAAAAGATCAGTGCATGGATCTCATCATCAAAATCAATTTTTACAGAAGATAATTGGTTTTTTGAGGGTGTTGAATTCATTCAAATGTTATGCTATTAATGCATTCCCTTCCATTTTCTGATTGAATAGTTTCTTCATCAGATGCATATTGTTTTTTGCTGACGGTTTTTCATACATACTAGACAAAGCCTTCATGAGATTTGTTATAATTTTCTCCTTCACAACATTGTGTTCAACAGATCTTCATCTTTTATGGATGCATGTTTTTCCCCCTAAAAGCGGCAGATGCAACTTTTTCCCATACGGGTAGTTCTTGATCTACATCCTCCAAAATCCAAACACTGTACCATTGATTTTTTTTATTCCAAACATCTTTTTAGTTTCCCCTGCCGTTGCTCCCACTTAAACCCTAACCCTAGACTTTGATACAGGTTTTAGGGAATATACATGAAATTCCCAGTTCTGTAAGATGCAAAAATAAAGAAAAATATGAATAAAAAAAAAAAAAAAAACCACGTAAGACAATATTTACATGACTTGGTAATTTGCCTACGCCCACAAAATTGTAGTGATTTCACTATTTATAAGAAAAATACAAGATGCATGTAGTATAGTTTTCTCTCTTCAAAACAACACACTAAACCTGAATATGAAATCACATTTTTTCTATCTTGCACAGAGGATTAATAGTGGGATAAAAAAAGGGGTAAAAAATTTTCCCCAGGGGAGTTCCCCCATGGGAGAGCTCTGGCTTGGGCCTATCGGCCAAAACCTCTACTCCATAGACTAATCTTTAGAAAAATCTCATTAAAAATCATAGCACTTTTATATTGGGTTAGGTTAGGTCATAATCTAAATTAAACACAACTAGGCTCCACATAGCCGAACAAAAAGTACACCTATAGTTTCTTTAACCACAATGTATTTCAAACCGATTTGGTGTTATATTTTTAAATAAAATAAACTAATAAAAACGGTGTTTATCTGGCATGTTTAAAACTTATTTCTCCAGTATGATTATTTCTAAAGTGTTTTTTTTTTTTTTTTTTTTTTTTTTTTTTTTTTTTTTTTTTTTTTCTGAATGATTATTTCTAAAGTTACTGCTTTTGATTTATTATTTATCCAATGCAGACATTAATATTAACAAGGAGAAAAATGAAAAATTGCTCTCCCTAAGCGAGATGGAGAAAGACGAACATGTATCTGAACTTTATCGTGTTCTCATAACTATCGTTTGGGTCTTCAGTATGCTACTACCCTACCGTTTTCGGGAAGATGTTATGTATAGACAGAAAATTAAAAATCGTAAACTTCGGCGCACATTTGGAAATATTGGAGGTAAAAATATCTAACTCAACTTAAGAATTCTTTTTTATTTTTTTATGAGTAATGATGTAGTTACAAATTATTTTATAACATTTTAACAAATAGTTGTTGTGACCTACTTCTTATTGGTTCTTATTTGGGTCTATCAATAATATCATTTTTTTATTTACTAATAATTGTTCACCACATTAGTAATTTGTAAAAGTTTTTGTAAAAAATTTTATATCTCTAGTATTTTCAATTTTTTATTTATAATTTATAATTTCATCTTAGGTTAAAAAGAAATTAATGTTTTTACAATATTTTCTACTTCTTAAAAAAATTATGCCAAAACTTTCCTAAAATGTTTTTTTTTTTTTTTTTTTTATGAGCCTAAAATGGTTTGTTAACCATTGTTTTAAAGATCACCTCTTAACTGGACCCCTCACTTATTACATTAAATAGCAAAACTAAAGGATTTTGTAAGTTGTATACTGGTCCAAGTAATAGTTACTATAATTACTCTTCCAACTTTTGATTAAAAAGAAAGAGTAATAGTTATCAATTCTTCACAAATTTATTAGTGTTTGTTTATTATTATTATTATTATTATTATTATTATTATTATTATTATTTATTTTGTGTTAGGGTATCTCAAAATGAGTCGGTCCAAGAAATGTTTAAGACATTTATTATTATTAGTACTAAACATGTGAGATACACGGGTTAAAAAAAATTATATGAAAAATACAAAAGTCATAGTCATATATAAAATAAAGAAAATATTTCAATAGTATAATTAAATTGAGCAATAGAAAATAAGTTTCAAGTTACATGGTGAAAGTATATTGTTTATAACCGAGTTTCACTTGCAACAAAGTATGTGTTTAATTTTAATATTATTGGCCGTTAACCTATGCTATGCACAAAATAGTTTAACAAAAGTTAAATATTTACTTAAACAAATAATTACTTTTTTATTTTTTGATGGGGATAAATAATCACTTGAAAACAAATAAAGCTTCACCTGTATACTCATAAAAATGGAAATCTTGAAATGAAACAATTCAACTAAACATAGAACCTAGATTATATAATTAATAATCTTTGATATTTTTGATAGCTTGCATTCATATGTGGTACAATATAATCTAATGATGATTTTCTTATTATGAAAAAAGTCCAATAAAAAATTATTTGATTGTGTATCACTAATAAAGTTGTATCAAGTATAATTTAAACCCAACCTTATATTTATAATAGAGTCCGAATTTGATAACTCATGTTTTATACCTTCCAATAAGATATTGTCACATCAGCATTTTATTTAAAATTCAAAATATCTTACCATACCTAATAACATCTCAATAAAATCCCAATTTGATTAGATTTATATATAGATATTAGAATTAATTGGGTGTGGTTGTACTTATTTTTAAATATGTGATAGGATGGTGCGGCATATTGAAATTAGAGGGATAAAACATGAGTTTCACATTACATTTTTACAGAATTTAATCTCTTATAATATGTATCTTTTATCTTGAACAATAAGTCTAAATACAAAACAAAATTAGAAATTTGTTCAGTTCAATAGTAGATTGTGATTATTGTCTAATTAATGCATGTGAGATGTCAGCAACGATCACATTGAACCAATTGGTTCAAAAGTAGGTTGTAATACCCACGATGTCATATGTACATGTGGATTCATGCTTGGTCGGACAAGCTTGGTTCCCTTGCGCATTGCAATTGATGACAATGGTGGAGCTGGAGTGAGAGATCAACCGATCGAACTTTGTTCTCAGAATTAGGCACGGCAGAAGTGGGGATGAACTTCGCAAATTCTGGGTTTTCTACACTTCAGATCTAAGTTTTATTTTCTTACAAGAAAATACTAAAATGAATTAATAAACTCAAAATGTGATGTGGTTTTTAATCGTTGATGTGACACTGTTATTTTAAGGATTTTATTAATGAATTAATGATATGGCATAATCCCAGCCATTTAATTCAAAATGAAGAGTCAAGATAAAAAGAACTCTATATGACAAAGTACTTTAGAAACTCTAAAGGATATTAATCTTATTTTGTACTAATTATAATATGTTACTTAAAAGTTAGGCTAGAAAAATAAATATTGAGCATCTTATAAATTTTGAAAGAAATAAAAACACATAAAATTTCATGAACATTTTCATATATTTATCTTCTCAAATTACTCTTTCACAATCAAATTGTCTATTTAAAGTTCTTAAAGTTGGATTATTATTTTAAGTTATGTTGTTATTAAATGTGTGTGTATAATATATATATATATATATATTGATTATTTTTTTTATATCTTTTAATTGACAATGTGTATATATATATATATATATATATACCTCATGTGAGTGAGCATGAGATTCTATCATGACAATGTGTAAATGTTGAAAAAATATTTTTTTATCAAATGATACCACATCATTCATATCAAAACTCAAAAAATGAGAGACATGTGTGTAAAAATAATTACCTACTAACACATATCTTTCATTTGTTAGCGTGGTAGTTATTTTTTGTTGAAATGTCTTACATTTATTGGATTTTTATACCACTGACATAGTATCATTCGATACTAAATACCTTCTCAAAAATGTCAAGTGTGTGTAAATTAACATGTTGATGGGTAAAAGCTTCAAAATAAAAATGGGTCCAATATATGCTATCCCAATTAATAATTTTGTTCTACACATTTTATTCCAACAATTTTAACAACTGTTCATATCTCACGTGATAATGAAAATCATGCCATTGAACCTAATATGTAGGCAGAAGGTTCAGTTTTAGATTGATAACTTATATTTTGGAGGGGTAACTTATGGTGGAATACTCGAATTGGTTGGACTTTAAAGCAGTAAATGTATTGATTTTTGAATTTTTTTTTAGAAGAAATTGAGTTTTTGAATTAGATGTCTATAAATTGTGCACTAATATTTATATAAAAATATCTGTATAAAATTCACAAGAATATTTAATATAAAAAATTAATTTGAAATATGACATTCCTCCTTATATTTAGTTGCTTTGCTAACCATTGAAACAAAAACCATCAAAAAGAAAAAGCAAATTTAAAACACATGTAATAAAAATATAAAAATTAATTAGACTCTTAAATTTTTCTAAATAAGTACATAATTTTAATTCAATAAAATAATATGCTCATATTTTAATTATATTAATTATAAATATTTAAATTTCCTAAAATTTTTAAAGACATATATGTTGTAGCACTCTAAATTTGTACTATGTAATTAAACAGAGTACTAAAGGATAATTTCATTTATTTTATTGTATTAATTTTTTTATAAGTAGTGTACTAATTATTTATATAAAATTATTTATTTAATTTTTTTTTACTATATTTTAAGAAAAAAAATGTTTTGGAATATGTTTTGGTTGCAATTGAAACAAAATACAGCAAAAGATAAAAGCAAGTTTCAATACAAGTAATAAAAATATAAAAGACAACTATACGCTTAAACTAGTGAAAATAATTAAATATTTATCAATTCTCTCAAGTAATTGGTTCATATTCTTGATTGTCACCATTTTTAACAAAATGTAATATAATTAAAGTTGATTTCCCAAATATTAGAACACATAATAATTATTATACACAAGATATAATATAATTTCTTACAAATATTTCAAAATGCAATAAAACATTGGCTATTCTATGTATGACTGAAGATATTTGACTCTTTTTTTAAGAATTTCAACTGATAATGTTTGACTTTATCAAGTTGACATCTTTGTATTTTCCATATAAACTCTGAAGTAATAATAAATTTACACATCATTATTCTAATATATTTTTTTATTGATTTTAAGTTGTTTGAATTCTGAATTGTGTCCAAAAAAGTTCTCTTGATATGTACTAACCTAAGCAATATGATTTTCCTTTATTTTCTAAGATTTTGTGAAAGTAGTCAAGGAAAAATGGCCATGTACAATTGAAGAAAAAGATGACTTCGGATGGACTCCTCTACACATTGCCGCGCATTTGGGGAATGAGAAATTGGTTAAGCTGCTTTTAGAGAAAGGAAATTCCCCTGCATATGTAAGGAACAAAGAAGGTCATTCTACTCTTCACATTGCGGCTAAGGAAGGCAATGTTGAGGTAATGAAAGAACTCATCACAGCATGTCCAGATATCTATGAGATGTTGGACAACAGGGGTCGGACGGCTCTTCATCTGGCTGCAGAAAGTGGAGAGGAAGCAGTAGTCGAATTTTTTCTGAAGCGACCAAGTGAGAAAAGAGCATTCGCGTTTCTTCCAAAGATAGCAAAGTTCTTTAAGGGTTGGATTATAGTCGAGTTCTTTAAGCGGAAAGCAAACTGCTTTAAGTATGTAAAAGAAAAGGTCGACTCTACTGATAATGGAGCAGAGTCCAATGAGCCTGGCGAAGAAAATGCCAAGTTTATTCAGGAGTTATATAAGGGTCTCATCAACGAACAAGACGAAGAAGGAAACACACCAATGCATCTAGCGGCCATCGAAGGGCATTACAATCTTGCATTCCAGTTGGAAGATGGTGCATCCCAACATATATTTATTGACTTAAATGCTAGGAACAAGGAGGGCTTCACTACAATGGACAATCTTTTGTTAAAAATGAAGTTAAAATCCTGGATAACGGTATGTCCCTTCTGTCCTGATCTGCTGAATACAGTACTACTGCACAATTTATAGGAATTTTGAACGAAAAAACTTTCATAATTTTGCCTTTTTTTAATTTTTTTTCTTTTTGATTAAATTTTGGATAAATTATATATTTGTTCCTTATCATTTGCATTGTATGTTAATTTGGTTCATAACGTTTCAAATTTTTTAATTTAGTCATAACTTTTGCTTTTGTGTCAAAATAGTATGTGCATAGAAAATACTGAGGTGGCTGATAGTAATATTAAAATATTATTATTTTGGGCAATTGAGCTGCCACATAAACTAAAGATTGGGTCTTTTCTTTTCTTTCTGGGAAAAAGTTTCGATCTTTTTATTTCCATTGTAGATTTGGGTTAGAACCTTATGCATATCACGTAGATCCATATTCTATTTTTGTGATTTTGGTTTTTTTTTGTGTGTGTGTGTGTGTGTGGCTTCATTACCATTAGTGCTCTCACTGCGGTTTTATTATTAAGAATAGGACATTGTTTTATTAAGAATAGGGAGTAGGGGAAGGTAATGGCTGGGAGAGGATGAAGGTGAGGCCGGCCAAAGAGATTCGAAGGGAGAGGTTTTAGATTTGGGGGAGAAAAGCCAGTCTTTTGTTTTTGTTTTTAAAAAAATAATATATAAGAACATATGGGACTGTTTTTTAATCTTGATGGGTTGGAATAATTGGCTGTTGATATGACGTAAAAAATAATTTTTATTGTTCTATTTGACACATCAAATTTTTTCATCTAAGAAACGGTAGAAATTAAATTAACACAATATTAAAAATGTTAGGTAAAATGAAAGGTAGTGTTAATAGGTAAAAACTACATTTGTAATTTATATTTAAACTTCTATAGATTGACAGCTTTTCTCTCGGGTCTCCTGCTGAAGACTTTGTCAAAAAAGATAATTATTACTCGTGGCAATTTTTAAAAGCCTCACTCATTAGTCATTCGAATCACACAAGAGTATCTAACTATTTATTTCTAGAGAAAAATAAAACTATATATACCTATAACATTAGGTGGGAAAATACAACGGTGACCCCGATCTATTAATTTGATTTGATTGATATTGTAATGTATTATATTTATCTCAAAAGCTAGAATGTATCACATTACACGTCTTACATGAATAATGTATAACATTTGTGCGTGCACAACCTCAAAAAAAATAAATAAATAAATAAATTGTGTGTGCACTGTTTGTTTTTATGATGGGCTTTTGACATAAATTTACAAAAATAATCTTTTTATAAATGTTATTACATGATGAAATCAAGAGCGTATTTTGGAACAAACGCGCTCGACCAAGTTTGAAGGGAGCAATCTTAAAGATGGGCATTCAGACGTTGGACCAGAAACCAGAACCCGCAGGTGGCAATGGCAACAGCAACAGCAATGGCAATGACAACGACAACGGCAATGGAAATGGAAAGAGTGAGGCAACGTCGTCGGAATCAGATTCTGGGAAGAAAGTGGGTGAGATCAATTTGTTGGTAGCCACACTCATCACTACTGTCACTTTTGCTGCGGCTTTCACGGTGCCAGGTGGTTACAAAAGTGGAGGTGTGGATGAGGGCTTGGCAGTACTATGCAAAAGATTTTCTTTCGGTGTATTTCTGATAGCCAATACTCTAGTGATGATGCCGAAATGCTCACCAGTGAGATGCACGACCCTTACACTCGAACAACCGGTGCCTGAAAATAGGAAAATACAGAGAAACACCTTCAAAGGGGGGTCCGGTGTGGAGCCGGCCAAATACCCTCCGAAGGTTAAGTCAGAAGATGTTTTTTACAACTCTAGAGTGCTAGAGAGGGATTAGTTACACACATACCTTTTTTGAGGGTGTTGGGGTCTTTTTATAGTAGTGAGGTCCTGCCTCCTTTCCTTGCAGAGCAAGCCTCACAGACTTGCTGAGCAAGTCTCCCAGACCTGCTGGACAAGCCTCTCAGGCTTGCTGGACAAGCCTCCCTTGCTTGTAGAGCAAGTTTCTTGAAACGTGATGGGCAAGTCTGGGCCTTCATCCTAACCGGGGGCCCATGTGAAAGGATGGGCCCTACCTTCTTTGGGCGTGTGGATGTGGGCATCTTGGACTCGCCAATGGGCCCATTGGGCCTACCAGGCCTTATCTCACAATTTACCCTCTTCAGCTGCCCCCTTCACCCCATTTGACCCGTCGCCGTCGTGCAGACGGTCAATTGGGGTGACGGTCAAAACAGACAAAGGAGATGGTCCGTCTATGAGGAGGTGACGGACGGGTATGAACGAATGGTAATAAAGAACTGGGGCGGCGACCAAAACGACAGATTGGTGGAAGACGGAGTCAGGGAGATGACGGTCAGAGCTAAATGGATGTTGGCGATGAGGACCTTCGAAAAGGGGACGACGGGTAGAGACACCGTCATGACCGTGGGGGTCTGACAGACTGCAGGAGCATTTAAGACGAAGACACGTGTCACTTGTAGATTGGTCCGTATCTTGGATCGAAGTGCCGCTTCGTCTTCCGTGCACTCCTACCTATAAAAACCAGCATTTTTCCTTCATTTTTCTACTTTGCGTAGAAACTTCATTGTCAGAGCGAGTCCGTCGTCTGTCAGAGCTCAATCCATTCACATCCTTCAGCAACAAGATCTACCCGTTCACCTCTTTCTTCGGTAAGTGATCCTATCCGTTCATATTGCTGTTATGCCTTTACTTTTCACGACCGTCACGGTACAAGCATCAAATTTCTTGTACTTGTTTCCTCCCCCTTTTTTCATTTTAGACCGTCAGTCTTAGGTTTTTGTCACTCGTTGTAGGCGATGTCTAGTGCGTCGAGTAACCAGTCGTTCGTCCGCGACGGGGCGGGTTACGAAGAGTTGTACCCGTCTGGTTACAAGGATCCAGACGAGTTGATCGAGAGGACTCCGTCTGCCACTTCACCGTCCTCAACAAATGAGGATATGGAGTTGGCCGAACCAGAGGAAGGTTCTGACGACGGTGGAGAACCTAGGACTGTGGTCGGGGCTGACGGACTTAGGGAGTTCGTCATGCTGCCTGAGTGGACGGTGCACAAATTTGTGTCCACGATTAAGGAGGTTCACTTCAAAACCATTAGGGACATCTACCAAATACCAGACCATATCCCCATCCGTCTACCCTACAAGTCCGAGAAGTGTTATTATGACGGAGTGGGCGATCTGGGGGTATATGAGCAGGCACTAAAAGCTGGACTCAGATTTCCCTTAAACAGGTTGAAAAGAGAACTCCTTCACCATTTGGGTCTGTCCGTCAGCCAGGTGTCCCCCAACGCCTGGAGGGTCTTCGTCGCCATGGAGGTCCTGTACGGAGCCATGTCCAACGGCTCGAGGTCATTGACCGTACGGGAGTTCCTTCATTGCTACCGTCCGAACGAAATAGACAAGTCGAGGGGAATGTACAGTTTCGTTCCCAGGAAGTCCGTCCTGAAAGTTATTTACGAGACCCCGGACTCCAACCGAGACTGGAAGAGCCGCTACTTCTTCCTGGAGGGTGACGGTTGGATGTGCCACCCTAGGGAGACGGACTTCCTGCCCGTCGACAGGACATGGGGCATCTTGGACCTGTCCGGTAGAGTTCAACCCGTCGTGTTTTGTAGGTAACTTTGCTTCAACTTTTAATGACCGTCCTAAATTTCTCTCCGTCTCTTTTTTCAATGCGACGGCGTCCGCAAATCGACTTAGAGGAATACAGCTTTTTGGAGAAAATTTTTTCGAAGAAAAAACCAGAAGAACGGACCTGGGCGAAGCTCGTCAACCTTGATACCGTCCACTGGTATTGCGACGGACCGGAGCCCACAGCTGCCGCAATAAAATACGAGAAACGCACTCGTCAGCGTAAGTCCGTCACTTCTTTTTTCTTTTTGTTCTTTCGCTTTGATTTTCACCCATCCGCTCTTGTTTCAGAGATGGACGACGCGAAGAGGAGGGCTGCCATCAGAAGCAAAGCCGTTAAGAATAAGGAGACGGACGTCGGGGCGATGGGGACGGGCTCGAGCAGGCCCTTGGCTAAGAGACCGATGCCCAGGGTTGACCGGGCTCCCAAGAAACAGAAAGTTTCTACGGAGCCCGTCATAGGCCTCATGGCGGAAGGGAAGAAGACGGTGCCCCCTGCCAAGCCTGGGGCGGGGAAGGGTCTGATGGTTGCTCCCCCGGGCAGCCAGAAGAAACCGCCCGTCCTACTCCGGGAGGACCCCAAATACGCCTTGGAGAAGATCACCTCCATCATTGGGAGTGAGGACTACGAGGACTTGGGGAACCACTCGACGGAGGCTATGGGGGAGACGGGCCTCTTCAACATTGCCCAAGTAAGGATCCGTCACCACTCATCTTTCAATTTCTTTTGTTTTCACTTTTTACTAAGTCCAATTTGTTCGTCAGGCTATGCTTATGACGAAGGGTCTAATGGACCGGGCTCTGCGCAATGAGCTGGCGTTGGAGAGGGTCCGTGACCAGGCCAGGGTGACGGAGGAGGAGCTGCTCCAGCTCAAGAACTGGAAGGTTGTGACGGAGAAGAAGCTCAAGCTGGCGGAGGAGGCAAGGGACGAACATCAGAGGATGGTGGAGGAACTCAAGGCCGTCCTGGAGGATAAGGAGGACGAGCTCCGTCTGGCCAAGGAGAAGGCCATCCAAGAGTACCGTGATTCGGACGCCCTCTTGACGGAGCTTGGGTCTTCTTATACTGATGGCTTCGAGGATGCCCTCCGTCAGGCCAAGGCTCTGTACCCCAAGTTTGATTTTTCAGCCGTCGATATTAATGTCGCGGAGGGTACGTCCGTCCAGCCAGATGCCTCTGATGACACAGCCGACCTTTTCGCTGAGGAGAAGCCCGCTTCCGTCGCCCCTGAGCGCCAAACTGAAGAAGCGAAGACCCCGGAGACCAAAGACCCCGTCGCCCCCAGCGTGTAGCCGTTCTCTATTTTGTATTAATCATATTGGAAAACTTATTTGATTTTTTGCCCGTCATGTGTAGGGCTTACTTTACATCATTTGTATTTGACTTTTAAACTGATTTATTTAAATGCTTCTTTTAATGTCGTATTGACAATGTTGATGTGTACTCCGTCTTGATGTTAAATACTTGCTTAATTTGTTCCGTTCACGTCGTGGACCTTTATGTATCCGCGAACAAGTTCATGTCTTAGTTTATCTGCATGAATTACCAACCCCTAGTGGGGTCCGTCCCCTTTAGGGACTTATAAATTATTAACCCATTGGGGGGTCCGTCCCCTTTATGGACTTATAAATAATTAACCCAGGGTGGGGTCCGTCCTGTCTTTAGGACTTGTAAATGGTTAACCCATGGTGGGGTCCGTCCTGTCTTTAGGACTCGTAAATAATTAATCCATGGTGGGGTCCGTCCTCTTTGGGACTTGTTATTTATTTATTTTTTTTTTATTTTTTATTTTTAACCCATGGTGGGGTCCGTCCTGTCTTTAGGACTTGTAAATGATTAACCCATGGTGGGGTCCGTCCTGTCTTTAGGACTTGTGAATAATTAACCCATGGTGGGGTCCGTCCTGTCTGGGACTTGTTAATTTTTTAACCCATGGTGGGGTCCGTCCTCTTTGGGACTTGTTAATTTTTTAACCCATGGTGGGGTCCGTCCTGTATGGGACTTTTAATAGTAGTCGTTTAGTAGTAAAACTTACACAGCAAAGTCCTAAATGTTCCTTCATTAAATCCGATCTTGTAGAAGAAAATACCTGCCCCTTCTTGGGCTAACAAAGGTTCCCAAAAAAAACAAAAGGTTCGAAAGTAGTTGACAGGCTGCTACAAAATAATCGAAGTCTAGTAAATATACATCGGGGGGTTCAAACTTGACTTCTACTGGTAGTATCTCCGAAGGTGCTCCGTGTTCCATGGATGCTGGAGTTTTCTTCCGTCCATGGTCTCGAGGTGGTACGTGCCCTTCCTATGCCAAGATGTGATCCTATACGGGCCTTCCCAATTTGGTCCAAGTTTTCCCTGAGCAGGGTCCTTAGTAGCGCCCATGACCTTTCGGAGCACCAGGTCGCCGATCTGGAAATCTCTGTGCCTCACCTTTGAGTCGTAGTTCTTTGACATGAGGTTCTGGTATCGCGCCAGTCTTTATTCAGCCACAGCCCGGACCTCGTCCACCAAGTCTAGCTGAAGGCGCATAGCTTCCTCGTTCTTGTCCTCCGTGTAATTCTGCACGCGGTAACTGGTGAGGCCGATTTCTGCGGGTATGACCGCATCGGCTCCGTATGCAAGTCGGAACGGGGTCTCCCCAGTTGGTGTCCTTGCGGTCGTCCGATATGCCCACAAGACGCTTGGCAGCTCGTCTGGCCAAATACCCTTTGCCCCCTCGAGCCGGGTCTTGATGATCTTTAGTAATGTCCTGTTTGTGACTTCTACTTGTCTGTTTGCTTGCGGGTGTGCTGGTGAGGAGTAATGATTCCGAATGCCTAGCTCTGAGCAGAAATTCTTGAAAGCGCTGTTATCGAACTGTTTTCCATTGTCGGAGATAAGCACCCTCGGGATCCCGAACCTGCATACGATGCTTTTCCATACGAAAGCACGGATGTTCTTCTCGGTAATAGTGGCGAGAGGTTCTGCTTCGACCCACTTCGTGAAGTAGTCGATGCCGACTACGAGGAACTTTAGCTACCTTAGAGCCGTCGGGAAAGGGCCCATGATGTCTAGTCCCCATTGCGCAAACGGCCATGGGGCCGTGATGGGTGAAAGTTCTTCTGATGGTTGTCTGATCAGATTACTGAACCTCTGGCACTTGTCACAGGCCTTCACATATGATTGGGCGTCCGTGAGCATTGTGGGCCAGTAGTACCCTGCTCGGATAAGTTTGTGCACTAGAGACCGTCCTCCAGAGTGATTCCCGCAGATCCCCTCGTGGACTTCCCTCATCACGTATTCTGCTTCGCCCTGGCTTAGACACCTTAGGTAAGGCCGAGAGAAACCCCTTTTGTACAAAGTGTTGTTGATCAGCACGAATCGTGCGGCCCGGACCTTCAGTCTCCTTGCCGCATCCTTTCCATCTGGCAGAGAGCCCGACTGTAGGTATCCTTTTAAGGGCGTGGTCCAGTCCTCTCCGACATCTATCGCCCGTACCTTCTTTCCATCATCAATGAGTGGGTGAGTTTGAACGAAAGATAATACCTGTTTTGGCGCATTCATGAACTCCGCGGAGGCTGCTTTGGCCAAACGGTCGGCGCACTCGTTTTCCTCCCTTGGAATTTGAACGAATTTGACCTCGAGGCCTGCGATTCGACCCTTCACCTCCTCCAGGTACTTCTTCATCCGTTCGTTTCTACACTCGAAGTCGCCATTGATCTGACTGATTATCACCTGGGAGTCGCAATGTAAGGCCATGTTATCGGCACCCGCGGCCCTTGCGAGATCTAATCCGGCTATCAAGGCTTCATACTCAGCTTCGTTGTTGGTTGTAGGGAAGTCTAGCCTTATCATGCACTCGGTCTTATCCCCTTCTGGTGTTCGTATGACTACGCCGGCTCTTCCAGAGTGCTGATTTGATGATCCGTCCGTGTGGATGATCCACAGTTTCGGCCCTTCTGCCCCCTCGTCTCCCGGCTGGGTATACTCGGCTATGAAATCTGCCACCGCTTGTCCCTTTATCGAATTTCGCGGACGGTAGCGCACGTCGAATTCGCTCAGCTCAATTGCCCACAAGGCCATCCTTCCTACCGCCTCGGGGCTGCTCATTGCTTTCCTCAGAGGCTGGTCCGTCAGGACTACGATTACGTGGGCCTGGAAATACAGCTTGAGTTTCCGTGCTGCGGTCATTAGGGCAAGGGCCAATTTCTCCATCCGTGGGTACCTTTCTTCTGCTCCTCGGAACGCCTGCTCACAAAATAGACAGGTCTTTGGGAGCGTCCGTCTTCCCGCACCAGGGCTGCGCTGACCGCGGCCTGTGAGACTGCAATGTAGAGGTACAGCTCCTCCCCTGGTACGGATGGACTGAGAAGTGGCGGTGACGACAAGTACCTCTTCAAATCTTTAAATGCTCTTTGGCATTCGTCCGTCCATTCGAACGATTTCTTCAGTACTCGGAAGAAGGGTAAGCACTTATCTGTCGCTTTGGAGACGAATCTGTTCAGGGCCGCAACCTTCCCGTTCAGGCTCTGAACCGCCTTTACTGTCTTCGGGGGTTCTAACTCCATTATGGCTCGTACTTTCTCTGGGTTGACCTCTATGCCCCGTTGTCAAACCATGAATCCCAAGAATTTCCCGGCCGTGACTCCGAACACGCATTTACTTGGGTTCAACTTCATGTTGTACGACCGAAGTGTGTCGAATGTTTCCTGGAGGTCGCTGAGATGGTCGTCCTCGCGCACGCTCTTTACCAGCATGTCGTCGACATAGACTTGTACGTTCCTGCCGAGCTGGTGCGCGAACATCTTGTTCATCAGTCTCTGATATGTAGCCCCCGCGTTCTTGAGTCCGAACGGCATTACCTTGTAGCAGAAAAGTCCTTGACTGGTCACGAAAGAGGTTTTCTCCTGATCCTCCTCCCCCATTTTAATCTGGTTGTAGCCTGAGAAGGCGTCCATGAAACTCAGAAGTTCGTGCCTGGCCGTCGAGTCCACCAGCGTGTCTATCCTCGGGAGTGGATAGCTGTCCTTCGGGCATGCTCGGTTAAGGTCCATGAAGTCAACGCACATTCTCCACTTTCCACTGCTCTTTTTCATCATGACCACATTTGCCAGCCAGTCGGGGTAATAGACTTCTCGGATAAACCCCGCCTCCAGTAGTTTTCTGACTTCCTCCGCAACTGCTTTGTCCCGTTCCTGCGCGAACACCCGGTTCTTCTGCCGGATTGAGGGGTAGTCCGGGTTGACATGCAGCCTGTGGACTATTACTGACGGATCGATCCCTGGCATATCTTCGTGGCTCCACGCGAATATGTCCTGATTCATCTTCAAGAAGTCCGCCAGGTCTTGCCTTACCGTCTGGCTGGCCATGGTGCCCATTCTTGTCGTCCGTTCGGGTCTCGATTCATCCAGCGTGACTTCTTCCAACTCTTCTACCGGCTCTGCGACGGTCCGCTGCTCGCCAATGCATAAGGTCTGCTGGTGATCCTCCATTTCCAGCATGGCGACATAGCATTCCCGGGCGGCCACCTGATCTCCCCGCAACTCTCCAATTCCGTATTCTGTGGGGAACTTGATCATCAGGTGGTATGTTGAGGTCGCTGCTTTCCAAGAGTTCAGCGTCGGTCGCCCTATGATACCGTTGTACGCGGATGAGCAGTCGACCACTAAGAAGGTCACGTCTTGAGTGATCTGCTGCGGATAGTCGCCGACTGTTACTGAGAGCGTGATTGCCCCTAATGGGAGTATCCTTGTTCCCCCAAAGCCGACCAAAGGGGCATTCGTCGGTGTTAGCCGCGCTCTATCTATTCCCATCTACTGGAACGCTGGGTAGTACAGGATGTCTGCTCAGCTACCGTTGTCGACCAGCATTCGGTGTACGTTGTAATCTCCTACCTTTAGACTGACGACGAGGGTGTCGTCGTGCGGATGGTGGAGACGCCTCGCGTCGTTCTCCGAGAACCCAATGATCGGATCTTCTCTCCGCGCCCTCTTGGGTACAGAACCCGTGGTCTGCACATTTTGGACCATCCTAAGGTAGGTTTTCCGGGCCTTCTTGGACGATCCCGTCGCTGCCGTACCCCCTATAATCATCCTTATTTCCCCAACGGGGGGTTTCTGACGGTCATTCTCCCGCCGGGGGGCCTGTTCCCTCGCTTGGACATCCGTCCTTTCTCTACTGACGAACTTCTGCAGTTTTCCATCTCTGATGAGAGCCTCTATCTGCTGTTTCAGATCGTAACAATCCGCAATGTCGTGACCGTGATCTCGGTGGAAACGGCAATACTTGTTCCTGGATCGCTTGGCTGGATCGCTCTTTAGCTTTCCCGGGAACGTTAGAGATCCCTCGTCTTTGATCTGCATCAGCACCTGGTCTAGCGGAGCGTTCAGAGGGGTGAATCTCGTGAATCTCCCTCCTGGGGGTTTAGAACGCTTATCCTCGCGCCTATCTCCCGTTCTTAGTTTCTTCTTTCCGTGGTCCTGCCCGGCATCCTCCGGTCTCTCCCTCTTCCTAGGTTTGTCTTCCCTAGCTGATAGCGCATCCTCCGCATTCATGTATTTCGTGGCCCTGTATAGGACCTCAGACATGGTCTTCGGGTCATTTTTGTACAGGGAGAATAGGAATTTTCCCTTCCGCAGGCCATTCGTGAAGGCTGCCACCAGAATCTTGTCGTCGGCCTCATCAATGGAGAGGGCTTCCTTGTTGAAGCGGGTTATGTATAACCGCAGCGTCTCGTCCTCCCGCTGCCTGATGCTCATTAGGCATGCTGTCGACCTCTTGTACCTGTGCCCCCCGATGAAGTGCGAGGTGAATTGTGCACTTAGCTCCTTGAAGGTGCTAATCGAATTTGGCGTCAACCTGCTAAACCAGACCCTCGCCGCGCCCCTCAGAGTTGTAGGGAAGGCCCTACACATGACCTCGTCCGGGACTCCCTGGAGGTGCATCATGGTCTTGAAGGTTTCCAGATGATCTAACGGGTCCTTGACCCCGTCGTAGCTTTCGACCTGTGGCATCCGGAACTTCGGTGGTAGGGGGCAGGAGTTGACTGATGCGGTGAACGGCGAGTCCGTCCGGTTCACTAAATCGTCGAGGTCGCTGGAGACGCGTCCCTTGAGGGCGTTCATCATGACCTCCATCTGTTCTTTCATCGCCTGCATCTCCGCGAGGATGGGCGGTGGCGTTGCATTTGTGAGGGAGGGCATGCTCGAATCGCGCATCTCCGCTTTACTGGGCTCATTGCTGCCCCCTTGCTTCTCAGGCTCTCTTCTTTCGGAGCTGTCCCCTTGGTTCTCCTCCTGACCGTTATGCCCCGCATTCTTCTGTCGCAGCTGTTCCTCCAGGTCATGATTCTGTTTCGTGAGGCGTTCTACTGCGGCCGCGAGGGTCTGAACCTGTCTTTCTAATGCGGTGGGCCTCGGCGGCTCATCGCCTTGCACGTCGTTGGAGTTGGCCATCGAGCGTGTGAGTACCATGCAACTCTTGTGTCCGGGAGGCGACAATGGCTTAACTTGTCACGATCGTCTTTCCCACAGACGGCGCCAACTGATGATGCCGAAATGCTCACCAGTGAGATGCACGACCCTTACACTCGAATAACCGGTGCCTGAAAATAGGAAAATACAGAGAAACACCTTCAAAGGGGGGTCCGGTGTGGAGCCGGCCAAATACCCTCCGAAGGTTAAGTCAGAAGATGTTTTTTACAACTCTAGAGTGCTAGAAAGGGATTAGTTACACACATACCTTTTTTGAGGGTGTTGGGGCCTTTTTATAGTAGTGAGGTCCTGCCTCCTTTCACAGACTTGCTGAGCAAGTCTCCCAGACCTGCTGGACAAGCCTCTCAGGCTTGCTGGACAAGCCTCCCTTGCTTGTAGAGCAAGTTTCTTGAAACGTGATGGGCAAGTCTGGGCCTTCATCCTAACCGGGGGCCCATGTGAAAGGATGGGCCCTACCTTCTTTGGGCGTGTGGATGTGGGCATCTTGGACTCGCCAATGGGCCCATTGGGCCTACCAGGCCTTATCTCACAATTTACCCTCTTCATCTAGCATTTGGCCTTTCCACTACCTCAGTATTCATCCACTTTTTTGCGACAACAGCAATCAGGTCCGCCGATTTTCACAGGGAAGTGGAACGCCATACCCCTCTTTTCACAAAGTGGTCTATTGGAGCATTGCTGGTAGCTTTTATTGCAGGCACCTATCTCGTCGTGCCACTCTCTTTGGGGATTACAATATCCGTTATTCTTTTCTGTTGCTTCCTAATTAGCCTGTTTTTCCCTATCGCAATTAAGTAGCATGTTACTACTTTTTTTTTTTTTTACTGAAGCTGTTGGTTTTTTTATGCTCCTTCCCTAGAAGAATAAGGAAATAAAGTAATGAAGAATGGTTTGGTTGCTAAGCCCAAAGCTGATCTGTGATGATTTGGTTGACTGGAGGCCTTCAGAATTTTACAAGGAAAAGGCTTTAAAGCTATGTTTTGCAAGCTGGTATGGGCACCAATTGGAGTAAGAGGAATGCTGTCAGTCTGAGGCTTGTTGCTTTGCCTTTATTTTGGTGTGCTTGTGTGCTGCCTTTTTTTTTTTTTTTTGCTCGTGTTCGTTTGATTGTAGGTTATGTTTGCTTTCGATTAAAATTCTTATTTTAATTAAAAAAAAAAAAATTATGGCATGTGTATTTTTCTTGTGATACCAAAATAGCATTCTCGTGGTCATTAATTGATCTGCTTAAAAGTTAATTATTTATCATGGGTTGTATTGAATTTTATCTGTTTTGCTTAACACCTTTGACACTTGGGTGCACGAGTATAACTTTTTATTTTCTTTATCCAATGATTCCGATTGCGTGTCTGCAATTATTATTGGACTGGCTCACTGGGTTTTCGACTGGTAATCTGAATGAGAGAATTTAATCTGGCAAGTGGTCAATTCCAAAACTTTCAACTCTAAATTTATTTGTTCCTAAATGTTAGCAAAAGAAGGAGAAAAAGACAAAGGCAATGCTACAAGACTCTTAGTATGTCGTCTCCCTTTGATTTCACTACGGTCTTATTCGGCCAACTTTGGTCTTATTCGGTCCATTCTGTTCATTTCGATTATTTAGTCTACTTTGGTTTGATTCGGTCCATTTTTGGTCTTATTCATTTCACTTCAGTTCTATTCGGTCATTTCGGTTCTATTCAATCTATTTCGGTCCATTCGGACCACTTCCATCCTATTCCGTCCACTTCAGTCTTTTCTCACAGAACCGGTACAACGTACCACTTTTCACAAACTGGTCTATTGGAGCATTGCTGGTGGGATTTTTATGCAGTCACCTATTCAGTGGTGCCACACTTTCTGGGGAATACTGTAGCCTTTATTCTTTCTTGTTGCTTCCTAAGTAGCATGCTTCTCCCTCTCTTTATAAAGAAATTCCATTGAAGAGCTATTTGATTGCTAAGCCCAAGCTGGTCCGGGATGATTTAATTGGTCAGGATTTGGAATAAAAGAAAAAAGAGCGACTTTAAAGCTATGTTTTGCAAGTTGTTATGGGCAGAATTGGACTGAGGGGAATTCTGTCAGTACAAGGACAGCATTATCAAGATCATTATATTTATATTTTACGTAATTGGAGGCTTATTGAGTGTGTAGGCTTGTTGCATAGCCTTTGTTAGTGTGCTTGTGTGCTTGTTTATTTTATTTTTTGATTGTATTATCTTTACTTTTGAATAAATTTCTTTGTTCATTAAGAAACAAAAAATACACGTTCATTTTTTGTGTATACCAACTTAGCATATATTCTTTTAGTGATCAATCGATGAGCCCAGGGTTATTATTTAGAAAGAAAATTATGTTTTACATTAGTAGTGGAATGTAAAGGTTACATTGTAGGTGACTAGGCTAAAAGGATTGTACACTTTCTCCGAAATTGGCAAATATTGGCCACATTTGTATTGAATGTGTAAAATTTACATTTCATTGTTCATGTAAGCCTATCATTCCTATTTAGAATTGGTCATATTAATTTTAATTTTTTTCCTAGACACCTTTTGACTCTTGGTGAGGAAGGTTAATTCTCATGACACAAATCCACTTCATCTAGTTGAAACTAATAAGTAATTCCCAAATTCTCATCTCAGTCATTAATGAGGTCCCAAACTCAATCTTCTCTTTAGTGATTAAAGACATCAAAATATGCCTTATCTCTTTTGATTGATTAAGTATAGGGACACAATTTATTCAACATTTTTTTTTTTCACAATTTGTTGCTAAGATGATAAGTTGTGAGTGGTCAAAAATAAAAGTTCATATAAAATGATTGTTGATTCATCACGATTTGCCATCTAAGTTGTGGTTGATTTTTGGGGCTTTTGTTATGTTGATAGAACTTCAAACTTGTAGGCCGAGTGGCCAACTTGTTGTGGTTTGGGCCGCTGCCCCTTGTTTTGCCCTATGGCCCATTGGCCCTCTCTCATCTTCCCCCGTCCTTTCTTTAGACCTTGTGGACCCTCGTCTTTTTAATATACTTTTTCTGTGTTTGACCTAAAAACAGAGAAGAAGAAGAAAAAAAAAAAAAAAAAAAAAACTCCTAGCCTATTCGGCACATATTATAAGCAAGTTTATTTTACTTATTTCATTTTTTAGGCAACATATATTTTTATCCAATTTTTTTTAACAAAATAATTCAATAAAAATAACCTCATCAGAACAAACGCGATGAGTTTTGAAATTCTAATAATTGTAGTTCTATCAAAATTTAAATTGATTATTAATGGTTACAATTATGGGATGAAATGAAATATGAGATCAAAAGGTACTGTATTTTAATAATTTGTTTTAAATCAATAGTGTTTTTATAATTAGATTTTAAAGTAACAACTTCGTCAACCCAAATCACCCTGTTGGTATCTGTGGGAAGACAATCTATTTGTCCACTTTGGAGGCAGGCTCAGGCATGCTTAGAATGCAACGTCCCGAGGTTCTAACCCCTCACGGCTTTGTCCTCTTTGCGAGTGTGGGCATGCTTTGTGCAAGAGTCCCACATCGCTTAGAGAAGTGCCCTCCTATGCCTTATAAGCATGAGCTCAAGGCATAAGGGTACTACTACTAACTTATAAGCATTGGCTCAAGGCATAAGGTTTGATATGATTATATGATTAGTTTTTTGGGATAATAAAATAAGATTAGATAACATTCCCGGATGCAAATGCTCTAACCATTGCACCAATCCCAATTCCCACTTCTACTATGCATATCAAACCTTGAATGAGATCAAATCTCGTCTGATATCTGATTGTCAACATTATTTTTTGGGTGGGGAGCAGATATATTTTAGGAGACAAAAAGATCAGTTCTGCTTTGATGGAAGCGGCTAGTACGACGTGCACTTTTTTTCTTCTTGTTTTTTGGTAACCTTCAGAGAAATATTATTGAAAGTTGAAATAAACCAACGAGGATTCAATTTCACTTTAAAACAGAGAGGATTCAATCCTATTTTGGGAGCCATGTTTCGGGAGTGCATCCAAACATCTATTTATCTTCTTAATTTCATTCTTTTGGTTTAAGGAAGTTGCGTTCTAGTATTTCATTTGCTTCTAGTAATGTATTTGTATTCCTACCTAGATGATTAAGAGAAAAATTAGCTAGAATCGAGAAATGTCTGCTGCTTATATTGAGGATATAGAGTGACTAACGTCACCTGCATCTGCTTTTCCAACTGCTAACACTCATGCCCGGCATGTATCCCACAAATGTTTCGGGGAAATTTGAGCTAATATTGCTTCTATTAGCGTACCCCTCCAATTATCCCATCAAGAATAAGATGCATGGTACATTATGGTAGCATATAGGAATTACACCTAATTTATGATTTTCATAAAGTTAAGCAAGCCTCAAATAACATTAGGTAGAAAAACATATTTGCACATTAATGTCAGCTATTTTAATAATTTTTACCAATTACAAAAAATAAATACAGTGTAATATGCCTTGCTTGCGTATACGTATTTTTTCCTCTAATTATTGACTATTGAAGTGGTTGATTAATTTTAATTTTGCAACTTATTCAGGGTAAATGGATATTATCACAGTATATAGAAAGACAAAACGGATCATAGCAGACTTAGAAAATTTCCCCCGGGAGGGGGGGGGGGGGGGGGGGTGGGTGTGAGGGTGGTCCTTATTTGATCGTCCTCACACTAATGTTAATTTCTCTCCGTGTCAGCTTTCAAATCATAACTAGTTTATTTTGGGCCTTTTGGTTAGGGTTTTTGTTCTTCTTGTAAGTTTTACTGATGGCTTTGGTTTACTTTCTCTTTTCTTTTCTTTTTTTTCACTTTTCAATGATTGCATATATTTTACATTTGATTATTACATTCATTTAATTACCGCTGATTGGTTTACAAAAATTGTCGTTTGATATCTGCTCTTTGTGCTGTTGTTTTTGAATATTAATGGGCAATATAAGTGCGTCTTACTTGGATAAACTGGGAAAGTACAAGAAATCAAAAATACATTTCTAGAAATAAATACAATCTCACTACAAAAGATTGAGGACACGGTGAAATCAATATAGAAGTAAGATGTGATTTCTTCTTTAAATACTTTTTGGGTTTGGTTAATGACTACTCTTAAGACATTTGTTAATGAAAAATTAAAAAAAAAAATTTATATCACTTTTATAGAAAATATAAAAAACTATTAAAAAAATGAATTACTTTTTTCTATTCCTATAAAAAGTTACTAAAAATACTTCTTAAATTAATACCTTTAAGACATCCTATACCTTTTTTATACTTTTTAAACTCTATAATTATAATACTCAAATACACCTTCTAAAAGAAAACCACCAATTTATCTTCCCTGAACCTAAGTATGTCTATCGATTAAGCAAAAAAAAAAAAAAAAATCACATTTTTCTTTTTCTCTCAAAGCTTGCAAGTGCCAGTTCTCTCCGCGTATACCGCGTAACCCTCATGCACAGCTCTATTTTTCAAAAAGGAAAGGCCAGACTTTAGGTGGCTTCTACGACAGGCTTAGAAATGAGCTTTTGTTACATCTGGGCTGGACCACGAAATGTGCTATGCACCCAACACTTTCTGATTCTGGGTTTTGGGACTATTCATGCATTTTCACTGCTACTGGGGACGAGGGGTTAGTTTATTTTGTTTTTCTATGGTTCAATCATTTTCATTTTGGTGCATTTGATTGTTATATGCCACTGTTTGAATGAACTCGACACTTGAGCAAGCACAGATACTTTGAAACCCAGTTGTTAGTTTCTCAATTTTGGCTTTAATTTTTTTTTTTTATGAAAATTTTTGGCTTCGATTTACTTTCTCTTTTTCACTCTGCACTAATTGCATGTATTTTGCATTTGAATATTACAATTGTGGGGGAGCAAAAACTTGGGCCCTTGCATTGGGCTTAAGTCCCACATTTTATTAACAATACGTTCGAGGAGAAGAAATCATGGGGGAACCTCGTAACTAATAGTAGAGCATGTAAATGTCCAGGGATGTTGGTCCGAGAGGATTATCCTCCTCGGATCTGACATATGTCAGTGAGGTGGGTCTCGTCTTACCCTAGTCCACCTTCCAGGAAGTTCCAGTGGTGAAGATAGACTACAAATGTACACGGAAGGGATAAGGATACAGAAATATCTAGGGAAAAAGCTGCTACCACCGCATTAAATGCGTTACAGCAGCTTTCCTGGCCGCATTAATGTGGAGAAGACCTCTGAACAGTGTTTTCGACCACCTTTACCCCCAGAAAATCAAAAAGCTATGGGAGAGGGAGACAGAAACTGAAGTACGAAGCTAGATGGTAGACAAGTGGATGGTAAGATTGAATAAAGAGGGACTATATAATGAAGTAAAACCTCCAGAAGAAGGGGATTAGAAGATAGAAAGAAAGAACATTAAGGAAGAGTTACTGTAGTATCAGGAAGAACACCATCAGAAACAACCATTTTATCTAAGGACCTACCCCTCGGACACCACTTGAAATAACCAATTCATCCAAAACTTGCTCCTCGGACCTGAGATCATCACTTGCTTATGTGTTTTATTCTTCTCGGATAAACTCCTAACCTCAATTAATTGTTGTAAGACCCTTTATCAGCCCAATTCTTTCGCCCACTCTCTTACAAATTTATTGTACCGGGCTTATTGGGCCCATCCCCTTTTTCTATCTGGGTTTGGGCTACGATTTGTGACCCTACAACAATCATTTAATTACCGCTTACAGTTGGTTTGCAAAATTTGTAGATATCTGTTTTTTATTTTTTGTTTAGCTACAAAATCGTTATAACCTTAGGCTACAAACTCACTCAATATCTTTTTATTAGAGGTGAATTTTGACAAATCCACTATTGAATTACATCTTCTTCTTATATCCTCCATATTTGCAAAATTTAAAGAAAATTAAAGATCAATAGCTATATCATCAATAAATTTTTAAATTTTAAGTTTTTGTAATTTAAAAATATGTATAAAATATAAGTTTATAGATTATATAATAAATAATATCCGATTAACACAAAATTTGACATATGTATTAAGAGCATAAAGAACATGCAATTCAATGGTTAGATTTTCAAAATATGCAATAATATTTATTTTATTAAGTGAGTTTATAGCTTAAAGTTACAACCAATTTTATAGCTAAACTTTATCCTTTTTTTTTTTCTCTTTTTTTAATATGTGCTTCTTTTTTTAATATGTGATTCTTTTTTTTTTTTTTTTGAGAAACCACCCCAAAAACAGGGGAAGCAATTCAATTAGGAAGATTAGAAAGGTACACATAGGTTAAGTCTGGAGGAACATCCTCCATCCAGACTTGGAAAGTAGAAAAATTACAAGCCATACGGGCCAAACCATGAGCTACACTATTCCCTTGTCTGCAGGTGTGGCTAAAAGAGACCTTGTTAAACGTCGAGGAAAGGAGCTTAATGTCCCTGATAATGTGACCAAAGCTTGAAGATGAGAAACCCCCAAAGTTTAAGGCTTTGATGATTACCTCCGCGTCGCCTTCGAAGATCACCTGATCCAAATTCAGATCCCTCGCCAAACACACTGCACTGCGTGCTGCCAACACTTCCACCGTCTCTACAGAAGTAGGCAGTGGAATAGGTTGTGAGAAGGGAGCCATAACGAGACCATTGTCGTTGCGAATAATAGCTCCCAAACTAGCCAGGTTTTTGGAAGGAAAGGTTGCACCATCAAAGTTGACCTTAAGCCAACCCGAGGGGGGAGGAGACCATGTGGCGGGACTAATAGAGGGCGGGGGGCGAAGGGGAAGGGAGGAAGCACGATGGAATTCCTGGAGGTTGTCAACCGCCAAAGAGCAGATTCGATTGATGGGAACAAAGGCTTCACCAGCACGGGGCTGGTTTCACCGAGACCAGATTAGTGCCGCTGTCATGGCAAACAGCTCCAAAAGGTTGCTTTTCTCCTGGCAAAGGTGGATGATATCAAGCAAGGAGGAACAATTTAAAGCTTTCTTAATTAACCAGTCAAAGTGGACCTTCGAAATTAGGGACAGACAAGGGCAGGACCAAAGAGCATGGAGGGAGGATTCTTTATCAATATTGCAGTTTGGGCAGGAGGCATTAGACAGAATTCTTCTTTCTGGAGGTTCTCTTTGGTAGGCAGGGCATCCGAGCCAGCTCTCCACAAAAGAGTTTTAACTTTATTTGGAATCTGAAGACTTCATACACCCCTTCACACTTTTCGGGTCATAGACAGATCGGAGGAAGAAGGGGAGTCTTTCATCTCATTCTCCAAGATCACCATGTAACCCGACTTGACCGAGTAAACCCCATTAGAATTTCTGCACCAAAATAGATTGTCCTCACAAGCACCAATGCAAAGAGGAATAGCTTTAATCATAGATGCTTCATGGGGCAAGAAAATGTTATCAACTACCTCATCAATCCAGGAGCTTTTATTATGATCAATCAGCACAGAAACTTTGGCGTCACTACCAAGAAAGTCAGGAGGAGAGATTACCTTACGAGAGTAAGGGTTTGGAAGCCAGTCATCATGATAAATTTGGATTGATGCACCATTGCCCACACGCCATTGAAGCCCTTTCTCAATCACATATCTACCTTTTAGAATGTTTTTCCAGGCAAATGACCCGTTAGCCTCTTTAGCATCAAGAATGGACCCATTTGGAAAAAATTTAGACTTGAAAAACCTGTGAAATAGAGTGTCCTTGTTGTTGAGCAGCCGCCAAACCTGCTTAGCAAGCATGGCATCATTGAATTTTTGAAGTTTTTTGATTCCCAAACCACCCAAGTCTTTTGGACGACACAAAGAGCTCCATTTAGACCAGTGAATTTTCCTTTGGTTCCCCTGCCCCCACTAGAATTTTCTGATCAAGGACTCAATTTCTTCACAAAGAGTGATGGGGATTTTGAAGCAACCCATTGCAAAGGTAGGAATTGCTTGTATGACTACCTTAAGGAGAATTTCACGCCCCGCTTGAGAAAGCAGCTGTTCTTTCCAGCCTTGGAGCTTTGCTAAGACCCTCTCTTTGATGAACAACAAGCTAGCTTTTTTGTGTTTACCGACTAGGGATGGAAGGCCGAGATATTTCTTATGTTGTTTGATCTCTTGGACCCCCAGGAACTTTTTGATTAGGTTGAGCATCGAGGGGGGAGTGGATTTGCTGAAAAATAGACCTGTTTTGTTCTGGTTAAGCTGCTGACCAAAGGCTTTCTCATAGATATCCAGCAAGTTTTGGATTTTTTGGCATTCAGCAAGGGTGGCACGACAGAAGACAAGGCTGTCGTCCGCAAAAAATATGTGGGTTAGTCTAGGAACCTTCTTACAAATGGATACCCCTCGAATATGGCCTGCATCTGCCTCTTTTTGAAGTAGACTATGAAGACCTTTAGAGCAGATAAGGAAAAGATAGGGCGATAGTGGGTCCCCTTGCCTCAATCCCCTAGATGGATGAAATATGTCCGAGGGCTCCCCATTGATTAAGATGGAATAGCTAACTGTAGAGATGCATTCCATGATAAGGGCGATCCATCTTGCATCAAAACCCATTTGTTTCATCATGCCCTGAAGAAAGACCCACTCCACCCGATCGTAGGCCTTGCTCATGTCCAATTTCATCGCCATAAAACCAGAGCTGCCATGCTAGTGATGCTTCATGCAATGCAAGGTTTCGAAAGCCATGAGGATGTTATCTGTTATTAGCCTTCCCGCTTGAAAAGCATTCTGGTTCTCAGAGACCACTGCCGGAAGAACAGCTTTTAATCTGTTAGTAAGGACTTTTGACACAAGTTTGTATACGACATTACATAAGCTAATTGGACGGAAATCAGTAATAAATTCTGGGGATTTTACTTTCGGGATTAAGGTGATATTGGTGTGATTAAATATTTTTTTTCCCTTTTTCTTAACAAATTTTTTTCTTTAATAAAAAGAATTAGAGAAAGACTTAATGTAACATTACTAGACCTAAAAAAAGTACATGTTAATCAAGAAAATGATTGACAATATGATTTAGAATAATATAAAATGATAAAAAATAATACATGTGATCAATCTTAACTAATTTGTTGAGTATCCATAACCAATCTCAATTTTAAGATTGTGATTTGTTTAGATTTATTGACGTAGAAGTTGTGTTAGAAATCAATTTTACACTTAAAAAGAGAGTATCATATTAAATATTTTGTAATAAATCTCATCCCATTAAAAAAAATACACAAAAATTTTTCAATAAAAAATAAATTTTATCGATATTACTAATGCAATTGGTAACCTAGTAGCTGGAGCTGTGGGCCAACAAGACTTTGCTATGCAAATTGTCTTAGATTGGAGTCACCCCTAGTGATGTGTTGGTAATCCACGTTCTTCATCAAAATAAGGTCTTTATCGAGTGGTTAATGGCTACTAGGTAGACCTGCCTACCTATACTACACTTCAAGTCTTAATAATTAAGGGAGATAGCGCACTAAAACCTAAATGTGGCAAAATGGGCGGATCAGGTCAATCGGGTCACAGGTTAAAATGGGTTATTTTTAAATGGGTCAATCGAGTCATGGGTCAAGTTAGGTCACGGGACGGGTTGAGTTGACCCATATTTTTCAAATAAATTTTTTTTTTTTTTTAAATAGATGCATTATGTCAATTGTTTCTAAATTCCTTAACTGTGATTAGATTTTCACTGGTGATACTATTACCACTTATCAATTACCACTAAACACTTGATACCAAAATTTGGTACAACTCTTATTCCAGTTTTGTAGAAGCTAATCTTGGTATAATCTTCGATCTGTTTAAAGTAGGAAGAGAAAATGAAGGTGGCAAGTAAAGAATGACAAATTATAATAGAATACATAACATATTAAGTAAAGAAGAATAAGTAAATATTTTATAAAAATTACATCTCAATCTCAATCTCAATCTACTCAACGTTGGTAAACATGACAAAATGAGTAAGTCAAATCGGGTCACGGGTCAAAACGGGTTATTTTTAAATGGATCAATCGAATTACAAGTCAGTCAGGTTGTAGGTTAATTGGGTCAAATCAAAAAATTTTGACCTGTTTTACCATGTCTACTAAAACCCGTGACACCAATAATTTAAAAAGGTTGAGAGCATATGAAGAACGGTCAACAAAAGTAACTCTTCTTTCTATCTCACTTTTCTACTTTTCGTCGTTAATTGAATGTGAAAGAGAACATACAAATAAAATATGCAAAACGTTATTTAAAAAAAATAAATAAATAAGTCACCGATACCATCCTGATCTGATATCAAACCTTGTCTCACATGCATGCATATCAAACCTTAACTTTTATGCATATCAAACCTTATCTGATATCTGATTGTCAACATTATTTTTTGGGTGGGGACCAGATATGTTTTAGGAGGCAAAAATATCAGTTGCACCTTAATTGAACTGGTTAGTGGTTACTAGTTTCTAAAAAAAAAATAAACTGGTTACTAGGGCCCTGTTTGATACACTATTTTAAACACACATTTTTAGTTTTTAAATAACATTATATGTATTTTCACAAACTTTTTCATCCACAAGTATTTTTTTTAAAAAATGAAAATAATTGTTTAAACTTACGTACCAAACAAGCCCTAAAACTTGTACATGTTTATTTTTTGGGTAACCTTCAGACAAATATTGTTGAAAGAAACCAAGGAGGACTCTAATTAAATTTTTACCACGGTTAAATTTTAATTGAGATGACAAAATCTTGAAACGATCACTTTCTATTTAACTTCTAAAACAGCTAATTCTAATCCTATTTTGGTTGCCATGTTTCTAGAGTGCATCTAAACTTTTTTTTTTTTTTAACTTTTTTGGTGGTTAGTATCTAAATATCTATTTGTCTTCTTTATTTTATTCTTTTGGTTAAAATTTAAATTAAAGGAAGTTGCGTTCTAGTATTTTCATTTGCTCTCTTGGAGGCGGCAGGAAGAACCAATGCAGTGGGGTGAAACTGCAAGTCTGCAAGTCGTCACGAGGGTTTGTATTCTGATGGTGGAAGTGACTTTAATAACGATGGTTCAAATGTTGAAAGTAATTATGCATTCAGGGAAGTTGGTTGATGCTTGTGCTCCTGTAAATAGGACAGAGATGCTACACAAATTTGAGCTGCCTATCTCATTGTCTGAACTTCAGAGTTTTGGTGGACCTCATCGGGTTCATTAGGGAGGGTTTTTGGTTAGGAACTATGTAGCACGGGTGCGTTTCGGGATTCGGGTGCGGGTGCGGGTACGGGTGCGGGACTCGGCAATTTTTGAAAAAAGTGGGTGCGGGTGCGGCGGGACTCGGCAATTAAAAAATATTTTTATTTATATTTTTAATATATTGCTAAACATATTTTTTCACATTATACAAACATATACCAAATTTAACGTGAGTGAGATGTAATGTGAGGAGTGTTTTTGGCGTTTTGAGTGCATTTGGGCTGAAGTAGGGTTAGAGTTTAGTAAACGGTGCGTTCTGGGTTTTTTTTTTTTTTTTTTTTTTTTGAATTTCGGCCGGAATCGGCTGTTTCGGCCGATACCGGCCGATTCCGGCCGATACCGGCTGATATCGGCCGATTCCGGCCGATTCAGGCCCGAGTCGGCCCGAATCGGCTCGCGTCGGCGCGCGTCGAAGCCGAATCGGCTCGCGTCGGCGCGCGTCGAAGAAACCCACGTGGGATCCACGTGGCCCGACGCGGCCGGACGCGGCCGGACGCGCGGGCAGCGGCGTCCCCTGCGCGTCGCCGCGTCCGGCCGCGTCGGACGCGGGTGCGGCACCTCCGGTTCCGCGTCCGTGCTTCCCAGGTTAGGAAACAACAATCATAATTTGACACATTAGTTGAGTATGAAATCGGGTGTGTCTCTGGACTTATTGAACAAAAAATAGAGGCTACTGTTGGATGCCAAGTCCAAAAGAATGACGGGAAGAGGCATGCTCTTGAAAAAAAAAAAAAAAAAAAAAAAGAAGAAGAAGAGGACATTAACCATTACTGACTGAAGGAGAAGCTGCTTGAATGTGATGATCAAAGATAAGTTTTGACCAGTAATCATAATTTTTGTTGGATATGCTGTGCTTGTCTTTAAGAAAAGCATAACTTAATTAGGGTGTTTGGTCGTTGGTTAACATTTTGTTTTCCTGCAACAAACAAAGGCCACTTTATTATTTTAGTCATACTAAGTATAGTTTGTCTATGGTTTTGTTTTGTGGAATTTTTCTCCACATGGTGTACAAAATCTTGTTATCTAGTCTTGATTAGCATCAATGCAAGATTATACTCGATTTTTGTGCAGGAAAGAGCAGGACTAATACAGCTGTTGAGGTTGAAAATGTTGGAAAATATATCACTTCTGATGATTTCCCCAGTAAAAGGTAAATACAACACTAACGACAAAGGTAAATTCAACTCCAAAGTCCGAAGATAAAAGAAAAATCTAATTCAAAGGAACCTAAATTTTAGTAATTTTAATGGACAATATAATATAAAATCTTCTACTTGCATAAATTAGGAAAGTAAAATAAATACAATCTTAAAAACAATAAATAAATAAATAAATAAATACAATCTCACCATAGAAGATTGGAGACCTAGTGAAACCAATACAAAAAATATTTTTTGTGTCTAGTTAATGGGTGCTTTTAAGATATTCGTTAATGGAAAATTTTAGAAAATGTTCAAAAGTTGTTAAAAAAATCAATTATTTTTTTCTTTTCTTATAAAAAAATTCTAAAAATACTACTCAAACCAATATCCTTTGAATATATGTTAATTTTCCCTATACTTTTTAACTCCCTATAATTGTAATACTCAAATATCCTTATGAGAGAAAACCATCATGCTAGGAAAGGCACAACTCTGCAGGGTATACTCAGATATATGCCCAGTGCAGGGTATATTTCTCCCTCACGCACAACTCTGTTTTTCAAAAACTCTGTTTTTCAAAAAGGAAATGCTGACTTTAGGTGACCTGTGTAACAAGCTAGGAAATGAGCTGTTGTCACATCTGGGCACTACCACGAACTGTGTTGTTCACCCATCACTCTCTGATTCTACGTTTTGGTACCATAAATGAGATACGCGTTTCACTTGTGGGGACGTGGGGTTGATTTATTTTGCCTTTCTTTCTATGGTTCTATTATTTGCGCAAATATATATATATATATAGTAATATTTTTGTTTGTTTTTGATAGAACTTATAAACACGGCTTTTAGTTTTTATGTACACTTTAAAAAAATAATAATAATATTATTATTATTATATATATATTTTTTAATTTTTACGAACAAGTATATTTAGGGTAAAATGCAAAATGGGTCCTCTAAGTTTCTTTAGATTTTATTTCAGTCATCTAAGTTTGCTTTTGTTCATTTCAGTATTCTAACTTTCAAGTTTATTCAATTAAGACTTTTTCCATAAACTTTTCTTATATATTGTGGTTAATTTTTCAATTTTATAAATTTTTCTTCAAATTTTTTAAATTAAAAAAAAATTCAATTAATGATTAAAAAATATTTTCTAGATTAACAACAGTTAATGGAAAGACCTTAATTAAATAAATCTAAAACTAAGAGGACTAAAATAAATGAAAGTAAAGTTAGAGGACTGAAATAAAATTTGAAAAAAGTTACATGGTCAGTTTTGTATTTTAGCCTATATTTTAATATAATTTTAACAAAAAATTTTAATCAAAAAGTTAAATAAATTATTTCAAAATGAACGCTAAAAAATTGATCCTCACAACAAGTGGGTTCACAACTCACAAGTGCATGGGATGCATGAGAGGCCTGCTACATTAAAGGGGCTAGGACTTGATACAATACCAAAAAAATTCAATACCCCTTATCTCTCTCTCTCTCTCCCCCCCCCCCCCCCCCCCAAAAAAAAACACAAAATTTGTTTGCATTTTAATCTTTTAACTTTTTATCCTTGATACTCCCAAATTGGCCTGCTAAGTGCTAACCCCTTCTTTTTGGCTAATTAATTATTCATCTTTCAAATGCACACTTTGCACTATAAATTATCACACGTTGCACCTAGGGATTAGTTTCAGAGTTAAATTAGACATAAATTAATAGCACATGCCTTGCACATGGTTTTCGCTTGGGTGGCACACTATTTAAAGACCAAAACACCCTTTTCACAAACAAATGAGAACAAATGCTTATTTCTTCTTCTTCTTCTTCTTCTTCTTCTTCTTCTTTTTCCTCTCTCATGTGCATGCGGGAACACAAGCACTGCAATTCCCAAAACCACCGCAAGAAACACCTGACCTTCGATGGTTGCCTCCGTACCCACATCGCCACCGTATGGATTGGCATCATTTCTCCCTTCATTGCCTCTCTCTCTCTAGCTCTGATGCGGTGGTTTGGTATTTTTACTATTATTTTGGGTGTCGTACCCGTGTCATATCCGTGTCTTACCCATGTCATAATGGTGTCATATTTGCTATATCATGTCATAATTTTTTAAAAATTAATCGTATTATTGTATCATACCTGTATTGGTACGTGAGTTCATGTTTGTGTCCATGCATCCTAGATTTTTAGGAAACTATGATTTCTCTCTCTCTCTCTCTTTCTTTGACCCTTCATGTGCATTGGTTTATTAGTTTTTGATGCGTGTAGGAACTGTGAATGAGTAGTGTGTATGTTTTTTGTTTTTGTTTTTTTGAGTTGAAATCTCAGAGACTCTTTTTGATTCATTGAGTTTGGGACACTTGTGGAGGAGTGAGATTTAGTTTTAGTTTTAGTTTTAGTTAAGGGTTGGGTATTGAGGTTCAACCACTTCTTCTAAGTTCTAGTGCCCAACCTACTTAACAATTCGTTGATTTAACGTATGAATGGAGCTTAGGACATGCATCTAAAAGTGTAATTTAAAGACCTGCTAGGCGAGAGAGAGGGGAAGATTTGGAAAAGAAAAAGAAATAAACATTTGTTTTTAATTGCTTGTGAAAGGGGTATTTTTGGTCTTTAAAAAGTGTGTCACTTAAGCAAAAATCATGTGCAAGTCATGTGAAAAAACGAAAGTGAGAAAAAATTATATCATGTATAAATTTTGTGTGCATTGTACCATTAGGTGTACTACAACTTTAATCATCTATAACTCACAAATCGATGTGTTACCAAACCATTAAAAAACAAATTTCAAACATTCATTTATCAGGTGGTTAATGTCCACCAATAATATACATTATCATATTAGTTTGTAAATATTACATAATATTTTTTTTTTTAGAAAAGTAAATATTACATAATAAAACTTGTAATATATTTTGCATTTTTATACGAATAAATTCATAGTTTTCATACATAACCTTGCATTAAAATTAGTTATTGCGGCAAAATGGGCTGTGGAAACCCGCTTAAGGCTTGACCATAACGATTAACGAAAACATATGAATTTTCACTAATTATAAAATATCATGTCAAATATTCCCTTATAACTTAAGGAGAAAAAGATTTCATTGAAAATCACAACTATTGAAGAATGAAGATGATGATTGATTTGTGTTGCCTTGGCTAGTTGGCTTAGACCATTATTGATAATTTTTTATAGACTTTATGGTATTATGTATCTTGTCCAAAGTCGCAATTGAGTTTTGTTTATGTGTTTGAAGTTATTTGGATTTTATGGTATTATGCATGTTATTTGATTTGGACTTTATATTATGATTCATGTATTACATTTCGACTTTAATTAATGAATTTTGTATTGAATTTTGATGTATTTGTAGATGTGGACAAATTTGGACTTCTGTTTGGGTTAAGGGTTTGGATAAGAAATGTGTGGTAAGAGGTGTTGTTTCAGAAGTCCTTTTTTTGTCGTTTGATATCTTTTTGTTTTTGTTTTTTTGTTTTTTTTAATATGTCCTACTTGAATTGTAATTTCTGATTATTACATTTGTCGTTTGTTATCATAAAGTTAAGCAAGCCCCTAATAACATTATGTAGCAAAACTATATTTGCTCATTAATGTCAGCTATTTAAATGATTTTTACCGATTACAAAAAATAAATAGTGTGATATATAATATGCCTTGTGTGTACGTTCATTTTCCTTTAATTGTTGACCGTTGAACAGCAGGTTGATTAATTCTTTGCAACTTATTCAGGGTAAGTAGAAATTATCACAGCACATAGGAAGACACAGCAGATCATGGCAGACTTAGCAAATTTGCTCATGGAGGCGGCAGGAAGTACCAATGCAGTAGCACTACAAAAAAATGCTTCTGCGGCCGCGTTTCAAAAACGCGGCCATAGGACCTAAAAACGCGGCCTAAGGCCCGTTGGGCCTTAGGCCGCGGTTTCTTAGGCCGCGTTTCTTGCCGCGGCCTAAAACGTGCGACTATAGGCCCGTGGAGATTAAGGCCGCACTTTTTGAGCCGCGGCCCAAGACCCGGCCTATAGCCGCCATAAAATCGCGGCCTCAGAATGGTATTAGGCCGCGCTTTAAACGCGGCTTAAGAGGAAACCTTAGGCCGCGCTTCTAAAGCGCGGCCTAAGGTTATGGTATTAGGCCGCGCTTTTCAGCGCGGCCTAATGTACAGATATTAGGCCGCGTTTAAAGCGCGGCCATAGGTCTACCCCAGATGGGCGTCCTCTCAGCCCATTTGGCCTTAGGCCGCGCCTTAAACGCGGCTTAAGACATAAGCTTCGGCCGCGTTTAAAGCGCGGCCTAAGCTATGGTTTTAGGCCGCGTTTAAAACGCGGCCTAAGCTATGGTTTTAGGCCGCGTTTAAAACGCGGCCTAAGCTATGGTTTTAGGCCGCGTTTAAAGCGCGGCCTAAGCTATGGTTTTAAGCCGCGTTTAAAGCGCGGCCTAAGGCCAAATGGGCTGAGAGGACGCCCATCTGGGGTAGACCTATGGCCGCGCTTTAAACGCGGCTTAAGACATAAGCTATGGTTTTAGGCCGCGTTTAAAGCGCGGCCTAAGCTATGGATTTAAGCCGCGTTTAAAGCGCGGCCTAAGACCATAGCTTAGGCCGCGCTTTTAGCGCAGACACCAGATATGGTATTAGCCCTTTTAGGCCGCGCTTTAAACGCGGCCATAGTGGATTTTTTTTTTTTTTTTTCTCCCTGTCTAGGCCACTAAACCTATTCCCAATTTACAAAACCTGTCACAAACCTGTCACAAACGCAATTTCAGAGTTCATTCTCAAACATTTGGAAGTTCATTCTCTTTGTCCAATCACAATTTCACAACTACATTTGGAAGTTCATTCTCACAAATACAGCAACTGGAAGTTCAAATATAATAAATAAAGTACAATTCATAAATAAATACAGCAACTGGAAGTTCAATACAACAACATATTTACACAAATAAACTTTTGGAATCTTCAAAATGTCCACGATTAGTCCCACGCTATCTAGCAGCGCTATCCTGAGTATATTATAGACATTGTATTAGTGGTACTAAACAATAGATTTGCAATAAACATGCAACCGAAAATATATTAAAGACAAAAGTTTTAGTACCTGCATCGCTTGTGTCATGGAAGGGAAGTCGTGAAATCCTTGTAACATCGCTTTCACGCCCGCCAAACATTCATCCATTTGCCGCTTTGATTCCGCCATCTGCTGCTGATGTCGTGCATCTGATTCGGCCCGTATTTCGGCAATTTCTTCCTTATGCTGTGCATGCAATGCGGCGATAGCCTCCTGATGCCTCTGCTCTGATTGGGCAAGTTGGTCCCTCAGTGAATTTTCCAATTCAGTCATCCGATGGGCTGTTTCGCTGGACGACGGACCGGTCGAACATGGAAGGTTGGCCCCACTTCTTCCTGTTGGGGTTGGCCCAAAACCGACCCCCCGTACACGACCACAACGTTCTTTGCCCATCACTTGAGCGAATGCATCATCTGTGGACCATAAGATTCCTGCGTCACGCTCTCCTTGTAGTGAGCCCCCATTGTTTAAAATTTCATTCATTTTATCCTGTTTTCACACAAGACCCAAATCACATATTATTTGCTATAAACATATCACGCGCAAAAAACAAAACATTTATTCCACCAACGATAATCTGACTTACAATCTTATCTCTCACTGCATCACTAATAGGAGTCCCATCTTTTTTGCTGTATACTTTCGCGAAAACAGCTGCACGCTCCACTGCTTGTCCACTTTCCTTTGCCTACATCATAATAATAACACGTTATGCTTCAACTAACTCATTTTTTTCAATTTTTTTTTGTCCCTATAAAGTTAACGCATATTGTACACAACTATCTCCATCCAATTTGTCCATATAAAGTTAACGCATTTTGACATAAACAAAAAATTAATGTATCATAATAATAATAAAAAACCGGGAAAAAAACAAAAAACACACAAAACCGGGCTGCCAACTAGTGCCTTATGATTACATAAAATAGCCCTTTCTTAGGCCACATTTCAAAAAGTGCGGCCATAGGACCCTTATTGACAGCTTGAAGACATATTTTAGCTGCGTTTAAAACGTGCCAATAGGCCACAACTATAGCCGCGTTTCTTAAATGTGGCCTAAGGTCAGTACCTATAGCTGCAGTTTAAACGTGGCAATAGGCCACAACTATAGCCGCGTTTCTTAAATGTGGCCTAAGGTCAGTACCTATAGCTGCAGTTTAAACGCGGCTACAACCCCCTAAATATATATTGAATTTATCTATAGCTGCGTTTTAAACGCGGCTAAAATATGTCTTGAAGCTGCCAACAAATATCCTATAGCCGCATTTCAATCGCATTTTTAATGTCTAACATTAGTTTTTATTATGAAATAAAACTATTAAGGCAAGCAATGGTCAAAAATTACGTACTACTTCACAAAAAATGCTCAGATTCATCAGTAAACTAGTTTCTTCAAACTCTTCATATTCATCACACAAGAGGGTCATATTGCTCTACCATGTTCTTCGTAAGAATGTCAATAATGGTGTTAGCAAATTGCTCTATCATGTTCTTTGTAAACTTAAAGAAATAAAATAAATCACCTACAATTTTTTGATACCAATATGTCACAAGTTCGATTAAAATATCATGTGTATTAAAACTTTAGTTCTTCTTCTACAATACATTTCTTACCATATTCTCAGCAGTTTGGGCAAAACTTATAGGCCCCGACCTCGCTATGTCCTTCTGAAATCCACGACTTCTCTTGTTCTTATCAACTAATGTCTACAAACACATTCCCACCAACATTACCAACACAAAAATTTATTAAAATAAAAATATTGGAAGACAATACCTTCTTAATGACCAAAAAAACCCATCATATGACGAAATGAACCAGTAAAAGATAATAGAGCAAGAAAATATGCTCACCACCATTTTAGGATCAAACCAATAGTCAACTAGCTCCTCGTAGTCCTGCGTGTCAGCCCATGATGGTTTGGCCAATTTCACCTCTCCTATCGACGCATCTTTTACCTTGTATTTTTTTTTTAACTTGGTCCTTCGGTTCCTCCTTAGTTCCCCCAATAAGCGCATTGCCCAGGCCATTTGATTAGGTGGTTTGATAATTTCGGGCGCAAACTGCCACTTACTCTGAAATGCAAAACTACTCATTAGCATAGTGCAATAGTGCAATAGTCCAAAACTACTAAAAATGTCATTTGATTCTAAAAATTACAAGCAGCTTAATAAGTTACTACCTGTATCTTCTCCCACGCATTTTCTTTGAAATGATTAGGGACATGCGTCCAATTAACTGGTACAAGTGGGCAAAGGGCCTGGCAGAGGCAAAAAGTGCCCAACCACCTTTTGAATGTTTGGCCGCTCTGTCCAATCGGTTGGCCGCTCTTAGTTAACGGACATGTAAGTCTTTGGTGAGCTGGAAGAGCCCATATGCGGCTCATAAGCGTTACCCCACGCTTCTTTTTAACATTACTGGACTGTGGGGTTTGCTGAACCGAATCTTCTTCACGCCCATTGCCCACTAATGGGGTATCTTGGACCAAATCTCCTGCATATAGTAAACCACTATTAGTAATAAAATTTAAAGTTCACAACAACAGAAAAGTTACAGTATATATATACATTTCAAGTGCTTAACTAACATCATATATGTGATGTTTGTGTGATTACCTAACTTGAAAAGCAGTAATGGACAGCCTTTCTTTCTTATGTCAATATTGAACATACTAAAAAAGTATGTTTACAAGCATGTTTAAAGGTTTTTTAAAATCAGTCTAATAAAATAAAAGGAGAATAGTAAAACAAAACAAAAAATAAAATATAAAACAAAACAAAAAATAAAAATGAAAGAACCTGTTGTCCATTTAAGACATTAGCTAATGCATTTTACCCCATTCCATTATTTAGACAACAACAATGTTAAGGGTACAACTTTTATCCATATAATGCGCATACAATATTTCAATTGATTATTATTATTATCTTCTTTTTTTTCCTTAACCTATTGAGAGGGAATAATCTTGGCCAAATCATCTTAATTAATCATGTTGAATCAATGTCTACAATAATTTCTTTAATAAAAAATGAATGTCTTTTTTGTTTTTTAATTTCTAGAGGTAGTAAAAAAAAAAAACCTAGACACCAAGAGTATTTTTTTTTTAGTTGTTTCCTTTTACAAGTCTCGTCTTTAGATAAAACCAAGATTACAATTTGAATGAATTGTTCTAAAACATGTACTAGTGCACTTAATATTTTGAACTAGTAACTTAATAGTCCGTTTCGATTAAGAGGGGAGAGAGCGAGAGAGCGAGAGAGAGAGAGAGGCTATTTTAGCCAACTCTATTTTATTCCCCTCCATAGTCCCTCCCTCCCCCCTCAATCCAAGTAGACCCTAAGTTAGGCAAGCATGGTCCATTTTGTAGAATTGTGCAAAAATTTCTAAACTGGAGATTAGAGTCATTAGACCATACAATCGCCATGGTGCTAAAAGTCTACAACCTATACCTTTATAATAATTATTCTATACTATTAGGCCAACACATTAATATAAGCTTATTTTAGTATAGGCGTGATTTAATATGCTATCCCACAATAAAAATAAATGAATTTACTAGTTACATTAACAAAGAATTCATCTTCTCTTTGTAAAGCCAAGTGACCAAACCTTTATTGATAGAACACAATTCTAAGAGTTTACAACACAAATTCAAAACCAGAATAAAACATAAATTGTAAGAGTGTAGAACTTGCACCTTGATCGGTTTTAAATGATAAAAAATAAACCTACATTGTAATCTAATTTTAATAAGTTTTCCATTCATGTTAATTTCCCTTACTAGGTCCAACCCTGCATTGACTATGAAAAAGAAATATACCAGCCACCAGGGAAAGCTCATATATATGCATGGTGCCAATGTGCCTAAACCGTAGCATTTAGGCTCTATTAGTGACAAATACTAAATCTTGGTTAAAAAATAATAAGTGACACATGATAAATATAAGACTACATGCCCAATTTTTAATACCACAAAGGCTAGCGTCAAAAGAGTAGTACTGAAGACTCCACAAATTTAATAATAATTGACATGTATTATTGTGATTGAAACATTATTTTCAAGTGGGTCCTTCAACAAATTTCTTTTGACATTACTTTTACTTTTACCTGGAGAAGGCGGCTGTGTCTCATCAATATCTTCTCCCTCCTCTCTTGCTTGCTGATCAGCCGCGTAGGCGGCCCTTAGCTCCTCTTGCACAGTCTCTCGTGAGCGTGCGTGTGATGGTCCAACGGCGACTTCCACCACTGTCAATGGATGTTCCCCTTCCATTATTGCACCAAACAACCGAAAAATTAGTTAAAACAGTAATAAATATCAAATGTTACATAGAAAGACATGTAAACTACCTGTGTCATGTGTCCCAGTATCCCTAGATTGGGCGGCTGCCAGCCCCTTCCCCCTCTGTCGTGAACGTGGAGGTCCTTCGCCAACTTCCACAACTGGCAACTGGCGTTTCTTTCCCATTCCTGCGTCCAATTACACACAAAACAAAAACAATGTTAATTATAGACAACAGTGAATTGCATAAAATGTATTATGACAAAAAGACAGTAAAATAACTCATGGCAATATTTAACAATTTTTCCAGGCATATATCTAAGTTTAAGAGCTTCTCTTTGCCAACCACTACAACGATGACGACATGAAACCCTCACACCACACGAACATATAAACAAAATCATAAGAAATGAATTGCAAATCCAATAGCGAAGAGGGAAAGAAGTTGGATGCATAATATGTACAAATTCAAGGAATTAACAATGTAGATAGAATTAACAACTTCATCACATACAACACCGACGAATGGCTTTAATTCATGAATACCAATACAATTTCATTAACAACTGTAACATCCAAATGCAGAATACACCACTAAAAATACAGAACTACTCATCCTCGGTGTACTCATCCTCGTTGTCAGCTTCATCGTCGGACTCATCGTCAATAAACTCACAATCGTCTTCCTTGTTTACGTTTTGACGATCTCTTTCAGTGATGATAGAGGCATCAATTGTCATTCCGTCTAGATCATCCCGAGCCCAACGAAGGTTGTCAGCCACAATCTCATTAGTGCTTATATTGTACGGAACATTCTCAGAAAAACTATATACGTCATCCTCCTCACGTTGGGGACCAAGACCGGCATCAAACACATCCCTAGCTTTAGTTTTGACAACAACATACCAATCTTTCTGCCTTTTATCTTCAACATAAAAAACTTGTGTAGCTTGAGATGCCAAGACATATGGTTCATCTGTCATTTTATGCCCAACATGTATGCAGTGTGTAAAGTTCACCATAGGAAACCCAAATTCATCAGTTTTATATCCTCTTCTATGTTCGTCATGAACCCATTTACACTTGAATAAGACATGTTTGATATTGTCTGAATAATTCAACTCGATTATATCAGTTAAAATACCATAGTACGTACTGCCACCATCAGTAGCGACACTAACTCCACTATTCTGCGTTTTCTTGTTTGCCTCATCACTGACACTCCTAAATTTTAAGCCATTTATGACATAATGCTTGAACCTCTTAACATAAAGAGATGGCCATTTGGACAATGCAATAAGGGTATCACTAACTCCCTCCCTTTCCTTATCAGCACCAGTGACGGACATCACCTAACATCAGTTGTCCAAAAGAAAATAATTCATATCAGTACAAGTAATCATAGTGGACACAGTGTTACGGGTTTACTAAGTTCAAAATGTCATACGTACATGACTCGTAAACCACGTACAGAACTTCTCCATGTGGTGCTTATATATAATGTCCTTGGAAACGTTACGATTCTGGCCTTTTTGGAGTTCATCCTCCATCAGTCTATTGTGCATCCTGTGTATGCAATTGTATTAGGGTTAATACACGTAACGTACATTGGATTGACCCCAATCATATATGTATACGTAATACTTACTCACGAAAGCGGGTGATGTTTTCTGAATTGAATAAAACATAGCGATGGGCTTGGGTCCACTCTGTATTGTTTAGTGTCACAATCGAAACCGGCCCTGTGGACTCCTCAATCGTCCGGGTGGGTCTATTGAATATAGTTTCAACTCCTTCCATATACCGTGAACAAAATGTTAAGCACTCCTCCACTATGTATCCTTCAGCAATAGACCCTTCCGGAGCAGCTCTATTTCGTACGTAAGACTTAAGTCGTGAGAGGTACCTATAAAGGAATGATAGGATTAATGATTGGCAATGGTCATTCGAAGGCAGTTTTTTATGAAACTGGAAGTTGATCAATAATATTACATAAATCTTACCTCTCAATAGGATACATCCAACGGTAGTGCACTGGACCACCAATCTTAGCTTCAGCAGCTAAGTGTATGACCAAATGTACCATCACTGTAAAGAAGGATGGAGGAAATATCTTTTCTAATTCACACAATGTCACTGCAATGTCTGCCTCAAGAGTCACAATATTTGAAACCGTAAGGGTTTTGGAACAAACTTCTCTAAAGAAGCAAGCTAACTTTATCAAAGGCCTAGTTACATGAGATGGCAAAGACCCACGTAATGCTATGGGAAAAAGCTGCTGCATCAAGATGTGATTATCATGACTCTTCAAACCAGAAATCTTACGTTCTTTCATATTCACCCGGCGTGAGATATTGGAAGCGTACCCATCAGGTACTGCTATGTCCTTCAAAACTTGCAAGAAACTATCTCTCTCCGATAAATTCATATGAAAACATGCGGCTGGTATGATATACTTATCATCACCTTTTCGTTGTAGGTGGAGTTCACTCCTTATCCCCATCTCCGCCAAGTCAAGACGTGCCTTGTAATTATCCTTCGTTTGGTCCTTCACATTCAACAGTGTGCTTAGTATATTGTCCATCACATTCTTCTCTATATGCATCACATCAAGATTGTGTCGCAATTTATGATCCTCCCAATAAGGCAAGGTGAAAAATATGCTCCTCTTCCTCCAACCAATCGGGTCTTCCTCCCTTCTCTTTCTTTTATTGTAAGCAAGTTGACATTTCCTTCCCAGACAACGTCCAAGTAAATGTTCAGTTCCACACATAATTTCTGATGCGACTGGTGGTTCAGGAGCCAATCGCGTATCAATAGATCCATCAAATAGCAAACTTTCTTTCCGAAAATGGTGGTCAACATCCAACCATCGCCGATGTCCCATGTAACAGAATTTGTGGCCATTTATCAAATATAGGGAGTCAGTTTCCACAGCACAAGAAGGACACGCCAACTCACCTTTGGTACTCCAACCCGACAAATCAGCATATGCAGGAAAATCATTTATAGTCCACATCAACGCTGCACGCAATTGGAATACTTCTTTTGAAGATGCATCGTACGCTTGTACTCCAACATCCCATAACTCCCTTAGTTCTTCTACTAACGGTTCCAAGTACACATCTATAGCAATCCCTGGCGAGGTAGGACCAGGGATAACTAATGATAGAATCATAGATGACCGTTTCATGCACAGCCAAGGTGGGAGATTGTAGGGGACCAACATCACAGGCCACGTACTATGACTGGTACTCATAATTCCGAAGGGATTGAACCCATCCGCAGCTAATCCAAGTCTGACATTACGAGGGTCAGATGAGAACTGTAAATGCTTACTGTCAAACATTTTCCAAGCACCTGAGTCAGCAGGATGCCGCATTACCCCATCATCAGTACGACCATTAACATGCCATTTCATAGCACTAGCCAGATCGGGTTCAAGAAATAATCGCTGCAATCTTCGCTTTAAAGGAAACCACCGTAAGATCTTCGCAGCTTTCTTCTTCCCCTTATTGGATGATGCATGCTTACTAGCAACAGATGCCTCATTTGTTTTCCACCTTGAAGCGTTACAACAAGGACACGCCTCAAGGTTAACATGTTGCTTCCAAAACAGCATACAATCATTGGGACAAGCATGGATCTTCTCATAACCCAAACCCAAATCTCGGACTATCTTCTTAGCCTCATAATGGTCCTTTGGCAACTTTGCGTCTGAAGGAAGCATATCTCTCAGGACTTGAAGCAACAGAGTAAATGACTTATTCGTCCAACCACACAGAGTCTTCAACTGGAACAACACGACAATGGCTGAGAAAATGGTAAATTTTGTACAACCTTCATATAAAGGTTTGTGTACATCATCTATCATCTTGTAAAACTTCTTGGCGTCATCATTCAGACCTTCACCCGAATGTTCCGCAGTTGGACCTTCTTCCATTGGTTCGGGTGCCATTTCATGCGGGGGGCACAAATCGTGCAACATCCCACGAAAATCACCATATACATTTTGGGATTCTTGCACCTGAGAGGTCCCACATTCGGTAGCTGGCGTGGCAGCCGCCGATTCCCCATGAAAGTCCCAAACTTTGTAAGTTTTAAGCATCCCCTTCGCCCAACAATGCTCACGTGCCACATCTAGCGGTTGTGCAAGCAAATTGACACACTTCACACAAGGACAGAAGATCTTCCCATCACGCGCGGATGGGGAGGCAAATTCCACGAATCGGTTTACACCTTCAAAATATTCTCTTGAACCCCTCCTCTTGTCCATCCAACTTTTATCCATTGCAATACAATATGTACGGAGTTTCACCTACACCAAGAGTTGTTACTACAAAGGTAATAATTATTATAATTACATTTATTTGTCATTTGTTAAGAATAGACATACCCAAGTATGCGACTAGTTGCTTAGAACATATAACACTTGTCCTAGACAAATGTCATGTGTTAAGTTGTAAAACTAGTTAAGCAGAAGTGATTTAAATATATGTCATTTGGTACTCATTAATGACAATTTTTGTAATAATTATGAAATCCCTAATAATGCAATAACATTGTAAGACCATAAACGGCAAATACTTGGCTCATTGGTCAAAAGTGAGTTCAAACAAGATTGGTTGAGAATTTAATTCGTAATGACGTTCTTTGAAAATGTGTCAAGTAACGTTACTCCGCGTTGATACATCGACACATTAGCTTCGTAATCGTGCTAAAAATCATGGTCCAATATTATAGGCAATTTTTTGGCCGCAACCACTCAAGTAATTTACCTAAATCCACTATGATACATCTATGGGTTTGGACACTCTGATAGCATGACTAAGATAAATGACGAAGGCATAGTTACATTGAACTTAATTATGTTTAGAGAAAAGAACATTATTTTGTTAATGATTTGGAGCATCTAATGCATTGCACAAGAAATTGTCCAATGATTATGCCCAAATAATAATACTACTATGCATATGCATGACCAAATCATATACTTACTGTTACCCTTTAATTATAATTAAATGAGTTTATTTCATTTTTTTTACCTTGCAAAATGCGAAATCCAATTTGAAGAGGCTAGCAAAATCACCAAGAAATTGGGAAAGGATTGTTTGGGTTGGCAAATTATCATCGAAGTTGTCAATATAAAAATAATTGGTTAGAAGCTGTTATTCAGATTTCATACCATAACAAATCAACAAACATGTCATTCTTGGACCATCTGTGCTGTATGACCAAATATTATTATTAATAATTAAGATCGTGATTAGGGAACTAGCTTAGTTTAATGTTTTCTGTTATGGATGCACAGTTATGATGCAATGTATATTCGAACTTATGTCATGACAAGATGAAAATTTGTCTTTAACGTCATATAGAATTAAAGATTAGAAGTTAAATTAGTTGTAGTAATACTGCAATAGTTTTCAATTTGTCTTGAAAACAATGCATTCACAAAGGTAAATAAATATTTAAGGCAAAAGCAACTGCTCCTGAGTATATTATGAAGTGATTACGTAGTCATAGACGTTACTGTCCTTAACCTATTGTTAATGCTTTGTGACTTTGTCCATTGTTGGTAGGAAGGTAACAAGCTCCCCATTACATTTCATTACAATTTTACCAATGATTCCTTATCAATTCTAAAAGGACAAAAGAAAAGAATAAGTAAAAAAAGTAAAGTAAGAAGCAATGATTCTCTCTTAAGGAGAACAAAATTTTAACGAGCCACATGACCTCCCACCTAACCTCCACTTAACCTAAAGATAGCGTCCAAACTTTCACATTAAAGTAGACTTAAAGTTGGAATATCAGATATTTAATAATTTATACAGCTATCAATTAGGGCTAAACTGTTGGAATCTTGTGCAATTTGGTTCTTATATGGTAGAACCAAGGACCATCACAACCGCAAGAGCTCACTATCTCAAGAACTTGGCAAAATCTAATTATTTTGGAAACTATACAAAGAATGTTAGCGAAGCACCCTCCCTTTTCCCCAACCCAACGCTGCACACAAAAACCACCCTCCCTTTCATCGTGAAGAGAAAGAAAGAAAGAAAGAGCCCTTTCCTTGTTGCCATTTTTTCATTATAACGATAGTAATAACATACATCGAAGGGCAAATCTTCATAATTTCCATATAATTGGAAGCAATTATGGACACATAATTGAAAGAAGTTGAGAATATAAGAAGCCTTCTTTTACTACCTAAAATTTGAAACAAAATAAAGAAAAACAAAATCATCATACAAGGTTTTCATGTTCCTACCTATAAAGGCAAAAGAATGGTGCCTTTTCAATTTTTTTTTTCTTTCGTTTTTTTTATAAGTAAGAATTTTATTGATTAAACGCAGAGAATGATTGAACTATAGTAGATAAGGGCATATGCAATTGTTTAGATAAGAAAAGACAGCAAAGAATGGTGTCTTTTGTTCTCTGCTAAAGTTTACTCGCTAGTCACTACTGGTACTTGAAAAGACAATGCTTGTGGGTGCGCATTACCTTGTCTCTTTCACTAACTGCACTTGCTTTGGTCACACGAACTTTTAATGCTTCTTCTTTTTGCAATCTGCCAACAAGGAAAATGACTTGTTATAAGTAGAGTCATGAACACGAACATTCACAAAGAGCAAAATGACTTGTTATAAGTAGAGTCATGAACACGCTTACACCAATACACCCAACTTAAAACATAATAGCAACCTCCTATATTTTATTTTTCAAATCCAGAACGATGATTGAGATTTAGATATCTCTCTAATTGATGCAACAAAAGGGTTTCAATATATGGACTTATGACTAGTCATACTAAAAATTTACCAAACACTAACCACACCATGTAGTGGGTGAAAACTATCTGTTCGGTATCTAAGAAAAAAGGGGGTGAGGGTTGTCATTCTACACTTTCTTTAATATTTCCCTCAATTTCTCAGCAGCCAAACAGGACACACAAGCCAAATTTGAATTAATAAATTAATAAACAGTTTCACAACTCCAGCCAATCATGTCAACAATATATGAATTTCTTATTAGTTTACACAACTGAGAGTATGATTAAACAGCAACGCTCGTGTTTGGATGCCAAAAAAAAGTGTTGGAATTTACAGGCAATCAAAAAACAGATAAAGCAAATGAATAGAAAAGAGAAAAGCAGTTAAAAATTTAAAGAAAGAAGAAGAGGTACCTCAAATTCTTTGGCACAGAGGAAGAAGAAGGACTGGTAAAGGAAAAAGCTTGTGGGTGGCAAAAAGATGAGGAATAGGATTATCCCAGAATAAGAACAGAGTTTGGTATTGTTTGGTTGTTTGGTTGAGATTGGTTTACCTATTACCTAATACATCCCTACGATACAATGCACTCGTGACTCGTGACTCATCCCCATCGGGTAACTTTTGCCTTTTGGTACACATGACATGACATGGAGTCATGGATGATGGATGTAACGAATGGGATCATTGGTCTTTGTTTTTGGTTGCTTGTCGTTTAATATTACCATGACTTGAGATTTATTTTATGGAAAAGGTTTGGTTCCGAATTTGGGTTCCAATAGGAAAATTACATGTGTCTTCGTAAAATGTATGACTCGTTTGATTGGTTGGGTTGGGTTTAACAAAGTCATGTTCATTTCATTTAACAATGACAAATATAATCTTCTTATTAGTAGTTGAAAGAATCATTTTGTTATTATTTTATTTCATTTTATTTTATTTATAAAATTATTAAAGAAAAAATTTGTACTCCAAATATGTTCGAAACTCTCTTGCTGAATTCTATAATAACACAACCAGATACTTAAGCTAAGAAAAGAGAAAGGAAGAGATAGATTAAATACCTTAGAGCAGACTCTTAGAAAGAGACTATTATTGGAATGAAGTCCTTCAGCAAACCCAACAGAACAGAAGCATCATGTCCCTGCACCAATACCAAATTCAAAGAGATACAGATCAGTTTCAAAACCCTGATGAGTTTTTTTTCAGCTCTTTGTTTCACAAAAGCTGCGAAATATATCAGAAATAAGATAATTGGTTCAAGTTATCACATATTCAACATGTTTCAAGTTCTAATATCCCTATCGGTGCAGGTTCTCCAAACTGAATCAGTGAGTGAGGAAGTGGGTGTCGGAATCGGTGAGTAAGAAAGTTATTTATGCCCAAGTTATTTATGCCCAAGTTAGTTACTCTTTTTGTATGAATCAATAGCATCTGTGTATGATTTCACCTATATATGTAATGAAGGTGAGTCCGACTTGTTTCTGTACCAATGAGCTTTGGGAGATTGAAAGTAAGAGAATGCAAGAGAAGCAAGAGCTTTCTGCATATTTATTAAACAGTTCATGAATCTGGTTGACAAGAATCAAAATTAATTTAGCAGCAAGCTTTGTGCTGTGCAGATCCCAAATTGGGGCCAAGAATTCTATTTTTTAATACTTCTTTACTCATACACACACACAAAGATGATTTGAAAGAGCACTAAAAAAAATCTGGATTCAATTTTTTTTTTTTAATAAGATGTAGTATAAAATAAGTAATTTATTGTAGATGTTTTTAAAAAATGGTTATGTAAAATAGAAAAAATATGCTCTTATATTAAAATAGACAAAAACATTTGCACGAGTTGATGACTTTCCCATCATTTACTTTTATCTTGAAATATTAAATTTTATAAGCTAAATATATAGCCAACTTTAAGAAGTTGTGAAATGTAATTTATGTCTAATATGCTTAATGTTATTCAAATACCTTAAATTAATCATGAATTTTTGTTAAATATTTAAAAGATTGTACAATTAGCATCTACTTTGTCAAAAGTCTTGTAATCCAACTAGCACCACATGATGTTTCCAATGAAAAAATTTGAGATCCAATCCTTACTTTCTAATTGTAACTATTGAATTATCCAAAAAAAAAAAAAAATTACTTTCTAATTTTAGTAAATTAAGATATACTGTCTAATTTTAGTACGAAAATAAGGGAGAATTTAAAAAGCCAAGGAGGCCATGGCAGCCCCCTGCCCCTTACTCTGTCATTTTTAAGGAATTAGATCGTGTGTAACAATTAACGGTACAATTACCGTGTGTTTGTGAGTTGTAAAAGTTAGAAATTAAAGGTGAAAAGATAAAATGAAAAATAACTACAAATTTTAAAAAAAAAAAAATTTGATTTAAGGACTCTTTGATTTACTGTTGCATGATGGTCTAACTATTACACCAGATTCAAATCCCATTTTTAATAATAATAATAATAATAGTAATAAAGTGAAAGATAAGATCTTTTTTTTGGGAAGGGGAAAGATAATATTATGGACTCATTACCTAATGTGTGCGTGTGTTATTATCACTAATATATATATATATATATATTGTCTCTACTTTCTTATACTTCATTTGGGTACAACTAAGGAAAATTCATTTGGGTACAACTACGCGAGACCATTCATCAATGATGCTTTTTGGGGGGCTTAGTTATAATGAAGCTAGCTTAAGTATCATGCAATGACTGGCTGTAAGGACTCCAAATGTTTCATTGTTGCTTTTGATAGGTAAGCTAGCTATAAGCTATATATACAGATCGAGACAGTGCGATAGCAACCCTAGTGGAATGCTGCATCATTAGAGTGCATGTGCTTCTTGAAGAACCTGTTGTTCTCTCTCAACAGAGACTGATGAATCAATTATAGATTTCTGCATTTTGAAAAGTCTAATCGACATGAAAATCTAGAAGCAAGGTCATACACAAAATTTGATGACTTGAAGTTTTTCCCATTGATATATGTTTTTTCTTTTTTCTTTTTCTTTTTTTTGTCATTAAATTTGTTGCATGGATTCGCAGCTCATGCATGACGCAAGAACTTAGAATTTGGAGTTCCAATTGACTCGCTAAGTGTAAGGGTTTAACTTGGGATTTTATAGAAGAAGAAAAAGATAGAAATTAACAGTGTTCAAAATTGACACTAGAATTTAGCTCATAGGCTTATTTTGGATTCCATACTTTTCCACAAACAACTCCTACTCAGTGCATCCTCAACCCTCCAAACAGCATACCTAGGATCCATAATAGGAGGGAGATCATCATTTATATAAGTAAACTTCCTCCTATCAAAAGAAAAACCTCAATAGCCTAGGCCCATTGTGCATAATAACTCCCCTTAAGAAAAATCAACGTAATAGAGAGCATCTCAGAGGGGAATAAGAAATTGGCTGTATGATTCCAATAAGCACCCAATTAAGACAAAGAAAGTAAACAAATGAATAAGATCTGGCTCCTATAAGCAAGACTAAAAATATATGGCAACAAAAACCATGCCTGACACTCAGTCCACAAAGAACCTGTATTCCCACAAGACAACCACCATCACTCCTCAAAACAACCCAGAAATAAAAAAGCAACACAACAGTTCCAAACCAACATATCAGATGCAACCATGGAAGATTAAATGTTACCACTCTGGCAAATTTTCCTATTCAAGATTTATTTTATGGGCCATGCTTGAAGTCTAATTGAAGTAAAAGTCATGTGATTTTAAAGGTCTAGTCATGAGTTTTTGGGTTAAAACAGTTTTTTATTTGGGCTTTTATTTAGTAAGTTAAGGTCATTTTCGTATTCAGGAGCAAATTTGTGATTTTTGCTATCCCTACAAATTAAGGATATTTTGGTAGTCTAGTTGATTTTAGGATTTTTCTAGACTTAAATATCTTACATTTTATTTTCTTAGACTCCAATGACCCATGGATCGGAAGTGTAACATAAAAGACAATGGGTTGCACTACCTGACTGGGGTAAACTGGAAGCAAAGGAAGAAGCGACTCCCTTATGCTGAGCAAGGAAATCAGCATACTCTTCCTTTGGTATGGAGATCAATTCTATCTCTAGAATCATCTTGGGAGTTTAATGTAGTCAATGAAGGACAGAGTTCAAGCATAGTATTCATTACAGTTTTGCCTTTGAATACAAAATTGACCATAACATGTCAATTAAAACTAATATTGAAACCGTTTTAACCTAAGGACAAATATAACTAAACCTTCAAAATCAAATGATTTTTACTTCAATTGGACTTCACAAATAGGCCCTTAGAAGAATTATTAAGTAATAGCAAATCATCTTCTATGGCATCAAACCCCTAACAAAACAGTGACTCTATAAGTAAAGCATACCATGAATTGAGAAATACTAAAGAAACCCAATTCATATATATATATATATATTAAAAAAATAACAAATAAATAAAAAACAAAATGAAAATGGGCAGCCAAAAATAAAAATCAATTATTTTCATAGCCGCTAAAGGCAAACGTGCCTTCCAGCTTCAACCAATAATTTTAACAATACGTATTAATAAATATCATAGACTTAAGATGCTTAACTAACACTTCTAAATAATCCATCCCAAATTATGCATATGCAGGAGCAAACCCCTAAGTACAGTGAGCTATACAGGCAGTCAGGCACATATACAAACATATTTATACAAGAACCCAAATCTTTTTGATAGGCGATAAAGAACTTCCAAAATTAAAACCATTAAAGTTGATACTTTTAGAAAACAAAAGGGAAAGAATCAATTATGAAACAAAAATTGATCCAAGTAAGAAATCAAATTTGAAAAACAAATAAATGGAGAGAGATTAAAGTTAGAACCCAAACCTATTCAGTCGGTAATAAATAGCTTCCAAAATTGAATCCTTCAATTTGATGGCTAAATCCAGAGCCGCATTGCAACTGAAATTTGTAGAAAACAAAAGACAAAAATTAATTATGAAATTGAAATTGATCCAATCACCCAAGTGACAATAAATTTGAAAATTTTAAAAACAAAGTAAAATAGATATAATAAACCAAGAACCCAAAACCTGTTCCATATGAATCGAGCTGTTAGCTTTGAGTACATGAACCGCCAGTTAGTGTGGAATGAATTCTCGGTAATTTTTACCCTTCTTTCTTGAGTTTAGAAGTTTGATTCTAGAAAAATAAAATTCTCTATATTCACTTACAATTAAGAGCAGCACTGAATTCAAAGCACTAATTTAAATTTGGAGGCTTTCTTTCATTCACTTCACTTGGTCTGAGGAATTGTCCCTTTTTTTTTTTATTTATTTATTTATTTTTTTATGAGTTTGAGGAATTGTCCTTCCTAGCCCTAGGCAGACAAACCCTTTTTTGATCAGTATAACCTTGATCTGTGTCTTACTCCAAATAGAGTTAATTGATTATGTGCATAAAATTTGTTCATTGTTTTCCTATAAATTTCTTTGCCTTTAATTGATGAATTATTGGGGTGGCACTCTTACTTTAATTAAGAAATGATTAAAAAAAAATATAAAAGAAAAAGAAAGAGATACATGCACTTTCTTCCATGAACTATATCATTGTGCAGCATGTAGCATGCCGAACTTGTTAATAAAAAAAGAAAAAGAAAATAACTATTAGAGTCAATATCCACTAAATTAAAAAAGATAAAGACAAAAGAGGGGAAAAAAGACAAAAAAGAAAGTTTTTTTTTACTAGAGACTCAAAAGGGTCGATTTTTGCTGTCTATATGTACCCTTTTTTACGGTTACAAGATTACCCTGTGTTCATGTTACAGTGTAGAAATTGCTCAAAGCATGAGACCTATATATACCTTTCACAAGGGTTTTTTTTTTTTTTTTTTTTTTGTATTGGAGCTTCTGGTGTTTTTTTAATATTTTTTTGAGTTGTTGGTGGACTTCAAGTCATGCCAAAAGGATCAAAATGTTTTCACAGAAATCTAGAACTTTTGCTAAGGTGTCATGCATGTTTTACTTTTTGCTCATGGTTGTGTACTTAGTTATATTTACAAAAAATTGAAGTCATTCTTCAGTATGAGTGATCACAGGGTAGTGTCTCATATCGTAGGAGGAAATTTTGCACTGAGTTCCACTACCAATCTACCATTAATGGGTGGATCCATGACTTCTTATGGGCAGCTAGTTGTCTACATATGTTAAAAAGAAAAAGAAAAGAGACAATGGAATTAATCTGTTGGAATTGTCTGTGATTTCTCATATCTCCTAGGCAACCAATTAGGATGTCTAAAAGTAGAGGACTTGGAGAAGTTTTAATCATTACTTCATTTTGACCTTTGAGGTATTGTTGATCAGTTTTTAGGCTGTGAAATTTTCCATTGATTTGCATCAAGAAAATTAAAATTCTTGGAAATTCTTGATAGTTTTGATTTTGGGCATTTATCTTTGGGGGCATTTACTGATGCTCTCATGGCACTACTGAACATCACTCACATGTAAATTGCAGTACTTTAAATTTCTCAGAAATGGTTTTCAATACAGGCTGTTTTTGTGAGCTCAAGGTGGAAGGCATTTTGATCTGTTTTGTTCTTGATGCTTTTGATACTTTTAACACTTATGAACAGTCAAATGGAACTCTTTTAGATGAGATGCCAAAACTTTTGTTCTAAAATATTCCATCCTCACCTATTAAAGTTAAGAATTGCTATATGATCATTGCCATCATAAAAACAAGCAATTCCTGCTCCTGGGTTCTAGAAGTAAAGAAGACTAGACTTAGTGGGTTTTCGGGGTTTGAGACCCAATTAATTTTATCATAACATTTTGTTTGTTATTTGCAGTAATTGGTGGTTCCATTTACTGCAAAATGGAGAAGCAGACTACGATATCTTGGTTATTTTCTGGTTTGGCAATTGGGTTTTGTTTGGTTTGATTTTTCTGTTTTTAATTTATTTTGGGAAGTTCATAGTGTATCAAGAACTTGATTTGGAGTTTATATATATTCTCAGGACATTGGTAAGTTCATATCAAGGATGTCGTTTTTTCTTGGCTCAATTAAATGCCCTGCATCAGCAAGCTTCGAGTTTGTTGGCTGAAGTTTGGGCAGTTAAATATGGTCTCATTTTAGCTAGGGAGTTAGGAATCCATTATTTACTTGTGAAACTGGTTGCTACAGAAATTTTTAGTAGCTGTCAACAGAGTTTCTTGTCCTAACATTTACCATAATTCATTAAACAAGATTCACTATAAAAATAATTATCTAGAGGCATTTAGCACAACAATAGTGCAGATCTAGATGATTGACAAAAAAAAAAAAAATCTATAATTTATATATATTTATTAATAGGTGAGGGCAAATTACTCATTAAAGTAAGGGAAGAGTTCTTGGTCACCGTTGGTAGTAAGATTCAGCCTAGAGGAGACTGCAATGTATCTCCAAGCTATAGGTTACCCAACTCTGTGAGTTTTGTATGCAATCCACAACCAATGTTTATAGTTTTATCCCTCTACTAGTATCTCCAAGCTATAGGTCACAAGTAGCATTGGAAACAGACTACAAGGCATCCAAAGTATACAATTTATTACATAATTTTTCATGTTGTACGCAAATAAACCTACATTGTAAATTCACTAAGTGTCCTCAAAAGGCCTTATCCTCATTTGAAATTTCATAAACATATGCTAGACACACGATGTAATAACCCTCAATATACTGTTTCCGTGGTTGTCATAGAAAATTTCAGAACTTTAAATTATCAAATAATTCAACGGATTAGCACAACTTTTAACAAGTATATGAAATGCATAAGCTCAAATCACTCAATCAACTACACATGCCGCACATAAATTAGCGATTTCATAAGTTCATTTAGTCATTTTACTCAGTTAAACACTTACCCAGAACATATTTTGCCTTAATCTATCATCTAAGAGTACATGCAAGCATAGGTTTCAACTTTCAAATCAAGTCATACATGCAGCACATATTCTTGGGAAATCACCACACCCACATGTAAATTCAGGTATAAATCGAGAACAAAGTTCAAAATAAATTTTAACAATGACAAAAAATAAATAAAAATTTACCAGCTCTGTCGTCGTCAACAGCTCTGTGGGTTTGACAGATGATCTAATGAAGAAGATCAGATCGGTGGCAGTGGGTGGTGGCTGAGGTGAGAGAGAGTAGATCTATGGCGGCGGCGGCTACAGCTACGGCGATGGCGGTGGAAACGGCTAGGGCTACGGAGGTGGCTAGGGGCGGTGGAGATGTGAGAGAGAGAGAGATCGACGATGGTGAGAGAGGAGATGGAGGGTGAGGGTGAGGGTGAGGGTGAGATCGTCGATGGAGGGTGAGGCGATGGTTTTGGATCGGAGATGGAGGGATCGGCGAGGGCTTTTGATCGGAGGTGGAGGGCGACGGTGACTTGGTCAGATCGGAGAGATGGGGAGTGAGAGAGCAGATGGAGGTTGATTTTGGGTTTTTCGGGCTGATTTTGGGTCTGAGGGAAACAAAAGAAACATTAATCTAGGAGGGGACAAAAAAGCCCAGGTCTTAGGCCGCGTTTTTAAAACGCGGCCTAAGCCCAGTTTTTTAAAAAACGCGGATAAACGTGTAAAAAACGGGGCCTAAGACCTGGGCTAAGGCCCCATTTTAAAAACGCGGCTGGACCTTCAGTTTTAAGCCCCGTTTATAAAAACCGGGGCAGTAGGCATTTTTGGGCCGCGTTTTTTGAAACGCGGCCCAAAAAAACGCAGCCCAAACCCCCCGTTTTTTGTAGTGTAGGGAGAAACCGCAAGTCGTCATTTTGTATTCTGATGGTGAAAGTGACTTTAGGAATGAAGATTTAAATGATGAAAGTAATTTTGCACTCAGGGAAGTTGGTTGATGCTAGCGCTCCTGTAAATAGGAGAGAGTCAAATATGCTACACAAATTTAAGCTGCCTATGCCATTGGCTGGACTTCAGAGTTTTGGTGGACCTCAGGTGCTCATCAGCGAGGGTTCTTGGTTAGGAAACAACAATCATAGCTTGATACATTAGTTGGGTGTGAAATCGGGTGTCTCTGGACATATTGAACAAAAAATAGAGGCTATCGTTAGATGCCAAGTCCAAAAGAATGATGGGAAGAGGCATCCTCTTGAAAAAAAATAAAAGTAGGGAGGATATTAACCATTAGTGACTACAATAGAAGGAGAAGTTGCTTGAATGTGATGATCAAAGATAAGTTTTGACCAGTAATCATAATTTTGGTTGGATAGGCTGTGCTTGTCTTTAAGGAAAGCTTAACTTATGGTTTTTGGTCGCTGGTTAACATTTTGATGTCCTGGAACAAAACTTAAGCCCACTTTTTTATTTTAGTCATGCTAAGCGTGTGTTTGGCTCTAGTTTAAAAAAACTAGTTTATTTTACTATTCAACTTATTTTTGCTACTATTTATGAGCTCCACTGCATTTTTTGGTACTATTTATAGATCCCACTGTATTATTTCAGTTAACTTTTACTTTTATCTATAGTATTTTTAGTAAAAAGTTTTTAGTTTCAACAAAATAAGCGGATTTCAAACAGATCCTATAAGTGTTTGTTTAGCAAGATTATTTTTGCCAACTTATTTTACTATTCAGCTTATTTTTGCAACTATTCATAGATCTTATTGCATTTTTTGGTACTATTTATGGGTCCCATTATATTATTTTAGCTAACTTTTACCTTTATCTACAGTACTTTCAGCAAAAAAAATTTCAATTTCAACAAAATAAGTGCTCAAACAGACCCTAAGTATAGTTTGTCTATGGTTTTGTTTCGTGGAATTTTGCTCCACATGGTGTACAAAATCTTGTTATCTAGTCTTGATTAGCATCAATGCAAGATTATACTCAATTTTTGTGCAGGAAACTGAAGGACTAATACAGCTGTTGAGGTTGAAAATGTTAGAAAATATATCACTTTTGATGATTTCCCCGGTAAGGTAAATACAAAACTAACTACAAAGGTAAATTCAACACCGAAGTCCAAAGATAGAAGAAAAATCTAATACAAAGGAACCTAAATCTTAGTAATTTTTCAGTAATTAGTTTTTTTATTTAGTTATTGGCAATTCAATATAATGTTGTTAGAATTTAAAAAAAAAAAAAATGGTTGTCCATAACTCAATTTGTAACAATTATTACATGTTACCCATACACACATATAAAAATGACGTAGCATTATTTTTACTAGTTTGTAACTCCATGCATATACATGGATATACTTAAAGATATAAAATAAGATACATAATATAATTCTTATATATATAATTTAAATACTATTAATAATCACTTTAATATTTTGTTAACTCTTTAAAAATTTTTGTAAGGATATTATTAAGTGTAAAATGTAAATTGTCCATATTTAAAAAAAAAAAATTATTGTGAAGCAATTTTTTTTTTATGATTTATTTGTACTTATTAACTCACTTGGATGAATATTAATGATGTGATCCTATATTTGATTCTAAAATTAAGAAATAAAACTCTTTAAGAATAAATAATTTAAGACACATGACGCAAAATTGAAATTATAATTTAAAATTTTAATTTGAGTTTCTCTCAGTTTCATGTATTATTATTATTATTATTTTATATATATATATATATATATATTAGACAAACTAAACATCTGTGACAAGCTTATATTACAATTAATGGAAAATATGGACAAAGGCTACTAATGCAAATCAAATATAATTTCAAAAGTAAAATTTATATTCTAAAACTTTAAAATGTAAAATTTAATATTTTCTATACTTTAACCTTTTACTCAAGGCCCACTATCCCCTTTTTGCCTAATTATTCATCCTATTTTTTGGGGGCCCTTCTCCTTTTGGCTTTTTCTTCTCCACCTGCATTCACCTGTGTTCTTTTCTTCTTTATCTTCTTCTCCTTCTTCCTTTTATACTCTCTTTTCTCCTCCTAAATCTGCACTCCACCTCAATCCTCACTCGTCTTCCTTACTTCTTTCATTCTTACAAACCACTCCTCAGTCTTACACCACCTCCCAATTCAATCATTGTACCTCAGAATCATACGAGTTTCTTTGTTTTATTAGAAAACCCACTTCTCGCCTTCATTTTGTTGGCTGTCCTTACTCTACCGCTGTGCAAAAAACAGGTTGCTATATTTCTTCGCTCCTTTTATTTGCCTTGCAAGGCGTTGGTTGTGTGTTAGGGATGTTTGGAAAATTTTAGTATTACCTAGTTTTATTAGCCTTTTTAAAAAGTGAAATAAAATAAAATAGTATTAGCTAGTATTTTTTTTTTCACACTGCCAGACAGATTCATATCCGACTATAGAAAAAGGAAGGTAAAACAGAATGGATCCTGAAGTGTTCCGAGCTGCTTCCACTGGTGATTCAAGTTTCTTTGAGAAATTGACAGATCCAAATGGCAGTACCCTTCTCCAAGTGACAATGGAGAAGAACACTGTTCTTCATGTTGCACTGCAATTCAAACAATTTGATGTTGCGGAAAAGATAGTTAATTTAAGTCCAAAGCTTGTGTATGAAACAAACTCCAAAGGCAATACTTCGCTACATGTAGCTGCGAGGATTGGATATTCTTCAGTGGTAAAGCTTCTAATAGACAACGCCAAAGATCAGCGGGATGCTGAAACAAGTGGCCAACAGCAGCTTCTAAGCATGGTGAATCAAGATGGGGATACTGCCTTGCACGTCGCTGTGCAATATGGTAACTTTGAGGTTGTGAAAGAACTAATTAAAGAGAAGGATCCAGCAGAACTGGCTATGAAAGTAAACAACGCTGGGGAATCCGCACTGTTTCTCGCTGTGGATAGAGAACATTACAAGATGGCTAATTATATCCTAAATAATGCTCCAGACTGCTCCTATGCTGGAAGGCACGGCATGAATGTCTTGCACGCAGTTGTCCTTCAAACAACTAGTAATTGTAAGTGGCTCGATCCAGCTTGCTCCTTAAATATTTCTGCACTTTCTATTTTGCACCATGTTTAATGAAAAAGTATTTTGTATAAGATAATATCACATCATTTATATCAAAATTCAATAAATGAGAGATATGTATGTAAAAATAACTACTTATTAATACATGTTTTTCATTTGTTTAATTAAATAGTTATTTTTTGTTGATATATCTCACACTTATTAAATTGTGATATCACTAACATGGTATCATTTGATACCAAATTTCTTTTCTTGTATATTACATTTTCTTAAAAATGGCACCCTGCAATCAGCAGAATATATCTTTTGGACTAAAAGTGGAAATAAATAATTAAATATAATATTTGGAAAGGAAGGGGAAAAACCCTCTTATCATAATTTTAAAGATATTTAAATAATTTAATGTAGTGACACCAAATTTATCATAATTGCATTCTCAAAAAAAAAAAAATTATCATAATTGTTTTTTTATAATAATTGATGAGGTGATTGTTTAGTAATAGATCCATACGCTAAACTATGTTGTTCCAACCATTTGTCACTTTAACAAAAAAATATTCCTAACATTTACCCTTTTTACAAAAGGAAAATGACTACTACCAATTTTTATTATAAAAATAAAATAAAATTAGTTATATTCTTTAACATTACTCTTTACAAATAATGCATGATGGCAAGGCATCCACAGTTCAATATAGAGCCAATGGATTGGCAATACATGTCCTCACAAAAGGCCGAACTGATCTTGGGACACCAGAGTTTTCTGAAAGCGGGCCGGAGCAAGATTCGGCCCAAGTTAAAACTTGAGAAGAGCCCAAAAGAGAAGGGCTTGATAAATTCTGAAGCTGAGTTTTTAAAGAGAAACCAGCCGATCGAGCTTATCTAGTCTAGAGACTCTAGTCGGCCCCTGTCAGGCATTAATCGACGTAAGTACAAAGAAAAGCAAACAGTAAAATAAGTATGTGGGCACAAAACAATTTCTTTTAACATCACCTTCAGGCTTCATATCAATCTATAATTTCTTTCTATTGATTACATAAACCTACCGTTAACCTCAATTTTATTAGCAACAATCATGATATATGATATATCACTTCAATTATTTATTAAAAAAAAATTAAAATTTTTTTTATCTAGTTATTCAAACCAAATATCGCTTGACATTTCTAAAAATCCGAAGATGGAATTATGTATATTGCTATGTTCATAATACTTTCACAATATTTTCATAACAAATTAAAAGTGGTTAGTTACTATTGAATCTAATTTGAAATTATTACTAAAATTAATCGGGTGAGATTTTGATTTATCCAATGCAGACATTAACATGGTTGACTGGATCTCCCAAACAAACTATAAGGATTTAGAGAGACAAGCATCTGGTTTTGTATTTCAGCGAGGCATCGTAACATTGATGTGGATCCTAAGTATGCTATTTCTCAGCCCCCTTCCGGAATCTCTTACGCATGGAACATTAAAGCATAGAATTCGGCGTGCACATGCAACTTTCCCACTTGGTAAAAATATCTATCTCAAGAATTTTCTTTTTATCTGCTAAATTGCAAATTACATCACTAACTTGATCATAATTCAATTCAGTTTTCTGATTTCACTTTGGTTCAACTAAGGTTGCATTTGAAATTAGAGGTTAAAGTCAGCTTATTTTACTATTTAACTTATTTTTACTATTATTCAGTTTATTTTTGGTATTATTCATAGATTCCATTGTACTATTTCAGTTAGTTTTTTCCTTTATCTATAGTACTTTTAGTAAAAAGTTTTAAGTTTCAATTAAATAAGTTGTTCCCAAATGAACCCAAGATCCACAAAAAGTCTAAGCATTAGTCTCAACAAATAACCAACAAAATTTAACTTTTAGTTTTACCTCGCCACAAGGAGCGAGTCATTATTCTTGTTACTCCAATAAATCAATTTTTTTTTTTTTTTTTTTTGTTTCTCTTCTTCCTGTAGATGGTTCTCTCTTATTCTTCTTCCATCTTTCCTCTCTCTCTCCCTCTCTCTCCCTCTCTCTCAAGAACCGATCAACATCAACACTATAAGCCTCTTTCGATCTCCAACAAGAGGGTGTCGGTACATGGTATCACTACACCCAATCTAACAACCTCGGCTTCCTAACGGCTCAACATAAAGATGTTGTTCACGACTGGGTTTTGGTTGGGTTTTGTTTGGATCTGAATTTGGTTTAGCTGGGTTTTGGTTGGGTCCAATTTGGGTTTTGTTTCGGCCATTTTGGTTAATACAAGCTGAAATTAAAGATCCAGCGGCATGCACTTTGTACAGAGAGCTTATGAACATACTCAACAGAGCAAGTGAAAAAGAAAAGAGAGAGAGAGAGAGAGATGAAGAACACCTGAACAAGTTGAAATAAGCACACATAGCAAAAAAATAAATGACAAACTGACTAGATGAAGAAGAGGAAAGTCATGTGAGAGTCTAGAAAAAATAAAAAAAAATAAGAAGAAGAAGACACCAAAGTAGAACAGAGGTGAGAAAGACAATAATGAGTGCTAAGAGAGTGAGAGCAATCACACCGGTCCTTCCAAAATACAAAATGCTATCAATTTTACACATTTTTCTTCAAAAACACTCCACCTCAGTCCTTCTAAACTACTGATTATTCCTTTTAAACTACTGATTATTTAAATAAAATAAAGGTATATAATAGATAAACCAATGTGGGTATTTTTGAAAAGTGGTGGTATAAAATAGAAAAAGTGGAAAATTTTAGAAAGACTAATGTAACGCTTTGATATGACAAAAGTAAAAGAATATTCTAAGGGCGAAGTGCAAATCACGTGGGTGGGCATGGGAAATGGGAAGAATGTATTTCCAAGAAGGTTACTTGTATACAAGGACCGCCACGGTTAGTTTTATGATGAAAATATACTTTTGGTCCCTACATTTTGGGTCAATTCTTATTTTGATCTCTATTATGATTTTGTTACTATTTCAGTTCCTAAAAATAAATAATCAATTCGATTTTGGTTTCTGCCGTCAACCCACTAATAAAAAACTCCTACGTGACAAATGAATTGCTTTGCTTGCTAACATGGAGCTGTTGTGACCATTAAAATATTATTAAAAAAAAATTATTTGGTATTTTTCTAATGCCACATCAGATTAAAATTAATAAAAAAAATAAAACAAAAAAAATTTTAATTCCTCAATTTTAATTTTAATTAAAAATTTACTTATTTTTTTAGAAGAATTTGAGTTATGATTTTTCATCTTTTCCGTTTGGATCTAGAGAATGAAAATTTTGAAAGTATCCCAAAGATAGTTAGTGAGCAAGTGGAGCTTTGCTTTGGTAAGAGAAAAAAAAAAATGGCTTCTTGTTCAACCACTTCCACCACTCTTTTCTCCTCAACACCAAAAGACTTTCTCTTCTACCAACCCCATCTCTCAAACCCTAACCATTCCTTCAACGGCCTTTGCAAACCCCTCAAATCCCAACCATCTCGCTCCATTTCTCTCACTTCTTACTCTCACTCACGATGCAACAGCAGCTTTGTTGTTAAGACCTCTATGTCTATATGTCACTTTTATCCAATTTCTTGTACATTCTCTCTCTCAAACAAGCTCTCTCTCTTGGTTCAAGCTCTTTGATCTTCTTGGTTCAAGCCACTGCCACCGCATCTGACAACCGAAACCCCAAATCATAGGTTAAACATGGATGACGCCACTGACGGCCAAAAAACTAGATCTTTCATCTTCTCGATTCAAGCTCTTGATGTCTGGTTCGTTGTCTCTCTAACTCATCATCTTTATCTCTCTCTTTAAACCCATGGCTGGGCGGTAGTGATTGGGTGGTCTATTAGTCCAGATCTGAAAGAAAGAGAAGCACAGAGGATCCTGGTTTTCTTTGGGGTTTGTTAAGGATCTGTGGTTTGATGATTTTGGCCAAAATTTATGGATTTTGGTTTGACGATTGGGTTTTCTCTTGGATTTTTGGAGGATTTGTGGTTTGATGATTTTGGCTGGAATTTATGGATTTTGGTTTGATGATTGGGTTTTCTCTAAGGTTTGTTGATGATTTGTGGTCTAATTGGTGCTATGTTGTTTTGTTGTTGATGTTGGATGATTTAGATGTTTTGTTGTTGATTTGGTTGGGTTTTGATTTACTAGTTTTGGAGATATGTTTGGGATGAAATTCTGTGTATTTAGTTGAATTTGTGTTATGAGAAGTGTTGGAAAAGAAAATCTTTGAGTACTATGTTCTTCATTCTTGTGAGCTAGGTTTGTTTTCATGTAATCTGGATTTAAGTTCTTGTTTATTCATGTTTTTTTAACATGATTTGAATTAATGTGTTTCCATATATAATTTTTATTTTGTTTTTATGTTTTTTAATTTTGTTAAAATTGAGATGTGAATGTTAATGTGGATGATGATGTGGTATTTTTTAATATTATTTTAATAGTTACATCAGCATCTCCAGTGCCAACTATGCCTCCATCTATCACGTAGGAGTTTTCTGTTAGTAGGTTGACAACAGGGATCAAAATACAATTGATTTTTCTGTTTTTAGGGATTGAAATAATAGCAAAATAAAACAGGGATCAAAATGAGAATCAGCCTGAAATGTAGGCACCGTGTATTTTTGCCTAGTTTTATTACCCAAAAAAAAAAAAAAAAAATCTGTTATAAAATTTTAGTTAATAACAATATATTCATTTTGTTTAAATATTTTTATAATTATATTAAATTAATAATTTTATATATTTGTTGAGTTTGATGTGTGTGCGCATATAAAACATCTTAGCTAAATCAAAAAAATTAGAATTTTTTAGGTTAGTTTAGCTAAAAATCTGAGAAGACTAATGTGAAAGTCCTCTGATTATCAAATTTATTCAATTAAGACTTCTCGTTAGTCTCTAAAAAAACTCAATTAAGAACTCTTTCTTTTTAGGGTAATTTCTTTATGGTAAATCACCAAAAATATTTTTTAAAATTCTTTGTCAATAAATGAACAGAAACCAAAAAAAAGGGGAAAATTTATCTTTAGGTACCGTTTCCTAGGTATCCATTTTAAAATTTAGTCACTTGTCTAATTACTTTAGGGCATCAACATTGGTGGTGCAAAAAAATTTAATTTTTAGCACTCTAAAAAATTATTTTATCTATTTTAACTAATTATTTCAGAACTCACCCTACGTTCTATATCTTATTTTTTCACATCATAGTCAAATTCTATTCATTTATTTACTCTCTCTCTCTCTCTCTCTCTCTCTCTCTCAATAAACCTAACAACCACCAAACCCACCACCGCCAGCAACCGCCACCCAAAGTCAACCACCACCATCGTTGTTGTCCATGAAAGTCACAACCCAAAATCAATTCATAACTCACCAAATTAGACCCACAACCTAAAATCAACCACTATAGCCACCAAACCCATGGTTAGGTGTGAAATTGGGTTGAGTCGGGTTGACTTCGCAGCCACCCACAACTTGACCCGATAAAAATTGGGTTTGCCAAGCAAAGACCTAACTCAACCTGAATATTCGAGT